>OY821520.1:117110019-117660736 GCA_963682025.1 Cordilura impudica
GCAGAAGCAAAATATAAACCTCTTATAAAATTTCCAACCTAAGAAACCCAAAATTTCTTAAACACCATCCAATCTCATTTTAAGTCAAACAACACACAAAAATGGAGTATATATCAACATAACTACAAAATTAATAATCCCAAAAGAACAAAACCAACACATCCTACTACCTGCTCTCGAAGTGTAACCAAAAAAATAGTACACCTCCGAATCGGTCACTGCAAATTTTCACATAAATATCTACTCGAAAAAACAACACCTCCAAAATGTCCATCCTGTAATTCTGAACATAACGTCACCCACATTCTAGATGAATGCCCCGTCTATCATTCGTCTAGAATTAAAATTTTTGGATCTAGTCTTCCATTTGATCTCCTAAAAACAGTTAATGAAAACAAATTTCTAAATACATTTTAGAAAATAAGCTACAAAACCTTATATGATTTATAAAATCACAAATTCAGAGTTGAGCCACAGCAGCTAGAACTCTTAGCTTAAGTTAGTTACAATCATTATATTAATGTAACTAGATGTAACCCGGTGTGCTTCGCTACACCCTCCCCTTCCCCACCCCACGAATCGTTTTGAGGGCTCACTAAAAATCCCAAGGCTCTCACTAATACAGTATATCAGATATGTCACATTTAATATTAAGTTTGTGTAGGGGTGCCACGCGCATTTGTCCAATCCCGCCCATTTGTTTGTCTGCAAAGCTTTCTCTATCATATTAATATACAAGATATTTAAAATATACTTTGTGTGGGAGGTGCCACGCCCGCTAAAAATATTTAAACAATTACAGCAAGTAAGACCCTGTGAAAATCTCAGGAAGGTCAGATGAGTAGTTACGTAGATTATCTCCTACAAAAAAACAAACAAACACATATTACATCTTTATTATGTTAGTATAGATTATTAGCATAGATTTTTTTATTTGAATATTTGCTGATATACTCCTACAATGTTTTTTGGTTTTTTCATTCGGTACAACAATTGTCAGATTTTTCGGCGTTCCTACCCTGGAGCAAGGTACATAAGCTGCCCATGAGAAGAAGATGGATTATCAAAATTAGATCTGGCAACATTTAGCTATTGGCCTTGAGCTTAGAATATCATTCGGCAATTTTTCTTTTTAGCGATTTGTGATTTTGCCCATTATTGATTTTGAAAATTTTTTGGGCGATCTTTATTTTTCGCAATATTCGGTTTTTGGCGAATTTTTGATTTTGGCGATATATTTTCTACGACAAATCACATTGATAATTAATGTACTTGTCAAAAGACTGTCGCTTTCGTAGTGCTTCATATTTTTTATATAGGAGGTGCCACGCCCACTAATCCCATCCCGCCCAATTTTTATTGGACTACTCACATTAATATCTGATGGACTTATGCAAAATATCAAGTCTTTCCCTTTTATAGTACACCAGTTATATGATATTAAATATCTACTTTGCATAGGCGGTGCTACGCCCACTACTTCGATCACGCCCATTTTTTTGTTCGACTAATCATACAAAGAACCTATGGGCTGACGCTAAACCACAAAATTCTATCTTTTACAGTACTCCAGATATATGACATTAAATAGTTACTTTGCATTTTTTGTCAAATTAATCACATGAATAACTTATGAGCTAACACAAAGTCCCAAGACTCTAACTATTACAGTACTCCAGATATATGGCATTTTATATTTAATTTGTATGGTAGGCGTCACGCCCATTGGTCCGTTCCTGCCCATTTTTTGTCCGACAACACACATTAATAATAGGTGACATCAGACAAATTTGAAAAGCTCTCTCTATCATATAAATAATATTGAATTATTATTTGTATGGGAGGCCACGCCCACTTATCCGATCGCGCCCATTTCCGGCTACTAATATTAACAATAGGTGACTTTAAACAAATTTGCAAAGCTCTCCCTATCCTAGTACTCAAGATATGTATATGATATTAAAAATTTACTTTGTGTGGGAGGTGCCACACCCACTAAAAACATTTAAAAAATTATAGCCTATAGCACTTCCCATATCCGCAGTAAGACTCTGTGAAAATTTCAGGAAGATCAGATGAGTAGTTACGGAGATTACCTCCTACAAACAAACAAACAAACAAACAAACAAACAAACACACATTACCTCTTTATAATATTAGTATAGATTAATAATAAAATAAATAAAATAAATAAAATAAATAAAATAAATAAAATAAATAAAATAAATAAAATAAATAAAATAAATAAAATAAATAAAATAAATAAAATAAATAAAATAAATAAAATAAATAAAATAAATAAAATAAATAAAATAAATAAAATAAATAAAATAAATAAAATAAATAAAATAAATAAAATAAATAAAATAAATAAAATAAATAAAATAAATAAAATAAATAAAATAAATAAAATAAATAAAATAAATAAAATAAATAAAATAAATAAAATAAATAAAATAAATAAAGTAAATAAAATAAATAAAATAAATTCAATAAATAAAATAAATAAAATAAATAAAATAAATAAAATAAATAAAACAAATAAAATAAATAAAATAAATAAAATAAATAAAATAAATGAAATAAATAAAGTAAATAAAATAAATAAAATAAATAAAATAAATAAAATATATAAAATAAATTTTATTTGACTCGTCACTAACAATAATTATGCAGGTGGGTATGGAGTGCACCAACTTTTATGTCGGTTTGTGAATATCAGATATTATAACCAAAAGAAAAACGACCGATTTACACATGTGTGATATTTATACCCTATACCAACATATGGTCAGGGGTAATGAGTTTGTGCTGACCTTGATCCATAATTAAGTACACTGATCGTCGAATTTTCAATCAACCATGTGCTGGGTCGACCGTCCATCCATCCAACCATCTGTCTGCCTGTCCGTCCAACAGTCCGTCTGTGTCTCCATGTAAACTTTGAATTCAAACTACATATCGCATATATGTTAACGAAATTTGGTACGTAAGCTTTTATCGGCCATAGGCTGAACAATTTTGAAATTGTTGAAAATCGATGCATGTTCAGAGCTAGTCTCCTTACAAATGACCCCTATGAGATCGATTATATCGCCATAAGATCCAAATTATTACATAAATGGCGTTAAAAATTTCTTCTTTGTGTGCCCATTACATCTATTATTCATTAGTCCAAAAAAACCTTGTAGAGCAGTTCTTATTCATATGCGCTATATAAAGCTGTTGCCCGATCTTTACATAAATCTATTAAAACGCCTAAAAAAAACTGCACAGATTTTTCTCAAATTTGTTTTGTTAAATTTTTATACAAAATAACTGACTTTATAACTGACATTCATATTAAAAGACAAAAAAGTTAAAAACCATACAACTGAAATTTGGTTTATGCTTATTTTCTATATGCAATTAGTTGGACCTAAGAGAAGGGGTCTCTAAACGTAAAGTATAGAATTTCATATGGTCAGTCTAGGCCGACTATAATTTTTTCCTTGTTTTATTTAACTTGGTTCTTTTTAATCATCGGGGCTACTTTTTGAATACAACATCAATGAAATGGCCGCCTCTATTGGCCATGGCAAAATGATTTCTTTGTGATGCAGTTTCCATTACGTTTTTGAGCATCTCGGGCGGTATAGCGATGATTTTGGTACGAATATTTACCTTGAGATCATCAGTGCTCTGAGAGTTGTTGGAGTAGACTTTGCTTTCCAAAAAATTCTACAGAATGAGTTCTACGGAATAACAATACAGACTTTTTCACACATTTTCGGGCACACATAATGGATTGATATTCACCGCTATCGTTTCTTAGCAACAGTTTCCCTTTCACTGAAGAAAAATGATCCATTCATCGTTTTGGCACAACCGCCAGTCGAGCAGTGGTTTTCCTGAATCTCTCGTGAACTCGCTCTTCTCAAAATTCGTCAATTTTGCTTGTAAATACTGCCACAGAATGCTAATGCTAAAAAAAAATAAAAATTTATTTTTATTTATGCATAACAACCTCAAAATATAAAAAAATTTAAAAAGAAACATAAAAAATATAAAATTGTTAAAAATCATGTTTTTTAATTAACATAAACAAGATTTATTTCATGCCTTTAACAAGTTTCAACTTTGATAATCCATAAGTAAGCATCTAGAAGTTGTAGCACTTTGTTCAAAAACTTATTTAGTTTGGATAATTACCATACGCCTTTTAATGCTTTTGATTATCTCAATCGGTTCAAAAGTTATGATTTTTGCAACGAAAAAACCAAGCGGCGCCACTGTGGGACGTGGGTGGTCTTCGAAAAAAAATATTCGAGTCAATTGCATTTATATGGAAACAAATGTAAATCGGCCTTCAAAATTTGCCGTAATGTGGTTCCACTGACGCCAAAATGCGGAGTGCTGTGACGAAATGACTTATTTGGCTTCTCGGCAACACTCCCTCTTAACGCTTCAACAAGTTCATTGAAACATGTTAGGCATTTATGAACGACATGTTGGCAATCTGTCACTGTTCGGTGATCAACAAAATTCGACACCAAACGATGAAGAGTGTTGTCAGAAGTTGCTTCTTGGTCACGATATTTTCTATAAATGGAAAGTTGTGTTAACACAACTGTGCAACTATTTTCAATATACAGTGTCGCTGCGAGGGTGGTTAAGAATAACTCCACCTGACAAAGAAAATACAACAAATTTGGGAAAACTTTTCTTTATTTCTCAGCACAATCTCCTTTTAGCTCGATACACATCCCTAGCGATATTAAATAGCCTTAACACCCTGTTTATAGTGAGAACAGTCTGGCTCCACAAAATAGCCATTAACCGTTTTTTTAAAGTTTGGAAATAGAAGATAATACCAGGGTGTTAAATCAGGCGAATGATGAGCGTAAAGTGCAATTAGAACTTTAATTCATGAGTTTTGGGTATCGCAGCAGTGGTCGTGTGAACCCTTGTATTGTCTTGATGAAAAAACATTTTCTCTTTCGCCTAATGTGGCCTTTTTTCCTTAATTTCATTACTTAATACTTCTGGCGTGGCCATCACAATTGGTTGGCCACCTCGTTTAAACTCTGCCACACAGTATTTTGTGATCATAAACGAATGAGCAGACTTCCCCAGAGTAGAATCTAGTTCGGCGATACAAAATCTTGATCTTGAAAATTCCAAAGCTTCTGCGAAAATAAATCGTCGTTCGTAAATTATTGTGTTCTATATGCTTTTTGTTAAAGTTTAGTTGCTAAAGTTTAGTTGCTAATTAAAAAAAACTGAACCAATAAAAATATTGCGACCTTCCTACCAAGGAAAGTACTATAGTTTGTGGTTTTTTCTGTTTAAAAAAAATTCCTCTTTGAAAACGCCTTTAAGCGTAAGAACTATTAGAACTTAAACATGAATTAATCAAAAAAAATCATATAGAATACAATAACTTACGAACGACGAAATGTCAATTCAACAACATCACTGTTTTGAATTGACACTGAAAACACTGAAAAATTCTTTTGATACCGATGGCATAACAAGTAATATTCTAAAACGCTGGGCTGACTCTCTGTCGTATCCATTAACAATACTTTTTAATCAGTCCTTGCGTAAAGAATATTTATCATCTCTATGGAAGGAATCTAATATCATTCTTTTATATCAATTTGGCAATAAGATCAATGTGCCTAACTATAGAGGCAACGCAAAATTGAGTGCAATCTCCAAACTTTTAGAAAAAATTATAACAGACTCGCTATCTCATCAAGTATCATCCTTACTTTGTTCATATCAACACGGCTTTCGTAAATCTCGTTCTACAAACACCAATGATCTGGAAATTATTACAATTATAAATGATGGATTTGTAGATCTTATGCAAACCTATGTTGTTTACACCGACTTTAGTAAAGCTTTTGATAAGATAAATCATGATTTACATATTATTATAAGAACTGAATTCCAAGGGTTTCAGCAATTCTTTATTTTCTGGTTAAAATGTTATTTAACGAACAGATTTCAGCGGGTTAACTTTAGAAACGATGTCTCCAAAAAAATCGAAGTGTTTTCTGGTGTTCCACGAGGAAGTCCTTGGTCCAGTACTTTTTACTTTATTTATCAATGATCTCCCTTCTGTTATTCATCACTTTAAAATCCTCTTATACGCTGATGATGTCAAACTATTTTCCTCTCTTCAAAATTACTTTAACATTTTTTGCTACAATCCGATTTAAATAATTTTTGCGGATGGTGCAATATGAACCTTATGTAGCTCAATATGAAAAAATGCAAGCACGTGTCCTCTTCGAGACGTAAACATCTACATACTATTTATTTTGTGCATCATACATTCTTAGATCTAGGCACTTTATTAGATCATAGATTACATTTTCGTCCGCATATATTTTTATCAATAAACAAAGCTTATGGCGTTCTTTGATTTATGAAGCGAAAGATCAAAGAATTTTCTGATCCATATGTAATCAAACAGCCATAGACAATCCAGATGCGTCCTATCCTGAAATATGATTCCATTCGTCGAATCTGTCTACGTATACTTGGTTGGAACTCCCTCTTATAAATCTAGGCTTACTCTAATCAAGTTACCGACACTGAAAAGTTGTAGAACTATGCTTAGCATTTCCTTTATGCTCAGTTTATTCCATGGCGACATTGACTCCAATTACTTGTTACGTAGAATTCGAATTAATATTCCATCCAATTTACCACATCATAGATTTGTCCGAAAGTAACGAATTTTTTTATTTTTTTTTGATACTGCCGCCATCTATACGTCAGATCAGGTTGTTCTGGGATCTGGACACATGGTAAAAATTGTACTGAGTTGGCGTTTTGGACCATTTTGGTCAAATTTTTTTTCTTTCCTTTCTATCTTTTCAACGGTAAAACATATCGACTTGAAACGTCAGCTCACGTGGTTTTTTTCTAAATCAATGTTTTTATTCAAATAATTAAGTGTCTAACATAAATTGGAAGGGAGAAAAATAAACAGTTACAAATTTTATGTTAAGGACCATTTTGGTCCATTGTAATTTTTTATTTATTCGCTTCTATGCAGGATGTACAAACAATTTTTCGGCTTAGTTTGCAAATAAATTTGCTGCAGATAACACATTTACTATCGCATTTTGATTTGCAGCAACCACAAATTCCACGTTTTCTAGCAGGCGGGTTTCTTGTATCACTTGTAGAAGCTACGGGGTCTGTGGTAGATGCTCTTACCTCAGCCAATAACTCTGCTGAGAAATTTTGTTTGGGTATGTTGGTTCGTTTCATCATATGTTCTTTGGCCAAAGAAAGTGCTAATAGTCGTAAAAATTCTGGTCGCTTACGATTTTGATCACTGGGTGCCCACGAATCATCGATTTCAGAAAACAATATAAGCGCATTCAATGCTGATATATCTATCATATTTGCAAAAACAACATTCGGCCATCGATTTGTTTTGCGTTTAGTACTGTAGTAGCCAATCTTTTGGTCGACAGTATCTACGCCTCCTAAAAGAAAACAAAATTAAATTTTGTTTACTAAAAATCTATGAACACTGGCAAAAAGTTACACACCTTTTGTTGAATTATAATAAGACACAATCTCAGGCTTCTTTTTTGGTCCATTGGCATCAACTTCTGCCGTTTTGTGCATCGTACTCATCAAAACAGTACCTTTGGCTGTTGTATGAAACTAATGTTGCGAATTCATTGAAAGCAAATGTTGAAGTATATAAAGGAACTTTTTTGAATATAAGCAACTTCGGTGGAATAAATGTTTTATTTTTTCGAACTGTACCCACGTATGTCAGTTTCCTTTCCAGCCGTGATATTTTGACCTTTCAAACCTGCAGTCAAGTCCAATACGATGCGCTGTACTTGGTTTTTCTCAGGCTGATCATTTCTTTGTTTTCCTAAATATGGCTGTATCTTCCACACATAACTTGTTTTAGAGTCAACAGACAACCAAAACTTTAAGCCATATTTGGCAGGTTTTGAAGGCATATATTGTCCGAAAGAGCATCGTCCTCTGAAAGACACCAGTTGTTCATCAATAGTAACATTTTCATGGCAGTTGAAACTCATTGAAAGAATGCCTTCCCAACGGTTACACAAATCACGTATAGGAGCAAACTTATCGGTGCTTTGCATTTGTCTTCGGCTCATAACATCATCGAACCGGAGCGCTCTTGTAATCATTTGAAAAGTATCCTCAGACATAATTGAACGGAAAATAGGATGATCAAAACGTCTATCAAACAAACCATGTATGTCTTCGTTTTTGCCGCTGCCATATAACCAAATAAATTTGCCTACTCTTTTACTGAACCAAAATAAAAAATCTTTATAAATATACATACCGACACACACCAGCAAGAATAAGTACTGCAATATAAGCACGCAAAGTGGCTTCATCAATGTCTTTCCATTTACCCTCGAATTTTACTCTGCCATACATATTGGTATTTCCAATAATTATTTTTTCTAATGGTGGTGGAAAAAACAGTAAAAAAGATGAAAGAATATCTTGGCACCTGGATACAGCAAATCGAGTTGGTCCTGGCTGTATTGAAATAATATTTTCAAAACGAGTTTCAATAGAACAGGGTAAGGGAACAGCACTCCATTGCATTTTATTTTTTGCAATAAACAATGGATCTACAGTGCTAGCAGCAGCCACATCTTCTTCACTATCTGTTTCAGAATCACTTGATTCGGTATTTTCAAATTCAGTATTTTCTTCTAAAATACTTGAATTTGAAATATCCGAGGCACTGTCATTTAGGATTTCAGCAATAGCATCGGTGTCCAAAAAACGTCGATTTTCCATTCTAACAAGAAATAAACACAACACAACACAAACAAGACACAAACTAAACTGCAACTAATGTAAACAATTTACACGACTGCATCACAAAATAAAATCAGGGGAATCACAAAAACACAAAAAAAAACACACACACACACATGTCTGCATGATAAAATGCAAAAAGGGGACTCACACAAAAAACACAACTTATTGAATGTCAACAGTAACTTGAATAGCTGATTTGATGGCATAACAAAACAAAATTAGGGGAATCCCACTATTGGCTTTCAAATTTAATTTGTATGAAATATAATAACAAACATTCAAAACAAAATGAATAGCCCAAACGATTTGTTAAGCATACAAATATAACTTTTAGTGAAAATATTTGTTGCCAAATACTTAATTGAAATAAATAAGTATAAAAAATAGACTTACGCCCCTTGTTTTCAAAAAAAATTGGTATAGACCAAAATGGTCCGTTAACTTCGAATTCGTAAGTTTTTTTTAACCTAACAGCAGGGTTAATTCAATCGGTTTGCAAATGTCAAGACCCTTATATGCCGTCGTAGCCATACAAAAGATGCGACACCCTGTATGTACTCAGATTTAGCACTCCAATTGTATAAAGAATTTTATATATAAGAGATAAATTTGGCTCAATTCTGTATATTAAATTCTTAGATGGGCACACTCTAGGCTGGCCCTTCATTATATGGAGAAAAAAAAGTGTTCAAACTCTCGGTCGCACCCCCTAGAAATATGCAAATAGCAAAAAAAACTGAGAAATACAAAGTTTTGGGGCAATCAAAAAACATTTAGAGGTGGCTCAACGCGATTGAAAATTTCAAGTGTGTTTTATATGGGGAAAATATGACTTTTTTCAGATTTTACGAAATTTTCGTTCTATAGTTTCATGCTTCCGACAAATTCTTATATAATTCGGGATAAGTATTAAATTACCTTTCCAAAAAGCTGTAAAAGTTCAAAATGGAATAAAAACTCGCCAAGAAATAGCAAATGCCCCAGGCCATTTTTGTGCCAAAAAAAACTAGATCATGAAATTTGATGGCATTTTTTTCAACTTTAAGAAATTAATTAAAGCTAACATTTTGTTTTAGTCTGTATACCTGTAAGTACTCAGATGTGAAGTATTGCTTCATTACCACCTTGTTAACCTATTAAGCATTGGACCGAAAATGTAAATTTTTTTTGATAAAATTTTGAAAACTCCTTTTTCAAGTTTTGAAAAATTTTCTTAAACAAAATTTAAAACAATTGATCTAGTTCTAATAAGTCTTATTAAATGCATGTTACAGAACCACCAGAATTTTTTTGGCAAGGATTTTATTTTTGCGGATTTCGAGAAAAATAGGATTTTTGTAAAATATTCTGTAAATGTACTATTTCTAAATAATTTTTATCAAAAATTCATCACTTTTCTACTTTTAAATGTTATATTTTATCCTAATAGCCTAGGGTTACGGAAAAAAATTAATATGACCCCATTAACCCTTTTGGAAATAAGCAAATAAAAGACAATTTATTCAAAAAATTCAAATATTTTGTAAGTGCGATGCTTAAAATATAATAACCGAATGTGTAGAACTTCCGTTCCTAAAATTTGGGATAAATCCGAGAACGTTGACCCATTATTTGCCAAGGCCAGCTTTGGATTTTAAGATATTTTTAAATAAAAATTACGGAAAACGAGTTTTTCTATTAAACTCGATGAAACCACTATTTCGAATTTAAGAAAAATAATTCGGTTATTTTTTATTTATTTAAGGCTTCAGTGCTCCAGGGATCAAAATAATCCATTGTGATATATCTTTGGTGCAATTATCTGCTTATTGCTCTTAACTATAAATTTAAACAACTTTTAACCAATTTTGTTATAAAATTATTTTATGTATAAAAACTATCTATATTTTTTTAAATAAAATAAGAAGATCCATAAATGACCCAAAGGTAATAAACGACAATTTATTGAAAAGAATATGAAATATAAAATTAATTCTATTTATCTTGGTGTATTTAAGGATGATTTAGTGTGCGATTCAAATTGTTTTCTGTAATCGCTTACAACTTGCAATAAGTATTGCTTTTCTTTAAATTTATATTATATTAATTTTATATTTCATATTCTTTTGAATTTAATGTCTTTTATTAATACTTACAGGTATAGGGACTAAAACAAACTGTTGGCTTTAATTAATTTCTTAAAGTTGAAAAAAATATCGTCGAATGTCATGATCTAGTTTTTTTTGGCACAAAAGTGGTCTGGGGCATTTGCTATTTCTTGGCGACTTTTTTTTCGATTTGAAGTCATATAACTTCTTGGAAAGATAATTTAATACCGAATTATATAATAATTTGTCGGAAAAATTAAACTATAGAACGAAATTTTCGTAAAATCTGAAAAAAGTCATATTTTCCCCATATAAACACACTTGAAATTTTCAATCGCGTTGAGCCACCTAAATGGTTTTTGATTGGCCCAAAACTTTGTATTTCTCTTAATTTTTGCTATTCGCATATTTCCAGGGGGTGCGACCGAGAGTTTGAACACTTTTTTATTAAGGGCCACCCTAGGGCACACGTGTGATATATCCGAATTCAAGATTTTTTTCTTTTCTGAGATATTCACTTTCCAAAACTAGTACTTTTAGCTTTTGTTAATATTCGGCATCAATTTATATTTTAAATTGAAAAAATAAATAAATAAAATCAATCTTCTATAATCGTCACCCTTTTAAATCATTGCTACAGCTGGTAGGAAATTAAATTTCATGATTATTAAACAATCATTACCACTGGACGACAGCTATAACTCAATTTAACAGCCAGCCTTAACACAAATGATTGACATTTCTCATAAGCAACAAGTGTTAATAACATTTGTAATGGCAACACTATTAAATAAACTTTCGACATGGACAAGCAACAGCCCACTGAACATGTCTGTACGGTCGAGTACATACAGACATACAGTCATACATTTAAGTATCTGTCTAATACAATGTCATCAATGTCAAACATTTGTAAATGACCAAAACTAACAAGTAATTGAATAAATTCTCATATGATATGATTCTGTGTTTCAGTTGTGTGCGATAGATACAATTTCTCTGGGGTGAAATATTAAGGAAATTACATTTGGTTTTTGTCTAAACTGTAATGAAGTACAAAATTTTTGTAATTTAATTTTATTTTTGCATACAATCCCAAAAAAAAAATCAAGAAATATATAAAACTTCAAACTCAGATTGAAAATGAATAGATAAATGACTTTCTGAAATGAACAAGTTGGAAAACAAATCGAACATCTGCTGCAAATCTACCCAAATGTAATGAAAAAAAATGAAACAGGACATAAATTCTTAATGTCTGCACATATATTTACACATATATTTACACATACTTACAATATAAATAATATGCATCAACACTTCCATATATCCATTTGATATTAGAAGTGTGATAAATTTTATGCATGTGTTTAAAACGAATAAAAAAAGCAAAAGAGACTACTCGTAATGTAGGAAATTGTTAAAGGAAATTTGCCGGAAATTAAAACTTGTGTAAAATATAAATCGTATAAATTCACATTTATCTTTTTGCTCTTTTCGTTAGAAAATATTTTAGCTAAAGTAGAAATGAGTTTTGTTTTAGCATGTGTAAGAGTTGACGTGACCAGTAGTGACCATTGCATTTGAAAGTTTTGGAAATGTTGTTAGTTTAGCTCTACTGAACATGTTTTAAATATGAATTTTTAGATCATTATTACTACGTCTGTGGTTTGTACTCATCTTTGGTTATAAATGAAAAATATTTGTTTTATTCCTAACTATCATCTAAAAGTTTCACATATAGCAATTGGTCGGTATCTAGAACTTGCCCGTTAACTAATGGAACATACTCATTTTTATTATCATAATTTGAGTTTTCCTTTAAAAACTTTTTTAAAGTAAATTTCTTTAATAAAGAATTTTAGAGGAAACGCAAAATTCACATATACTTATTGTGTGAATTGTAAACAAGGATCTTAATTTGTACAGTACTAATTATTGTTGTTTTCATAAATTGGAAACAGCACTTATGTGAAAATTCCAGAACAAGAATTGGATTTATATAAATGGTCTAGCAGTAACCCGATGCGCTTCGCTACACCCCTCGTAACGAAATAAAAAGCAGGCAATACGTTTTGTAGAAAACTATTGTTTTGTATAGGTGGTGCCACGCCCATTAGTCTGATTCCGCCCATTTTTTGGGCAACTACTCACATTAACAACTTATGAACTCAAACAGAGTCGCTAGACTTTCATTATTATAGTACTCCATCTATGTTATATTAAATACTGTACCACTCCCACTGGTTGAATCTCGCCCATTTTTGTATTGGACTACTCACATTAATAACTCATGAACTCAGACAATGTTCCAAGGCCTTCACTATTACAGTACTTCAGATATATGACATTATATATTTACTTTGTATGGGAGGCACCACGCCTTCTGATCGGATTCCGCCCATTTTTTTCGAGTACTAACGTTGATAACTTATGAACTCACACAAAGTCTCAACACTTTACCTATTACAGTACTCTAATTTAATATTTACTTTGTATGGAGGGTACCACGCCCATTGGTCCGATCCCGCCCATTTTTTCTGCAACTCTTCGAATTATTTTAATATGTACATGTATATAGTTTCAGAACTCTTGTTCTCGTAGTACTCCAGACATGATATGTTAAAATTAGATGTTAAGAATTCACTTTGTTTGGGAGGTGACACGCCCACTGGTCCGCTCCTGCCCATTTTTTATGAAACTACTCACATTAGTAACTCATGAACTCAGACAAAGTTCCAAGGCTTTCACTATTACAGTACTTCCTATATATGACATTATAAATTTACTTTTTATTTCAGGTACCACGCCCACTGATCGGATTCCGCCCTTTTTTTTTTTGAGTACTAACGTTGATAACTTATGAACTCACACAAAGTCTCAAGACTTTATCTATTACAATACTCTAGATATATGACACATAATATTTACTTTGTATGGTAGGTACCACGCCCATTGGCCCAATCACGCCCATTTTTCCGCAAGACTTCGAATTATTTAAATATGTATATGTATTTAGTTTCAGAGCTCTTGCTGTAGTTGTACTCCAGATATTATATGTTAAAATTAGATATTAAAAATTCACTTTGTATGGGAGCTGCCACGCCCACTTGAAAAATCAAAAAAAATATAGCCTATTTTTACTTCCGGATTGGCAGTTACCTACTGTAAAAATTTCAAAACGATGGGTCCAGCGGTGTAGTCTCCCATAAACCACAAACAAACAAACAGACTCACAAACATACACAACTCCATTTTTATATACTAGCTGATTCCAGCACTCGAAATTCGACTGCAATTTCTAGGCAACTTTATTTTTCAACTAGGCTAATTCGCAAACTTACACTATTTTGGTTTATTATTATTGCGAACTCATTAATAAACACATTAACAAATTTAATAAACACACACATAGCATATGTATAATTTTATGTAAAATAAAGGAAAATAAAGGAAAAAATTTAAAAATCTGTAATTCTGCAAAACCGCTAAAAAGAAATACCTTTCAAATAATATACGTTTGGTCAAAATTGGGATAAAATGGTAGAACAAAACATCAGTCACAAGAAATTGCCTAGCCTATTAATATTATAGACCAGCTGACCCGGCAAACTTCGCTTTGTCCAAAAGAGATTTTTTGATTGAAATAATTTCGATTTTTTTTTTATCGAAAATTATCGACCGTAAACACATGACGCAATAATATAATTTGAATACAACACTTTTCGAATTCACTTAAATTCAATATCTTATAATTATACAATTAGATGACCCGACGACCTTCGTCCCGTCCAACATTTGGCGAAAATAGCATAAAATCAGGTATTAGTTAAAAAAAGAAAAGTACGATGATTGTAATCAATTAATGCTGCACGATATACAACATTTTTTGTTTTCTGCTCCGGAACGTAAATGAATAGTGAGGATGGTTTCCCAACTCGGGAACACGCAACATATTTAGATTTATGCTGCACACTTCTAGGGACTGTCCTTGTGACTTGTTTATTGTCATCGCAAATGCTAGTTTCACTGGGAACTGAACACTTTTGAACTGGAACATCAAATTGGTTGAAGTCAAGGGAATTCGCGGAATTAAGCATCTCCCTTGAACCGCCCTTTGAAAATCATTGCCACCACCACATTACTCATTAATTTCGGCACAATCAGTTGGGTTCCATTGCATAGTGTTGGGGCATAAGGATGACAGATCCAGCTTTAATTGGAATTAATGGCTCCGGTGGTGGAAGCAATTTGGCAATTTCTCCTTTCCGCCCACGCAACACAATCCAAGCGGTTCTTTCTCAAATTTAACTGCATTGAAATGCTCACAAACGACAGACATCTGTCCGTATTGAACCGATGTGTGCGAACTGTATTGAATGTTGGGCTCATATCGAAAGGGTGCATGCTAAATATTCACCTGAATAATTTGCTGTAGCCTACGTCGTCGTTCAAAAATCGGACATTGTGATCTGGCTTCATCACTTTGTCGAGCACGAACTTCTCATCTTCTCAATCATTGTTGCTCATTGTGTGTTTCGTTGATCTCTTCTGACTGTCGCGCGCGATTTCCAACCATTCCGGTCGAACTGATTCCCTTTCAATAGCACGTTCCTCTTTTTTTTTTTTTATTTATTTATTTATTGGAACTGCTCCATACACAAGACTAAAAGTCTTATTTTGCAGTACGGAACTGATTGTATTTAAAATTATAAAATCGTTAATAAATTAATAACTAATTACAAATTTTCTTTAAATAAAATGCAAAGAACAATAAGATTAAAATTAAAGAATAAAGTTGAAATATTTGAAATTTAATTTAATCAAATGTATTATAATATCAAATAATATTTAATGTTTTAAATTGTTATGCTGAAAACAGTTTAAAAATATTTTCTTTAAATTTTCGTGCGTTACTTAAAAGTTGAAAGCTATGGGGTATAGAATTCCAGAGAGATACTGCGAATATGTAGAAATGCCACTCCGATATTAAACTTTTATATCTAATTGATCTAATTCTTTTTCCCCTGCTTATATCTGAAATATAAAATTTGTCGTACAGATGTTCCGGTTTGTGGGTATACACTATTTTATGTAAAAAAAACTAAAACTCTTATATTTAAAAGATTATCTAAAGAAACGCCATATAGCTGCGATGAAAACAAAGATACACTAGAACGTCTATTAAGTCCATACACATATCTGATTATGTTGTTAAATGCAACGTTCAATTTCCTTTCACTAATTGTATCACATTTCGCAAATAGCTCACAACCATACAGTAAAACAGGCATCAGATAAGTTTTGGCAAGTAGGATTCTTATTTTCATAGGTGTACAATGCTGGGTTTGCCACAGAGTTCTAGTCATAGAGAAAGTACGACCACAGGCATAGTTAATATGGTTCGACCAGGTAAGAGTGTCATTAAAAAAAATACCTAGATTCTTAGGAGATTTAACGATTTCAATTTTCTGATTATTTATAATTATATTAGGTGTAATATTTAGTTTGGAAAGTCGCTTTTGAATTACAATGCATTTTGATTTTTTCGGATTTATCTCTAGTCCATTTGCCGTTGCCCATGTATAAATACGATGGAGTTGCTGATTAATAGAGATAATACACTGGTCGATTAGGGCATTACTACAGCTGGTATAAAGCTGAACGTCATCCGCATACATTCTTACATTACAATTTGTTAAAATGCCTGGGAGGTCATTTGAGTACAATGAGAATAATAGTGGCCCAACAATGGACCCCTGAGGTACGCCCCTTGCTGCAGGCAGTGTCATTGAATTTTGGATTCTAGTTTCAACATACTGATACCTGCCACGTAAGTATGTTGACAATAACTGAGTAGCGGTCGAAGAAAAATTAAAAAAGTTTTTAAGTTTGTAACAAAGAATGTTATGATCCACGGTATCAAATGCTTTTGAATGATCTAAAAGTATTAAAAATATAGTCTTGGCATCATCAAGTTTCTCCCTAGTCTCCTCTGTAACATCAACTAAGGCTGTTAGGCAGCTGTGTTTCCTCCTGAACCCAGATTGACGATCTGTTAGCAAGCTATTGTCATCCAAGAAACTAGTCATTTGTTTGTGCATAATACGCTCGAATACTTTAGAGAGAAATGGAAGAATAGCTGTTGGTCTATAATCGGAACTAGCTTTGGGTATAGGAATGATTTTAGCTATTTTCCAATTCGATGGGAAGCGGCTTGAAGTTAATATTTTGTTAAAGAAAAAAGTTATAATTGGAAGTAGCTGAGGTAAAAGAATCTTGAGAAACTTAGGATTAATTCCGTCCACTCCTGTAGAGTTCGATTTTATAGACAATAAACTAGATAAAACGTCGCATTGGTCTACTGCAGCAAAAGAAAAAAAAGATTCAGCATCGTTATTCGAGTGACTATTGATATAGTAATCTTTATCTGCTTGAACCATAGGAACACTTAAAAACTTTGTATTAATTGTATCTGCATCAACCGAACGTGGTTCTCTTCCATCGTAGTAAAAACGATAAAATTATCCGAAAGTCAAAAAGAATATATGTATATTTTTAAAAAAACAGTTATTCAATAATAGACCAATTTTTTAAATTAAAGCGCTTATATAAGCTTAAATTTAACTATATTATTTTAAGATCCAACTTTGCTATTAAATTATGTGATGAAAGACCTGGCAAATGAAGTATATTAAAAAGTCTTTTGATAAATTCACTCCTTCATCTTATACTACCACAGTAGCAATTAACTTGAATGAAAATTGCGGAAATTTCAATTTTTGTTATGCTGCTGAAATTGCCATTTCTCTTAAACATTTTCCTTCAAAACAATCCAATATATTAAAGCTCAATAATTACTTTTATGGAAGTAGCCCCACCCATTAATCCGATTCCGCCCATTTTCACACTCACACTAATAACTCACACTAATAACCTATGAACTCACACAAATTATCTTCACTTTTCCTTTTATATTATTTAAGATACTTTTATTATTTTGAAAATTTATTTTATATGGTAGGTGACACGCCCACATGTTCAATCTCGCCCATTTTCGCCAGGGCTAATCACAGACATAATAGATGAACTCACACAAACTTGCAAAGCTCTCCCTATCACTATACTCGGTATATGTACATAATATTTAATCAGTACTTTGAAGGGGACGTACCCCGCCCACTTATCCGATCCAGCCTATTTTCGTCAGGTGTACTTACACTAATAACAAATGACGTCACATAAAGTATCAAAGCTCTCCCTGTCATGATATTGGGTCTGATATTGGGTGATTAATTTTTTTGCAGGTGCCAAAAGTTTCATACAAAGTTTCAAAGCTCTCCCTAAAACAGCATTCAATATATGGTATTAAAAATTAATTTCGTATGGGAAGTATCACGCCCACTTATCCGATACTGACCATTTTCGGTATGACTATCCATATTAATAATAGATGGACTCACACAAATTTACAAAGCTCTCCCTCTCATAGTACTCAATATATATGATGTTAAAATGGAATAACCGCGTACAGCGCCATCTGTTGAGACTTTTTGTACTTTTATTTTTTCCTAAACCTTCGCGTGGCAGTTACAAACAAACTCGCAGAAGAAAGTATCCCTTTTGGTCCTGTAGTTTTCAAGTTTTATGCGGACGAACAAACCACGATTCATTTTTATATATATAGATAAGATGTCGACACTACATACAGCATGAATTAAGTACTGATAAATTTTTATATAATTTGTAAGGGGTGTCTTTTTAAGCCCGATGGTATTTGAAATTCTTTTATTACCAACCATTACTGGATACAAAAAATTGCGTACAAAAAATTTAATTGAAGTTATTATATTAAGTTCTAAATGAAATCATTAACTATGCTACAAAACTCTTCTCGGTTTCTTTCAATGGTTCTCAGCCCCGTCTAATCTCTAATATTACACAATCGTTACGTCTGTTTCTGGCCCATGCCTGTGCTTCTTTCAATTCGGCCTTCCAATATTTACTGCAGGAGTTCATATTTTTCACCATGTACAATCTGTCAAAAATATGCTGTTTTGCGTCTTTTGATGCATTTTAACAGCTCCCGTTCAGTGTTTATTCTTCTTAAGACTTCAACATTGGAAACTCGGTCTACCCACGAAATTTTGAGGAGTATACGATAGCACCACATCTCAAAAACTTCAAGTCTGTTCATTGTGTTAATTTTTTGCGTCTAAGTTTCCAAGTCATACAAACATAGCATTTCATGAAAGGAAGACGAAGGGATAACTTCAGTTAAGTTAATTTCCCGACTAACTAGAATTTTTTGATATTTCGTATATGTTGATCTACCTATTTCTATTCGTTTTTTTATTTTTTCATCGCTGTCCTAATCTGAAAACTTATTGCATGTTGATTGTTAATCGATATCTGTTGATTGATAATCGATAAAGTGGCGTTTGTATATGGTATTTTTGATCGCCTTACTATAATGAATTTGGTTTTCTGAATAATGAAGTTTAACCCAAAGCTGTTACTTTGCTGATTAACAGCTTGTACCATCTTCTGAAGATTCTGCGTATTATCTGCATATCTTATGTTATTGATAAATTGTCCACTGATCTTGTTGCCTGCTTCGTTCGATTCAAGAGCTTCTTAAAAGATTACATCAGAGTAGATGTTAAAAAGAAGAGGAAACAGAATACATCGTTAGTGGATTCCTCTATTCATAGGGATGCAATTTGCTCTAAATTCATTACTACGAACTTCAGCTGTTTGTGTCAATACATGTTCTAAATACAGCGAATGCCTTTCCCATAAATATGTAGAATTTGTAGTAAATCTATCAATATATCGTGCTGCACTCAGTCAAACGCTTCTTCATAGTCGATGAAGCGAAGAAAAACATATTTTTGCACGTCTCTGCAATTTTGTACTAGGAGCTGCATGCAAAATAGAGCTCCTCTGCTGTCGATTGCCTTTTTGAAACCGTACTGAGTACGACCAAGTGAAGATTCGAATTTACCAAATAACCTCTGCTGAATTATTCTTAGGAATATTTGTTAAACGTGCTTCATTAAGGATATAATTCTATAATCATGACAATTCCTGGCATTGTTTTTCATTGGGATTATAATAAACGAGTATTCGAACCAGTCGTCAGAGTAAATGCCGGTGTCAAAAATTTCATTAAATAGTTGATGTAGGATATCCAAATTATCACTATTTATAAGTTTTATGAGCTCTGTTGGTAATTCATCATTTCCAATGGCCTCATTATTTTTTGCATTCTTTACAGCTTTCTTAATTTCGTAATTGGTGGTCCCTCAAGTTGTTGTTCATTATCTGTAGAATCCTCGGATCTTAATTCGTCCGAGAATAGTTTGCGAATATAATCTTCCCATATATCTCTTTTCTCTTCTAAACCAATAACTATTTCATTACTACTGTTCACATTACTGCGGACCACAAGATTCCTTCAGTTTTCTGTGCAGCTTAAAATCGTCATGGAGTAATTGAAAATTTCCTATTCCCAAACACTGATTTTCTAACCATACGTGTTTCCATCTCGTATTTTTATGCACATTAGTCGCTGTGTTCGATGATATTCATTTGCGTTAGCATAGCGGTATTTTCTTCTTTCAGTCATGATTTCTAATATTTCATCAGTTGCGCATTGGTTCCTTTGAGTATTTCGTTTCAAATCGAATTTGGTTCTCGGCTACGTTTTTCCACCCATTGTAAATGTCTTCATTACAGTTGATCGACAGTAGCTGGTCGTTAATTTCAGACACTATACTGTTTTTGATTTCATAGTCTTTAAGTTTTTCGACATCGAATTTTCTCGAAAATGCAGGTTTTTTAACCTATGCTAACTTTAATTTAATCGTTGCTGCTAGGAGATTATAATCAGATGGTACGTCTGCACTTGGGAAGGTAGTGGCGTTTGAATGGATGTGCTAAATCGTTTATTTATAATGATAGAATCTATTTGATATAACCATCGAGGTGGCAGAGGAAAGGACGTATTTCAGATTTTGAAATTATTTTCTAGGCAGAACTGGACTAAGCAATCCCCACGCTCATTCCCTAAGCCTAGTCCAAAGTTTCCCACAACTTGAGGTACAGGTAAATTGCAAACTTTGGCATTAAAATCACCCATAATTATGTTAAGATCATATTTGTTCGTTAGTTTCAACATTTCCAGGAGTTCCAAATAGAATGTTTCAATTTCTTCCTCATCACTATCAGCAGCAGGAGCGTATGTCTGGAATCAGAATAAGGAACAAATTGCTCGATGGATTTTTCATATTTTTTTTAAATTATTTCACCAAGACCACGTCTGTGTATTTTACCCGAATAGTATATCTTACAATCCGTAAATTGAAATCGTCCAGAATTTAGCCACTACTTTTCACTACTGCCAAGGATATCAATGTTAAGGCGTTTCATTTCTTGAGAGGTGTTGTTAAATTTTATGTTTCATATAAGCTCCGTACGTTCCATGTGGCAATATTTAGCATGTTTTAGGTGTTACCTCCGGGGAATCTTAGCACCCTATCATTACCGCAGATTGAGGGCCGTGTGTTTATTGTTGCTTGCATGTAATTTTTTTCTAGGGATAGATACTTCAGTAGTCTCCCGTTGCCTTCTGGAGGGTGTACATTTTCCCCTCTTTGGTTTCTTATGCCGTTTAACAAAATTGGATCAGCTCATCCACCTTCTATCCGCCGTTCATCAAGCAATTGGTTTATCCGCCTTTTAAGGACAAAAAGGTACCCTAAAAAGTTTGTGTCAGTGACAATTTGATTTTCCTTTGTCAGCTAATTACCTGAGACGCATCAGTATAAGCATGCCATTCAGGTTGCTCGGCTGAATTTTTCTTGGCTTCAGTGCGCCCCTTCGACCTTACCCGCAACGGTGGCCCTACCAGGAGCTACGCTACGACCGTCATCGCTCTTTTGGTATTGCACTTACTGAGCGACCCCATGGCGACAAGGCGACAATCCATCGTGGGCATTCGAAAGACCAATACATGGCATTAGTATTTGAAAAAGAACTTCGGGGATATGGCCACCGCGGCTGTTCTTGATAAAGAGCATTCTGAACGTTTTTGATTTCAATAAGTCGAAACCACATTTCGCCGGATCAATGTCATCCATATTTCAAAGCAAAAAAAAATATTGATCATGGCTCGGCAACGATCTCCATTGATCATATCGCGAGCTCCCTCTTAATTTATGAAGAAATAAGCGTGTAACTACGCCAAGTAGTGCACTTTTCTAGAAGCAATGAAGTACGTAGGGTTGTGGTTTGGTCTGACTCCACATATGGCAATTTCATTTATTAACAAACCCGTTAGGCTAAAGAGGATTTGCTGAACACAACAGCTCTTGAGCTCAATCGGCGAATCGATAAATTTTGATCTTTTTCCACACTTTAGTTTACAGTATGATGTATGAAATCTATCCTCAGTTCGATGGATGGCTTGCTCAGATAGACGACTATGCGCGACATAAAAATCACGATGTCGGCTATCGATGACTGGTTTTCCAAGTAAATTTCGATAATTTGGTAGCACTGTTTAAGCGTGAATCTATTATACCATATCGGTGAACATTGCAAGTGGCTAGCGGTTTGTTGATGGTTTGCAAAAATATGTGCCAAGCATCTGATCCCTTGTGTCCACACCGAATTTATTTGCATTGCAATTCCTTGATTCAGTTATGTCTACATCGTGTTTTTGGAACATATAAGCACAGTGATACATCGCATTCGTATAAGTTAAACAATTAGATGCAAACTGAATGCGCAGAAATTTTCAAGGAATCACGTGGTACAAGTGTTATATTTGAGCGTACTGTTCCTACAAATGCAGTTTTACGCGCCACATCCAACGTGGAGAAAAAATTGTCAGTATAAGTTGTGTATTTACATATGTATCTTTCCTTGACTTACCTCAGGCTTTTGACTAGGGAAGTTTCCAGAGTAAGTCATTCCTTTGAGGAGATAATGTCATTTAGAAAAACCAGCCACTTTACCTTTATTCCGTAATTGGATGGCTTAGACTGAATATAAAGGGTTTTTCAATAAGAGCGCCACAAAAGTTTTTTTAAATAAAGCAAAAACGCTTGTGGATATCAATGAAATTCTTTATTCCTGTGAAAGTACGTTCGATGCCATTATGTATGGAAATCGATCTCTTTTGCATGGCCACCACAGGCACGCTTGCAGAAGTCCAGACGCTGAACCCAATTTTCGACGGTTTTCAAGCATAAATCGGCCGATACTGCTGCAATTTCACGTTCGATATTCGTACAAAGTTCATCAGTCGTCGCTGGCTTGTTGGCATAGACCATAGACTTGACGTAGCCCGACAGTAAATAGTCCCACGGCGTCAAATCGCACGACCGAGGCGGCCAGTCGACTGGACCATTTCGTGAGATAACACGTTCTCCAAACTTGGTTTCCAATAAATTGATTGTGACATTCGCTGTGTGGCTTATGGCGCCGTCCTGTTGGAACCACATATCCTCCAAGTCCATATCATCTAATTGGGGCCAAAAATATTCGGCTATCATTGAACGGTAGCGATTCCCATTCACAGTAACGTGCCGGTCTTGATCATCACCGAAGAAGTACGGCCCAATGACTCCGCCGGCCCATAAACCGCACCAAACCGTAATTTTTTCGGGATGCAATGATGACTCATGGAGTACGTGTGGATTGCTGTCTCACCAATAACGCATATTTTGTTTATTGACGAAGCCATTCAGCCAGAAATGAGCCTCATCGCTGAAGATGATTTTTCGATGAAAATCCGAATCATTTTCAAGTTGTTGCTCAGACCATTTCACGAACATACGACGCTTCTGGTGGTCAAGCGGCTTCAGTTCTTGCGTCAATTTGATCTTGTAAGGATGTAGGCCAAGATCTTTTCGCAAAATTCGCCACAGCGATGTCACAGAGATGCCCAACGCTTGAGAACGACGTGTAAGAGACACATTTGGGCTTTCTTCAACTGAAGCCTCAAATTTTTCCACTAGACGCTCAATTGTTGATCTGCTAGGACGATTATGACGACCATAAATTGGACGTAGCGCTCTTAACGTTAAGGCCACTGACTCAGAATTTCGGTAGTAAATTTTAATAATTTCGACTCGTTGTTGGCTCGTATATCTTTCCGTCATGAAATGGTAAACCTTACTGAAGAGAAATGTCAAAAGAGCGGCAAGAAATATGGCGTCGTTTGCTGTCCCTGACTTTCTACTTTTGTAGCGTCCCTGTTGAAAAACCCTTTATTTTGCAAACCATATGCGGCCTCTATATGGGAATAATAGCTCATCCACGGTTAGCGAATCGTGCGGATATAAACTGGCACCAAATTGGCCTGCAACATTTGCCAAATATCGTCAATACCAAAAGTTTTACTGTTGATTAATCTCTCCCATAATGTATTTGCGTTATCAAGGCATATGAATTTTTTTATGAGCATTAATCGATTGTACGACATCGCGGCTTTGTATATTGCAGCATATGTTGGGCCGTACAATTCCTTAGGAGGCTCATTATTCGATTTATACAGCACAGCAATTAAAACATTAGCCAAAACTGCATCGAACTCTTTTGGAGTGGTTGTTTTCCATTCATTTTTCCTAGTAGGATTTGCCGAATTCCAAACAGTTGTTACTTCCCTGGGTCTTCGATTGGTTTCCCGTATGATAATAACAAAAAAAATTCATTAGTTAGTTCTTCTTAAAACAGAACAAGGTTCGTAGGGACTTTTCACCAATCCACAAGTTAAACTTCATTAAATCACAATACAATGTAAACTATTACTTGTATCGCTTCAAGACCAACTTTAGTCGATTCAGAACACTTTTTCCTTCGAAGCCATGTACGGCTCGGGTACTCAACACATACAACAGTAAGGAGTTGTGAGAGTTTGAAAATCAAAAAAATTTGATCAAGAGTTTAGAAGATTTACATTTGTAGCTACTATTCTTTGCTTAGCTGTATTCTTTACACATATATAATGGTTATATATAGGCTAGTTGGCTACACAATAACTTTGTAATCTTTGGGAAAATTTGCACTTACCATTTTCATTTATATGTTGGTCCTGCTAAGAATAGTTGGACTGGTTTTATAGTTTTTCAATACTTAAAAATAATCATAGAATTTTACGAGATGATGACGAATGCACGGAAGTGGCCATTGTCCTCTTTTTCGTTGGATTGTTTGTGCACGAAAAACATACACACACATACACACACACACACACACACACTATACAGTGTCTATTTAAATAAATGCATGATTATTTACCAAAGTTTTAATAAACTTTCTATTTGGAAAACAAATTTTTTCTCAAATAAAGTTTAAATAAACTTTATTTCCCACTTAAACACATACACACACACACATCTCCACACTAGCAATGGCTGGCATAAACAAATTCATATTATCCTCATACTCATTCCAATGAAGTTTTCGCGCTAATGGAATGACAGTTCTTAAGAATTATTAGATTTGTACATGCATTCACAAAATTTTTCGGAATTACGGCATTAATATCATTATATAGAGCAAGTACTTACTCACTTACACTACTTGCAACTCGTAAATATTGCATGTCCATAACAAGTGTTGGATAAGTAACTGGTTTTATTTTTAATATGAAAAATACGAAATATTCTGCAGCATAAGTGCTATGAGAACTATGAGTTTATAAAAACGTTTCAAACAAATACGTGATTATTGTGCATTCAAATGGATTTTACAAATAAAAATTTATGTTTATGTAAGTGGGTTCTTTAAGACAAAAACAAAATTGGTGAAAAAAAAGCTAGATAGAATTCTCAATAATACATTAAAATGTTTTATGTAAATTTATTTGTTTGTGGCTACCACAGCGGAAATGTTAAACAAGGAAACGTTTTTAAAATAATGAGATTTTTAAATTGAAAATATTTGGCAAATGTATAAATGTTTTCATATGATTTGATAGGAAAACATAACAATAAAAAATTATTCGATTTTTAGAAGCAGCTTAAAACTAAAGCGTACATGTAAGCGCTTTCTGTTGTTAGAGCTTTGTTAGCAGATTTGTTAGGGGGACCTCTCAAACTAGTCATGACGTACGTTATCAGATTTTTTATTAAATGAGGATCTAAATTCACTTTAAACATACTTTGGATGAAATACATATATCAGTTCACAATTTGTTTTCAGAAAAAGACCAGGACCAAAGAACACAAAGCATAATGAAATTTTAAAATACTTGTAGCAACCAATATGCCAAGGATAGCTCGTGGCGTTTCGTTCAGTTTTTCCCAATTTTTCCCATTAAAGAGGTTCTTCTTCAAAGTCGTTTAGGTAGGAAAACACCAGTGAACTGAGTACTTCAACCTCTACAAATGTTAAAACATAAAACGTTCTGGATCTTCTGAAGAAAATTGTTTGATTTCGAAAGCCTTTTACTATATAAAGGTTTTTTCAATAAGAGCGCTACAAAATTTTTTTTTTAATAAATCAAAAACGGTTTTGGATATCAGTGAAATTCGTTATTCCTGTGAAAGTACGTTCGATGCCATTATGTATGGAAATCGACTTCTTTTGCATGGCCACCATGGGCACGCTTGCAGAAGTCCAGACGCTGAACCCAATTTTCGATGGTTTTCAAGCATAAATCGGCTGATACTGCTGCAATTTCACGTTCGATATTCGTACGAAGTTCATCAATCATCGGAGGCTTGTTGGCATAGACCATAGATTTGACGTAGCCCCACAGGAAATAGTCCAACGGCGTCAAATCGCACGACCGAGGCGGCCAATCGACTGGACCATTTTGTGAGATAACACGTTCTCCAAACTTGGTTTCCAATAAATTGATTGTGACATTCGCTGTGTGGCTTGTTGCGCCGTTCTGTTGGAGCCACATGTCCTCCATGTCCATATCATCCAATTGGGGCCAAAAATATTCGGTTATCATTGAACGGTAGCGATTCCCATTCACAGTAACGTGCCGGTCTTGATCATCACGGAAGAAGTACGACCCATTGACGCCGGCGGCCCATAAACCGCACCAAACCGTAATTTTTTCGGGATGCAATGATGACTCATGGAGTACGTGTGGATTGCTGTATGACCAATAATGCATATTTTGTTTATTGACGAAGCCATTCAGCCAGAAATGAGCCTGATCGCTGAAGATGATTTTTGCTCAGCCCAATTCACGAACATACGACGCTTCTGGTGGTCAAGCGGCTTCAGTTCTTGCGTCAATTTGATCTTGTAAGGGTGCAGGCCAAGATCTTTTTGCAAAATTCGCCACAACGACGTCACAGAGATGCCCAACGCTTGAGAACGACGTGTGAGAGACACATTTGGGCTTTCTTCGACTGAAGTCTCAGCGGCAGCAATATTCTCGACACTACGGACACCTCTTTGTGTCACTGGCATGGAAACATTTTGTACTGTGCCTGTGGATTCAACTTTTTCCACTAGATGCTCAATTGTTGATCTGCTAGGATGATTATGACGACCATAAATTGGACGTAGAGCTCTTAACGTTGAGGCCACTGACTCCGAATTTCGGTAGTAAATTTTAATAATTTCGACTCGTTGTTGGCTCGTATATCTGTCCATCATGAAATGGCAAACCTTTCTGAAGAGAAATGTCAAAAGAGCGGCAAGAAATATGGCGTCGTTTGCTGTCCCTGTCTTTCTACTTTTGTAGCGTCCCTGTTGAAAAACCCTTTAAATAACTAAATTTGTTTTGTGAGAAGTACTCGAAAGAATATGCGTATGGAAAAGAATACCACTGTAAACGAAATTGTTGAAAAAGATCTATATTTATCGATTCGTCGTCGGTCGTAGAAATTGGGGCTCTATCCGTACACTTTGTGAAAATTTTGGACAAAGATCTTGGCCTACATCAGTACAAGATCCAGCTGGTGCAAGAATTAAAGCCACAAAACCATCATATGCGTCGTTCTTTCGCCGATTGTGTTCTAGAGCAGTTGGAAACTGACCAGATGTTTAATCGCAAAATTGTGTAGAGCCATGAGGCTCATTTTTGGCTTAACGGGTTTTTAATAAACTAAATATCCACATATTGAGTGGGTCCAATTCACACCAGACCCTAGAGACTCTTTCACATCCAGAAAAATCCACATTTTTGTGTGGTTTACAATCAGGTGGCATTATCGGACCTTATTTCTTCAAAAATGAAGCCATTGCTCCCGTTACGGTCAACGGAGTTCGTTACCACCATGAGAAATGATGTTTTGTTTGAGAGTGTGCATTAAAGTATCTGGATAAGATGTGTTTTTAACAAGATGACGCTAAGTGTCATACAGAGACCGCAACTATCGACTTGTTGAAATCAGAATTTGGTGATAAGTTGATTTCGAGAAATTGCCTCCAGAGACGTGCGATTTGGCTCTTCTCGATTATTTTCTGTGGGGCTACGTGAAGCTACTGGTTTATGTTGACAAACTCGCAACAATTGATTGCTTGTAGGCCAACATTGTTCATGTTATTCTTGGTGCCAACAATGCTCGAAAAAATTACCCAAAATTTGAAGTCCAGAATTCGCTTAGTCAAGAACAGCCACAGCGATCATATGTCCGAGGTCATTTTTTCTAATCTTAATTCCCTATATTGAAATTTCGAATAAAAAAACTTTTTTTATTAATATTTAATTTGAGTTATTTTTAAACTCTTTCTTTTAACTCGTACTCTTTATGTACGTCTGTCTGTCGTGGGGCAACCCCATTCCCCCTTATCCAAATGATCTGAAACTTGGTCCATAGTCTCATTGTGACTATAAATTAATGTTGGGGTAGTCGTGCACACTCACGCATAGTCACGCACAGTCACGTAGTGATTTAAAACCATTTCCCCTTATCCGATCGATCTGAAGCTTGGTCGATATACTTGCTGTGAAAAAAGATTAACTTTGACATAGTCACGCACAGACATGCATGGTCACGCACAGTCACGGAGAGATTACAACCTCACTTCCCCTCATCCGATCGATCTGAAACTTTGTCCATAGTCTTGTGGCCAAAGGTTAATTTTAAAATAAGGAAAGAAAGAGTTTCAATATAAATTTTGTTTTTATGGGTTAGATTATTTTTCATTCTTAATTTATGGATTTTTTTTTTGTAAAATTGAAATTCAATACTTTAAAATAAATATTTGGATATTATAGAAATATATCTCTTTTCCATGAAACAATGCTTTCAAAATAAAAACTGTACCACTTTTCCATAGTTTTCCGATTATCTAAATAAATACAATATGAATTTCAGCATACATAATAAAAAAAAATATATTTATCTGCATCTACAAATTTTGCTGTAGCCAATTTAAATAAAAAAATATTTGTTTATTTATTTTTACTTACAACACTTAGCCACTTCAAAAACCAGTCTTTCAGTGAAAGAAATAAAAAAAAACTAAAAAAAGCTTTTTAAGTTATATCGATTGATTTTTATAACAAAAAAATTTTAAAATAAAAAGTGAAATTAAGAATACTTAATAGAAAAATTAATAAAAAGAATTTCTGGTAATTTATAGGAGCTTACTTCACTTCTATCCCCTACCAAAGTGCTTATTGAAAACTACATTCTTTATTGGGATATTTACAAATTTAAGGCTTCTAATTTCATGTCCATCTTCACTCTCCTCCTACTAGACTATTCTATTTTCTCGAATTTATTGTGGTTTTTATTTAATGAAAAGCATTTTATCCAAAACAAATACTTAACTTATAAAAGAAAACGCTCTTTTATTTGGGTGAGTTATTTGACAATTTTATTAAAACAAATTTTTATCTCCTTTATCCTGGCCATTTTTAGAGCTACGTTCACTTCCCTATTTTATTCACAAACAAAGATATTAGTCACTTTTTTTTTAATGAAAAAAATAATTCATGGCAATATTTTTTCTTTTTTTTTTGCCATTTTACTTGAAGTATAAGAAAAGAGAGAGTTTTCATTTTAACCAAACGACAAAATATATGGTTTTAAGCTTAAGCATAATAAACGCATTATTGAGCCATTAAGAAACGCAACAAATAATCAGTAACCAGGCAGCAACAACAACATAAACATCATCATCAACGACAAACAACGCACATTCACATACAAATATTTCGAATCTTATATTCTCTTTCAACTTCAATGGCACTTTGGGCGAGCACATCAAAGAAGTTGCATACATTTTTTAAAATTTAATTTATATATTCTGGAATATTGTGAACTGGTTGCGCGGCTAAAAATTTAATGCATCGCTAAAAACCTTAAATTTTTTTACGCTGCACTGTGGCTGAAATTTTGATTTCATTGGCCAAAAGTCCAGTGTTGCCGTTTTAGCATTTAAGTCGCTAGATTTAGCAACTTTTTTTTTTGTCGTTTAGCATCCAAAATTTATGAAAAGATGCTAGATGCTAACTTAGCATCTTTTATTAATAAAAAATTGCATTTAGCATCTTTTTTTTTTTTTTTTTTTGATTTTTTTCCATATTTTTGAATATACAGTTTTAATTTTAATGGTATTGGATATGCTTTAATTCCCCAAAGTGTAATACAATAATTTTGTGTACTATTTTTTTCACCACGCTGCTCGTTTCTTTCAACAAATATAACAAAACATTTTGAAATAGAGGAATGTAAACACCAACAACAGGTTTTAATGAATTAAAAAGTAGATTGCCAAGAAATATTATTGTATTAAAAACATGCCAAAATTTTCAATACAAAACGCACTAAACTTGGTAAGAGAACCGATAACCAATATATAGAAGAGTTTAAATTTAGATCATCTGGAACAGAAAAAATTCAAATCCAATGGAGTTATATCACAGAACAGTATTGGGATACAACACTGAATACAACCTCTTTATGGATTGAAGTTAACAAAAATTCTATTGCCCAAAATCCAATTAAAGAGTTATCAATATTTGTATTGTCTTTATTTCGTTTGTCTTTCTCAAAAGCTGAAGTTGAACGTTTGTTTAGTTTAATGGCCTTAGTTAAAAGCAAACTTTGTAACAGAATAAAAGCCGAGTTGTTATGTTCTGTAATACGTATTAAAGAAGGTTTAAAATTGGAAAATGGGTACTGTTACTCTTGCAATATACCGAGCGATGTCGTTGATAAAAGTCGGTCGTCAGCAAAATATCAGATCCAAGAAGAACTTGAAGATGAAGACAGCACAGAAATATTAGATTCCATAAACCAGTTATTGTAATATAATCGTATATTTTCATAATGTAAATTCTGTTGTATTTGAAATTAAAAAAAACCTTCTAAAATTTAAAATATTTAATTTAAAATTAAAAAAACTCAATTTGATGTTAAAAAAATTACAGATGAAATCCGAAATAATTATAATTAAAACTTAAAAAAAATATAAATCGAAACTTATGTTTTATATTAGTTTTTCGATCTAAAAACCAAAGAATTTATTAATAAGTATTTAATTTTTCAATATAAAGGTAATGAAATTTACGAAAAAAATTTAGCATCTTTTTTTTTACTCCAGTGTGTTTAAGCATCTTTTTTTTTGCAATTTAGCAACTTTACAATTTCAAATTATGGTAAAAGTCACAATTTTTGTTGTCACCGATTTTTGTTAATTTAAGGCATTTTGTAGCTAATATATCCAAATTAATGCAGCCAAAAAATTATGTTCAATTATTGCTAATTGTGGGCGTGGCATGCTGTCAAACTCGACTGTCTTTCTAATTTCAGAAAAGGGTGATTTTTTTTGTTTTTTTTTTTTATCAAAAATAAATGGTTACTACTCGCAAGTTATCGTCGATAATGACCTGTGGTCTTATTTACAATGTTGGTAGGATTGCAGTCTTTAGTTGTTGTAAGTGGTCACAACCCTACCGCTTAATATTAGGGTTGTTCTAAAATATTTATTAAACTAACATATATGTGCCAAATTTCAAATTTAGTGGAATAGAACTTCTAGGGAACAAAAAGGGAACGAGAAACGTATAACATTCAGAGAAAGTTGAAATTGTCCTCTTTAACCCTATGTATACCTTTGCACCAGTGACGATCCGCGGGAAGAACACTTTTGTCATTTAAATGCAATTACTCAAAAAAATTCAAATTACGGTAATTTAAACAGCCCTATAAGTATACAATGGTGTGTTAAATTTGTGCTTTAGGTATTTTATAGCTTATAATAGTCATTATTTGTTCTATTACCAGTAATGATATCTGCTTACAAAATACACCACCCTTTCGTAAGTAAGAATCTTAATACACAAAGGATGTAATTCATTTGTATAGTGGGTTTTTTATATATTATTTTAGGTAGTAATGCACTAATGCCATTTTCTTACCTTTTTATTTTACCTAGAAACCAAGGTTCAGAAAATACACGCATGAAACACACAATGTTCTGTTCAAAAGCAGCCAACACATATCTTTATTTTCATATCAATTATGTGCGTTTCTAAATTTTCTACGGTGCCCAACACAACCGTGACTATGTTCGTTTTAATATTTCGTTATTTACACGAACATTTTTGTATCACTTACTTTTTGTTTCAATCACACATAAAGCACACATTTTTGAGTGTTGCTTTATTTGAAGTTCATGTTCTGGTACGTGTACTGAAAAAAAAGCAGAACATGTACAATAAACAGGTTCGAGTTCAGTTATATTTTAAATCGTGTTGTGGCTCGTGTAGTAAGAAAAAACAGAACATGTACAATAAACAGGTTCGAGGTCAGTTATATTTTAAACACGACTTAAACACGACTTAAAATATATCTGAACTCGAACCTGTTTATTGTACATGTTCTGTTTTTTTTTCAGTACATGAACCAGAACATGAACTTCAAATAAAGCACCCAAATAACAAAAAAGTTTTTGAAATTCGTGAAATAAATCATTGAATGGTACAAATTGAAGCCCCTAAAAATACGAACGATATTGTGCAATGTCACCGATGCCAACAATTTGGTCATACGAAAAGCTATTGTAAGAAACCTTTTGAATGTGTAAAGTGTGGACTGGGTCATCCAACAACAAATTGCCCAATGGATATTGAAACAACATACTGCCAGCTATAGAGGTTGTGAAGTATACCAAAATGTATTAAAGAAAAAGCTTTCATAAAAAAGAGGAATCAATCAGCAATTTTCCACACGTAAAAGTGATTTTCCTCAAATTAATCCCAACTCTAATAAACCTCAAAACATTTTGTCTGGAGAATCCTACGCTAATGTTACAAGTTAAGGTATTAATATTATTAATTAATATTATGAAACAATATAGAAAATTTATTAAATAAACAAATAGAACTAACAAACACACTTATGAACATGATGTCACTCCTTATTAACAAATTATGCAAGTAAACTTCAGAATAGCTATTTGGAACGCGAACGGCCTAACGAATAAACTTAATGTAATGGATTATTTTATGAAAGAAAAACACATTGACATATTTCTAATCTCAGAAACTCACTTAACCACGAAATCGCACGTAAAAATTAGAGGTTACGATTTTATCTACACAAATCATCTCGACGGAAAAGCCCAAGCCGGAGCAGGAATATTTATGAAATCAACAATTCATTATGAAATTGCAGAAGAATACCAAAAAAAATTACTTGCAAGCTGCTGGCGTTAAAGTAATTTGTAATAATACACCTATCAACATATACTCGATTTATTTCCCACCAAAACACGCAGTGAAATGTGAAGATTATGAACACTTTTATAAAGCTTTGGGTTCTCGTTTCATTGTTGCTGGTGATTATAATGCAAAACACCCTTGGTGGGGCTCCAGACTTACTAACCCGAAAAGTAAACAATTATATAAATGTATTTTGAAAAATAGTCACTCTACGTTATCCGGAGGAAGCCCAACATATTGGCCCACTGATCCAACAAAGATACCAGACCTTCTTGATTTCGTTGTGTTTAGCGGCATTTCAAGACACTCACTTGACATTTTAAATGATGCTAGTTTAAGCTCTGACCACACACCGATTATTGTTAACTTCAATGTAAATGTTAAACACGTCCCTAAAAGTATTAAACTAATCAAACGAAATACTAATTTGGACTACTTTAGCGAATTTATTGAGAATAATATAAACCTTAACATTGAAATTAAAACAGGAGAAAATTTGGATGATGCCGTGGAATCCTATAACTTATTGATACACGAAGCTGCGCATTTATCTACCCCATCAATAGTTTACAATCAAGATCAAGGTCGCAAAGTACAAGCATCAGCAATGGCTAGAGATATGATAAGGCAATCTAGACGACTAAGAAGAGTTTGGCGTCGAACCAGAAACCCAAGAGATTAACGACATTTGGCTCAGAACTGATAATAATAAATGCATTGCTTTCGCTGATCGTTTGCAAACAATTTTTAAACCTCACTGCACGAGTAACAATGTCAATGTCGTCATGCATTTCTTAGACTTCGCATGCCAAATGGAACTGCCTATAAAACATATTACGCCAAAAGAAACAAAAATGGAAATAAGTGCCCTCAATAACAAAAAATCTACGGGATATGGCAAAATTGATGCATTTGCAATTAACTCCTTGCCATTTAAAGGTATTCTATTTTTAACTCTTATATTTAATTCCATTTTACGTCTTCAACACTTTCCCTCACAATGGAAGTGTGCCGAAATCATTATGGTTTTAAAACCGAGTAAACCGGATAATGTAATAACATCATAGAGACCCATTAGTCTACTGCCCATTTTCTCTAAAATTTTTGAAAAATTATTTCTTAAACGTTTAACACCACATCTTCAAAAATGTAACATTATTCCTGACCACCAATTTGGGTTTCGAAGTATTCTTGGACATACAGCAGGCTTTCGATAAAGTTTGGCACGCTGGATTGTTACACAAATTAAAAAATATGCTTCCAGCTCCATTTTATCTTTTTTCCCTATCTTATTTAAAAAATAGATGTTTCTACGTTAAAGTTTACAACGACACCTCCAACATATGTCAGATAGAAGCCGGAATCCCACAGGGTAGCCTGCTTGGACCAGTCCTGTATACTCTTTACACTTATGATATGCCGACAAGAGACGACGTAACTGTCGCAACATATGCAGACGACACGGCTTTTTTGTGTTCTAGTGAATCTCCTTCAGAAGCTTCTAGAATAATTCAACTGCAACCTGATTGTCTTCACCATTGGCTCACAAAATGGAATATTGTAGTCAACACCCAAAAATCCAGCCACTTTACTTTTACAACAAGAAGAGAAAATTGTCCAGCTGTGTTCCTCAGTGGAACTACAATTCCTAGTGGTAATACTGTAAAATATTTGGGTCTCCATTTAGACAGACGTCTGACATCGAAAGCACATATAAGCGCTAAAAGAAAACAATTAGACATATAAAGGCTTAAACGAAATCATGTTCTAGATCTCCCTTTTATTTAGGCTCAAATGAGCCTAAAATTATTAATATACTATAAATAATAACTTTTATTTGTAATCTGTATTTAATTTAACTCTATGTAATTTATGTTCATATATAATTTAAATTATTGTTTTCAATGGAAATCAATAAGACATGTTATTCTTTAAACTTAACAAATTTGCTTATTATTGTAAAATAGATCGCAAATAAATAAAATAAAAAAAAAAAAAAAATACAATTTTCAACACATTTTTTAAATTGTGCAAAGAAGATTCATTTGCAAGAACATTGCTTTATGCACAGGTTCCATCATATTATACTTGGAATGCATCAACAAAGGAATTTCAACATCAAAAGCAAGTCATACCATTTAGCGCATATTTTAATTTGCGATCCACGAAAGACACCCTACAGTTGTACAACGGCCATAGTGGCACGGCCACCGCCGACAAAATTAACAAGCTTCTTCGCAGTTTGTAATTCTGATGCTTTTGCTCGCACATTGCTATATGTTGAAATGCCACGCTACTACACAAGGAACGCATCATCTAAATCATTTAAGCGACAGAAACAAGGATCCAAAAAACGACGAATGTTACTGCATTCGGTTGTTATTGATAAATGTTCGTGGTCCGACGTCATTTCAGCAACTGTGAACCATTAATGGGCATCTATGTGCGACTTATCGTGAGGCGTGTCAACTCTTGCAGTTACTCGAGGACGATTCGCGTTGGGACAATACGCTCAAAGATTCCGAAATATCATCATCACCTCATTAAATTCGCACATTATTCGCGATTATCATATCCACATGCCCCCCTTCGAATCCAAGCGATTTGTGGCTCAAATATAAGGACGATATGTCCGAAGATGTTTTGCATCGTATGCGTTACAAAACTTCGGATCCCACATTGCTTATGTCAGCAGAAATTCACAATGAGGCATTGATCATGATAGAAGATATATGTATATTAATGTCGAATAAAGTGTTATCGAATTTGGGCATGATGTCACCTAATCGTCCACTGCACGATGAACTCAACCATGAGCTACATAGAGAACAGCAGTACGATACAGAGGCATTAATCGAGACAGTCCGTATAAATGTTCCTCAATTAAATCTAAAACAAACAAGTAAGAGAATTATAGTCGGTCTATACCGACTATACGATACCCTATACCATGCATTTAGAAACCCTATCTCTTAGGCCCAACTAACTGGACATAGAAAATAAGCAAAAACCAAATTTGAGTGGGATTTTTATTAATTTTTTTGGTTGCAGATATGAAAAAGTTCATATCGCATGCTATATCTATATAGGGACTAGCTCCAAAAATGGACCGATCCTGATCATGTTTGGTAAAGTCTCTTGTATTTTGCAACAATATATACAAACAAAATTTGAGAAGAATCTGTGCAATATTTTTGTTTTTTAATAGATTTAAGTGAAGATCGGGAAGCAGCTCTGTATGGGGTCAAAGGGATCATTTTTGGACTACTCGTTAGCGGATGTAATGAACGCATACAAACCCAATTTGAGTAAGATCTGTATGACAATTTGGATCTTATGGCAATTTATGTAGATTTCATATGGGTAATTTGTATGGGGGCTAGGTCTGAACATGGACCGATTCTCACCAATTTCAATAGCGTTCATCCCATGGCCGATAAAAGCTTATATACCAAATTTCATCAGAATATATTCATATTTGCGACATGCAGTTTGATTACAAGGTTTACATGGACACACAGACGGACGGACGGACGGACGTTGTTAAATCAACTCAGAAAGTTATTCTGATTCGATCGGTATAATTAAAGATGGGTCTAGGTCAAATATTTTTGGTTGTTACAAACAGCAGCACAAAGTCATTATACCCAAACCACATAGTGGTATAGGGTATAAAAACTGCGTACGACTCATTGATGGAAGCTGTGAACAATGAAACTGGTGGCATATACTTCCTGGATGCTCCCAGAGGAACTGGAAAACATATTTAATATCTTTGATTTTGGTGTCGATTAGATCAGAGCATGATCTGGCACTGGTTTCGTCTGGAATAGCAGCTACTTCGCTAGAAGGCGGACGAACTGCACATTCGGCTTTCAAGTTGTCTCTAAAGATGCAAATTAACGAGACACCAACCTGCAGCATAGCCGAAAATAGTGCAAGATTTTACAGAGATGCAAATTGATAGTTTGGGACGAATGTACGATGGCCCACAAAAGGTCCCTAGAGGCACTGGACAGAACACTAAAAGATCTTCGGAACAATCAAACCCTTTTTGGTGGAGCCATGATTCTATTATCCGGTGATTTCGTCAGACTCTTCCTGTTATTCCACGATCAGCTGCAGCTGACGAACTAAATGCATGCATGAAATAATCAGTTTTGTGGCGACATGTACCATCCGACTAATGACTAACATGCGAGTTTTTCTGCAACATGATCAAACTGCAGATGTGTTTTCGAAACAATTGCTGGACATTTGTAATGGGAAAATCGCAGTTGACATCTCGACCGGATTAATGACCATTAACAAATCACAAGGCCAGTCCCTAGAAATTTGCGGTATTAACTTAGAGTTTGCGTGTTTCTCGCACGGACAACTATATGTTGCGTGTTCGCGTGTTGGCAAGCCGTTATCTTTATTTGTTTACGCGCCACAAAACAAAACAAAAACAAGTAAGAAAATTATAGTCGGTCTAAACCGACTATACGATACCCTATACCATGCGTTTAGAGACCCTATCTCTTAGATCCAACTAACTGGATATAGAAAATAAGCATAAACCAAATTTGAGTGGGATTTTTATTAATTTTTTTGGCTACAGATATTAAAAAGTTCATATCGGATGCTATATCTATATGGGGACTAGGCCCAAAAATGGACCGATCCTGGCCATGTTTGGTAAAGTCTCTTGTATTTTTCAAAAATATATACAAACAAAATTTGAGAAAAATCAGTGCAATATTTTTTTTTTTTGATAGATTTAAGTGAAGATCGGGAAGTAACTCTATATGGGGCCTATGACTAAGAGTTGTTCCATAGGGATCATTTTCGGACTACTCATTAATGGATGTAATAAATGCATATAAACCCAATTTGAATAATATATATATGACAATTTGGATCTTATATCAATTTAAATATGTCGATTTCATAGGGGTCATTTGAATGGGGGCTAGGTCTGAACATGGACCGATTCTCACCAATTTCAATAGCGTTCATCATATGGCCGATAGAAGCTTATATACCAACACTCATCAAAATATGGTCATATTTGCGACCTGCAGTTTTATTACAAGGCTTACATGGACACACAGACGGACGGACGGACGGACATCGTTAAATCGAATCAGATTGTGATTCTGATTCGATCAGCATAATAAAATATGGGTCTAGGTCAAATATTTTTGGTAGTTACAAACAGCAGCACAAAGTCATTATACCCAAACCACTGGGTATAAACATAGTTTACCAAAAAGCTCTGAATTAAATATTTATTTCATTTTTATCTACATATCTACTAGATCATTTATGTATGTATAAATATAGATAAATAGATAGGTTCGTATAAATAAAAATCATGTGAGCCCGATCAGAAAGCGTCATCTGTGTATCACTTATAGCAAAAACTGTTTCAGCTAATTCAACAACCCTTTGCTGTAAACGTTAAAAATGTCCCAATATAAACGTATATAAGTGATACATAGATGACGCTTTTAAAAAAGTGGCATAAAAAAACAATGTTATATCATAACTTTTTCACCAATCCAATCATAAGTCACACAGCGTTATCTGCTTCAGCTCACACCGATATGAGTTACGCTGTTTTTGTGATTGTATTGTGAAATAGAAATTTACCCCCCTGCGCGTATAGATGTTTACACATCAAAATACATTTAATTAAATTAAATTAGAAACGACTGTCATTTATTTACAAAACAAAACTCGAACTGTGGGCAATATCGCCAGTTTCAATGAATTGGAGTTTCAATTATGATTGGGATTCATAACAGTAGACTTATAATAAAATCAATATTAAGTGGGACGAAGTTCACCGGGTACAGCTAGTTATTATTAAAATCCAAATATGACATTTCTTAATAAATAAAAAACCCATATTTCACGCTAAATGTTTAAACAAAAAAATCAAAAGTTAAACTTTGACCTAGAGTTCCTTAAAAAATATTCAATTAATATTCAAAATAGTGAAAAGAAAAAAAAATTATGTGTTTTCATATTTTTTTTTTTATAAAATGTGATATTTAAAATGTCACCACTGTATATCGATACTTATCAGGTGGCAGGTCGATACAATAACTCCAAACTATTTATTAAAAATAAGCGCATATTCAAAAGAATTCATTTAACAATGTTGCAATTTCATCATACAACTTTGATCAGCTTCCTGGACTTTTTGGCCCAATGTGCACATACACTTGACTAAAATATCATGACTCTTTGTATGTGCATAAGTGAATAACGCCCTAATAATGATGGCGTTATAAATTTTCAGAGCCACAAGAACAATTTACTTTGTCACATTGTATTTAAGATGATTGTCATTGAATATCAACCGAGTAACTTGGCAAATGGGTGGGGGTGGGTGACAAGCACAACAGTAGACTAGTTGAAAGTCTTGGAAAATTTAAGAACTTTAAGTAATGATGTGTACGAGTATGTATGTACGTATGTTTCATTGGTGCTGCGCTAATACTTACAGTCATGAATGGGTATGAGTTAGAGCACCATACAATTTGGCAGCATTTAGTAAAATTATTTTGGTTAGCCGCAAATACTCGTATTTTATTGTTGATGTCTAAGGGCAGCTCATAGTCGTATTATGACCATAGAGACAATTTTCATCGCTGGATTTCGCATTCATTCAACAGGGATTATTTACTTCCATAACGATTCAATAACAATTTCATGCTGAAGTAAAATAATTTCGTTAAGCTGGATAATAACTTTTTGCTTGGCCATTTCATTGCTGCAAAGAGGGCGGGCGAAGCGCAAAACATAGAAGAAGGCTTTAATATTAAACTGCTATTAAGCAGTAGTTAAGAATTCTGTTTATTTTCTTTTATCTAAGTTTAATTGAAATTTTAACTGAATAGTTGCTAAAAGACTATATTTAGACAAGACATAATGTAGAAGATGAAACAGTGAAACAGCTTATTATCTTGAAAAGGCGATGGTTTAGAATAAATGGAATTAATTTCTACTCAATGACCACTTTAGTCAGCTTAATAATCATTAAATATGTGGTTTACGTTTCCTTACCGAGAACAGCAGAACAGCAGGTCTAAAATAGATTTTCTTTGTGGTTTTTTTTTCTTTTGAAATTAAAATTAAAATAGATTTTCTTGCCTGTTTTTTTTTCTCAAATTAAGTTGTTTTGATTTTGCTAATAGAAAAATTATAGAAAATGTCTTTTCGCTAATTATATATATATCAGTACACTAATTTAATAGGATTAATTAGACGAGGTTAATTAGGATCTAAAGTATTATGTAATTCTAATCATTTTGAATGTACAATTGTTAACCGTCCTATTAGTGAGTCTCCCGTTGGACTTAAAGTAGTGAAAATGTATTTTTATTGATGGAGTGTGTTTTGATGGTTTTGGTTGTTAATTTTAGATTATATTAAGTAATAAAAAGAAACGCTTGTTTCACAATTTCGTTTTTATTTAATACTAAAATACATGAGAAAATTAAATAAATCGTTGTTATGATGCTTCCTCTTGCTGATTTTCTCTTTTTATATAACTTAGCACACTAATTAAAATGGATTAGTTAGACGAGATTAATTAAGATGTAATATTTTATGGAACTCTAGTCATCTTTAGTGTACTTTTTAATGGTCTAATGGTCGATTAATTACTAATAGAGGTAAAAGGGGGAACAGCATTTGTAAGTGTAGCTCTGAAAATATTTTCTAAATCGTGATATTATTCCATCTAAAGGAAGAAGCTAAACAGGAACTTTGAATTTGCTTTCGCTGTGTATTCAACCTTACGTCCTGAGTTTTAAATACAATTATACTGAAATACATTTAAACATTAAAAATGTAATCGTACTTTCAATGTTTAGCTTGACTGTCTCTTGGCTGTCACAAATCTTTTGAATGTTGTCTAACTTTGTAAAATTTTAACCTCTTTGGTTTCAACACTATACATTTTTTTAAATCATTTGTAGTTATAGTTTTTCATACAAAGTAGCATTTATTAAATCCAAAAAAGGCGACTAAGCATATTGAATGGCTAGAAGACCAAACAATACTTGGTAGTATAGAACAAGAATTAACAACACCAGTAGAAGTAAGATTGTTTGCAAATACATTAAAAAATTCTAAAAATCCTGAATTAAATAGGATCTATAATATTAATAGGCGATTCTGAGAAAACGTTTTTTTTTTAGCTGTTCACCAGACTTACAGATTTTAAAATTTTTGACTTTATTTTGAGTAAATTGCATTTAAAGTTGCTACTAACACATACATATAATTATATAATGCTATGTGTGTGTTTATTAAATTTTTTAATGTGTTTGTAAGTTTGTTTTCTTCATTCACAATAATAATAAACCAAAAAAGTGTTGGTTTGTGAATTCGCTAAGTTTAAAAAAAAAGTTGCCTAAAATTTGCACGCGAATTTCGAGCGCTGGAATCTGCTAGTAAGTTCAATTATGCTAAAGAGAATGACAGATAATGTTTAAAAAATGGTTATCTTCCAAAACTATTCAAAATGGCTAAAGTCGTACCAATATTTATTAAAACCAGGTAGAGAAGCTAAATTTCCAAAAAGCTATCGTCTGATTAGCGTATTAAACTGCCGTTATAAACTATTTAAAAAAATAGTTCTGAGAAGACTTAATACTTTTTTTGAAGACAATAATATCCTACAGAAAGAGAAGTTTGGTTTTAGAAAACCACCCAATAGTACACCAAAAAAAAGATGGTTAATCTTATATCAAACAATAAAAGTGATCGAAAGAGTACTGGAATAGTATTGTTAGATACAGAAAAGGCTTTTGACTCCGGATGGCATAACGGTCTTATTTATAAACTTAATCTTTCTGGCTCCCCAAGTTATATACAAAAGATAATATAAAGTTTTTTTTATAAAAGATCATATACATGAAAGACATAAATATTCCTGCAGGCGTATTTCAGGGATAAAATCTAAGTTATACTCAATATACACTTGAGGACATACAATTAAGTAATTTTTACAGTAATACTTAACTTTTTTAAAATAAAACACTTGTAATTAAAATTTGAACAAAAAAAGCTTCTATTTATTTAGTAAACATCTATACGCGCAGGGGGTAAATTTCTATTTCACAATACAATCACAAAAACAGCGTAACATGTGAGCCGTAAGACAAAATCGGTCTGACTTATGATTTAATGGTGAAAAATTTTTATACGTAATAAGCTGTTTGAAAATGAAAAATGAAAAATAAAAAATTAAAAACGAAAAATGAAAAAGGAAAAATAAAAAATGAAAAACGAAAACTGAAAAAGAAAAATGAAAAATTAAAAATGATGAGATTTGAAAAATGAAAAGTAACAAATGAAAATATTAAATGAAAAATAAAAAATTAAAAATAAAACTGAAAAATTAAAAATGAAAAATAAAAAATGAAAACTGAAAAATAAAAAGTGAAAATTTAAGAATAAAAAATGAAACAAAAAATTAAAAATAAAAAATGAAAAATTAACCGGTTGAAATAATAAATAATAATAAATATGTTTATATTAGCAGAGCCCCTGCAGTTGATTGCTATGAGTGATACATAGATGACGATTTCTGTGTGGTTTTAAAAAAGTGCTATAAAAAATCATTAATTAACAGATGTTTACACATCTCCCCTGTGATCGGACTCACATGATTTTTTTTTGTACAAAGCATATGTCAGTCTTATATTTTGTGTAGTCATATAATGAGGTCACTTGAAAAAAATTGTTAAAACTTTTTTATCCATTACATCAAAAATACGATATGTATCCGGGTAGTGATAACCAAAAAATAAAATTACTTTCAATTATGGTTATTGGTAACCAACCAATTTTTTTGGTTCCTTTATTGGTTATTCATAACCAAAAACAAGTAAGAGTGTTAAATTCGGCTATGCCGAATCTTTGATACCCTCCACCTCGGTTTGAGTATTGATAATAAATGTAAACAAAATATGGGAAAAAGTAAATAATTTGTTAAATTTAATACCAAATTATTTCAGAAAATTCTTTGGATTGGTTTTCGTCTTTTCTATTATTTCGGATTTATTTCGGTGTTTGCTTTTTGGTCATCGTGGTTGCTGATCGCCATGCAACCCTAACCTCCATTTCAAAGGTAATGGTTGTGTAGGGTGGCTATATGCATTAAATCGTGCTAATTGGAGATGGCTGTATAGTTTCTTTTAACTGGCCAAATATTTCTTCATTGTGGCCATATAGGTCGGATGGAGTAACAAAATAATAACAAAAAAAAAGCTCTCTCAACTTTTTTATTAAAATATTGCCATATTTGGAAAACATAGAGAATAAATTTATAATAATAATAAATAATCAAATTAGGGATGCCAAACGCAAAAAACCGAAAGTCTCAAACATTTTAAATAAAATAATTTGTTATCTTTATTTTCTGAAAAACTTCAAATATTCATAAAAAAAAAAATTGTGAAGATTTATATATAAAAAATAACATTCTCATCAAGTTGCGTTTATTTATGTAACAATTTTTATGTTAGCAATTCTTAAATATCATTTACGGTTTTCTAAAATTCATTGAATTTAAATTAATGTTTTCTGTTGTGCGATTCTGTAAATTTCAACGATCCGACAATCGCAAAATATATCGACAGCTATTGTTATTTGCACTAAGGATTAAGTGATTCACTAAGTACATACATCTTAACGACAGTCGACCAATCTATTTTTCTATATATTTAAATTGTAAACGAGTGGCATCTCTGTCAAAAAAGCGAAAAACACAAAGAAGAATAGGAAAAAAACAAATTACTTCGTGTTTGACAGGATGATTTTATGTTTATGTTTAATATCTCTATTTTTTTTACTAATATTTCTGTTTATTTATTTAAAAATGAAATAATGAATTGAATATGCTATTTAATTTTTTTTATTTATATAAAAAAGTTTTTTAATAAAAGCAAAATATTTTCACTATTTTATGATTTTTATTTATGTATGACGACATTTCAACCTAAAAATTTAAGTTTTTATCGATTGAATAAACAACACAAAAATGGTTGTCGTTTAGATAACAACAACAGCTGACTTTAACAATAGCGAATATCGTTTACAAATTTTACTGATAATTTTGCTTTTCTTTTTTAACGATTCGACAATCGTTAAAAGAAGTAACTGAATCGCGGTACTGAAAAGTTATTAATTTCTCCTAAATGGTAATATTTTTTTAAAATGTAAACATTTTTTAAATGTAAATATATTTGGTGTTTTTTTTGAATTTCAATTTGTGTTTAACGAACAAAATTTATTTATTAAAGATGCAATTGATGTCTTCTAAATTTAAAATTATTATTTCCGACGTTTGATATGATTTTCTGAAATTCAATTAATATTTTCTAATTTATAATTGGAAATTTTAATTCCAGTTTTTAGAATTGGTATTTTCTTAAATTTGAATGGAAAATGTAAAAAGGTCAATTTTGTACTTATGTGAATAATAATGCTTTAGTAATTATAAACAATTTTTAAAAATTAGATGTAATCGCAATCAGCTATTTTGTACGTAAATCAGTATTATAGTTCTATATAAAAAAAATCATTGACGAACTCGGTAACTCTATTTTATAAAGACAACAAAAAGTTAACATGCCAAACTTATGTTCATATTTGTAAAAGAATAATGAAAAAACGTATGAAATAAAAGGCCAGCCCGTGTATATTCTTAACATTGTTCTGTATGATATCTAGTTGAAAATATTGACATTCATGTTAAAATAGAAATAACTATTGCAAAGCTAATTAGAACAAAAATTGTGGCGCCTTCTACTGCGGCATAGTCACGCTGAGCAAAATGAAGTGACACTCTGTTAATGCAAAAGAAATGTAATTTCCCCACAACAAAATATTGCAGAATTTAATGTAAATAAAATACTTTACCGATTTATTTCTAACATGCAGTTTGTATTTGTATTATTTAATATGTGTATGTATGTATATGTAAATATTACACACAAAAAATACAACATCAAACGTTATTTTTGTGTTTTTCTATTTAAATAAATTAATACATAAATTTTTTTTTGCTAAATTTACATCGTTTTTTTTTATTAACAACTAAGTATTTTAGCATTATTTGCTTTAGATGTTGGTGAATTTTTACTCCCTTTATATTAACTCGTAGTGTCTGCTTGTCGAACAAATTTTGGATCGATTTTAACCTATTTCCCGTGACCGATTCGATCTGAAATTTTTCAGGCAGGCTCGTGGTAATAACAGATCTAACAAAATTTTTTTAGTGATGCCAAAACAATGGAAACTTTTAAATTTTTCTACCAGAGTTGATAAAAAAAATGTACAAAGTGTTTGTTCTTATTATATTATTACCACAACGACCACAAAAACAACAAGTCCAGCTATGACAACAACACAAAATTTAGAATAACAACAAGAACAATATAGAAACATCATATTTTTAATTTTTTTTACTTTTTCAGAGATTTCACTGGACCTGTTCCACCGATTTTAATGATTTTTGAAATCGAAACTTTCCCACGAATTTGGTGAATCATGTAAATCTTGTAATGAAACTACAGGTCGCAAATAAGAGTATATTTGGACAAAATTCAGTATATAAGCTTTTCTCGGCCATAGGATGAACGCTATTGAAATTGGTGAAAATCGGTTCATATTCAGACCTAGTCCCTTGACAAATGATCCATATGACATAGACTTAAATTGCCATAATATCCAAATTATCATATATATCTCGGTAAAAATGGACTTGTATATGTTAATTACATCCAGTTATCAATAGTCCAAAATTAAACCCTATAGGACAATTCTTAGTCATAGCCCCCCATATGAAGCTGATTCCTGATCTTCACTAAAATCTATCAAAAAACAAAAATATTGCACAAATTTGGTTTGTATATGTTTTTGAAAAAAATAAGTGATATTACCAAAGATGGTCAGGATCGGTTCATTTGAAGACCTAGTCCCAATACAAATATAGCACCCGATATCCAAATTAATAACAATGCCACTCAAATTTGGTTTCTGCTTATTTTCGAGTTGGACCTAAGAGATAGGTTTTCTAAACTTATGGACATTTGACACTTTCATTATGACTGTCAAAGTTGAGAAAGTTTCTAAATTTTATTTCCGTAAATATCAGCGGTGTATTGAACATGTCTAATGAATTTCGGTAATTAAAATCTTTTTTTTTCTTAAGATTTAGATCTAGACCAGGACGAAAAGCTACAAAACACGATTTCGTTATTTATCTAGCTAGACCTTCAACATCCAACAGGCCATTTAGCAAGCATTTTGAAAACTAATTTTATAGCAACGGAGTAATAGTTAAGTTACATTTAACCTTCAACAAGTCTTTAAGTTTTTGTAATAAAATACTATTTTCATTTTAATTAAATTTTTCAAATAACTTAAAATAAAGATAATATTAAAAAAAATCCTAAATGAAAATGTTATTCAACTGTTTCCAATTGAATATTACTGCAACAATCAAATCGACTTAAAAAATGGCAGTTAAAATTTGGTGTTTGCATCAAACAACAACAACAACAACAACAACAACAACAATGGCCAACACTATTTGGCACATTTCCCACTCATCCTTCAACCAACTTTTTAATACCCTACACCACAGTATGTTAGTACTCGTAGTAATTTCACTATATCGAAAATACTATACAGGGTGCGTCATCTTTTATGTCGATGTATATGTACATAACGAATAACTTAAAAAAAAAAAACAATAACAACCGATTTCCACATGCGTGAAATTTTTATTTAACTTGGTAAGATTAATAATTTACTATTAATTTACCGTTAGCCACAGCAAAATATACCCTTTTTGCTGCATTATCCATAAATTTATTAAGCAACTCGATCGATAAAGCAATAATTTCGGCACAAATGTTTGCCTAGACCTCGCAAATATTCTGAAAATTGTTGACGAATACTTTGATTTGTAAACAACCCCACAAATAAAAAAAAAAAGACTGAAGGGCTCACGTTTAAAAATCTGCCACCTTTTTTGACTTCACAAGTCCACTGAATCTTAGCTACAGAAACTCCTTTGTTTTGCAGTGGGACATGGTGCATCATCTTGTTGAATCCAGTAACCATCTAGACCTTTTACAAGCATTTTCGGTAAACATTATGAGCCAACATCAATATCGTTTTCCATTGACAGTTTCGCCTTCTGTGGAGAAAAATGGCCCAATGATCGTTTTGGAGCGAAACAGTCACTTTTTGGTCATGCCATTTGGTCGTTTCCTGGATCTCGTGTGGATTCTCCATTCCCCAATACGACAATTTTTCTATGGTAACGCCACCCCAGAGTATGAAATGGGTTGCGTCAATCATAAAAATTTGCGTATAGGTTCAGTGTCAATCATTCGGTGTACTGCTTCGCGGTATTTCAACCGACGTGACCGGCTTGCAAGCAAAACTCTTTGAGTTAATGGCACTTTATATGGGGAAAAAAAATGCAAACGATTCTTCAAAATGTGCCGCAAAGTGGTTCCACTGACCCCAAAATGCTCTGAGCGCGTTAAAGATACGTCTCACTCTTTGTTACCGCTACAACCAATACACTGGGGCGTCTTGGGCGTTGATGCCCGTGCCCAATAAAATTCCATACTAAACGACATATAGTGCTGTCAGACGATGCATCTTCTCCATGATATGCACGTTGAGTTTATATAACTGAGCGATTATGAACTGTACAAGCAACGTGTTATGGGCGGAATAAAAATGAAGACGCAGGGGCATGGCAAAAAAAATAAAAAACAATTTTATGGAATCGTCTTCAACTAATCTTTAATCCTACGAGGTGACTGGTAATCGTTTAGTTAAACTTCCTTAAAAATATCTAACGCACATGACTGACTGAATATAAATCCGCATCAATTTGTTATAATTTCTCTGGGAATATTTAAGTCCATATTAATCTTACTTATCCAAAATTTGTTCACTTGTATACGATAGTCAGTTATGTGAGTGCTAGTTGCGTCTTGGTTTGCCATTTTAATTTTAACAGCATCGATAGCCAACTCTTAGCGTATTTTATGATCTTTCTTGCCGAACTTTAGTTTTAGCAGTCGTTTGTTGTCTACTGGCATTTCTAACACAAACTATCAAATACAGTAATCCAACATCACATCATTGCCTCTAAAGTGGAATCATTCTATAACAATAACAACAACAACAATAAAAAATAGTGAAATAAAACGTAAAAACAATTGAAAATAGAATCTTTATTGCCAAATAGCGATTGCATCGGGTTAAAAAAAATACATTTAGTATTGGCAGCTTTTAACGAAGTAACTATTAGGAATAGTGGCAGTTACCTGTAGGCATTGGAAAGACTTACCGAAATAGGATTTGATAAAAACTTTTTTTTGCATTTGTTGTGATTGTTGTAGGCAAAAATGTAGCAACATATTGAAAATTTACAATAGAGATTTTGTGATTATGCCATTGATTTTGTTTTTTCTTTTTTTTTTGCATCAGTTCTAAATATCTATTGGCAATAGTGCTTTCGTAACTGGTGTTGATAAATAAATACAGTACAACTGAATATGTAACCTGCTCAGGGACGATTTAAAGATTAAAAATTTATCATTGATTTGAATCCTTGCAATAACGTTGAGAAAATATTTGAACAAATATATTATTTAAAATAAAATCTGAATTATTTTATAAGTTCTTTAACAGAAAAATGTTCGTACATTTAAAATATAAATATTCAATATCCTTTTTAAGCGAATATATCGAGCCATAACCGCCGAAAAAATGTATCCCACAAACTCGAAATTTTACAGCGGAAGGTTTTTTTTAAATAAAATCAGTTTGAATAAAGCCATTATTTTAAAATTTATAATGTAAATATTGTTTTGTGTAATACATTTAATTTTAATAATTTTAAATAGATATTTGCATCATAACGGTTGTTTTTGTGGGATACGTTTTTTTTTTTGCTTTCCTCCTGGCAACCTATTATTAAAAAAGTGTGTGGGTTACACAAAAATTTATTTTAAGGAAGTGACTTCCCGTTTTTTTTTTATATATTTTTACTTACTCCTTAAAATTAAATTAAATTTCATTTGAAAAAAAAAAAATAAATGTGTACATTTCTTAGTATATTGGATAAAACAAAAATAAAGTAATGTAATTCATATATTTAAAGTTTTGTGTTAACAAAGTAATGTTATTCATATTAAAATCTTGTAAACTTGAATAACGATAGATAAAAATATATAAAGAACGCTAAATGCTATCTTCCTGGTCGGTTTCAAGTAGCAAATCTTTAACAGATCCATCCCATTTTAAATTTAAATACTCGTGTTGGAATTTTACGGGTATAGTTTTTCTATCGCAAAGCGTTTTCAAATCCTTATATTTAGCAGAAGAAATGTTTAATATATCATCATATAATTGAGTAGGTCCCTTAGAAACTATTTCGGAGTTTCGACTGGATCGTGGAATTGAATTTAGATCATAATTTATGGTTTCAGATTCATCAAAGTAGCCATATTTAAGAGTAATATTTGGAATATTTTTGTCCAATGTAACAGAGCGTAATTTTGTAAATTGAATTTTCACTGAATTTGGAAATAACGCCTGTGAAAATGTCTTCCAGCCTTTAAAATCACTGTTAGTTAATTCAATACAATTATATTTTCTTGGGTTAGTTCTTGCATTTGATATTATGGTGTACAACTCACTTGGAGCCCAAATATTTCTATTCCGAATAAACGATTCAATTGTACTATGTATCGAATCAACAGGCATCATGGTGTGTCCAGGCAACAAGTATGTGATTTTTATATTAGTCACAAAATTAGAATTTTCAACAAAATAGGTTAATGTCGCAAGCATAGCTCTGTTTTTGTTCTGTCCTGCGCAGCTATCACAATAAAGATGGACTATCGACTGGGTTTTTCTTTCATCAACTAATTTAAGGTATTGGAAAACAGTTGTGCAATTTTCATTACACCCTCGTTTACCATCCTTTTCTCCCCATAAAAAACAAAACCCATCTCTTGTACCACTCTCACAAAAACTTTCATTGTAGAATGAATATTTTCTAGAATAGAACAAAGTTACAGTTTTTCCATAGGGAGTATTTAAGACATTTTGCAAGTCGAAACTTGTACATAAATAAGCCGGATTCTCTTTGCATAGCTTTTGGTCCTCCAAAAATATTTGCTTACATTTCTTTTTGTCCTTTAGATGCATTTGATACTCTTCTGATGAATCCAATTGCTTTTTGGATTCTGTGTCTAAATTATTGTAATTCTCGCATACATTTATCTTTTTTAGGTAAATGAAAGCCTAAATTGAAACTGTTTCTAAAAATATTACGGAATACTCTTAGCGATAACTGACTATTTACTTTATTAATAGTTTTCAAATGTTCTACATAATGCTGATATACAGTTTTTATGTTTCGAAATTCTTAAGGTAGATATAATTTTTTACTTTTATTCCGGCAATCATGTGAAGGAACCGCTGGTAATTGTTCTATAAAGGATTTTACTACCGATATGCTTACTTCCTCAGATTTGTTGTGTGCAGTTGGCTTTTTTATATTTTCAAGGCAAGTTTTATATGAACTTGTATTTTTTATTACGGATATTAAAATCGTTTGTGAAATGTTCAACGTTTTCAATAAAAATTTTTGACAAACTTTAAAACTGGTATTATTGATGTTGATAAAATAATTAAAGCTGCACTTTTTTCTGTCACTTTCTCCATATCGCCTTTTAATATCGACTTGTTTAACACAAGAAGACAGCCAATCTTTCTGTCTAATTTTGTTGCCTATTCCCCAAAAATGTTCATTTATTCTTACCCTTTCATCTTCAGAAATTTTATCATGACACGAATTTGGACATTTTTTCTTTAAGCACGGGTTGGGCAAAACACTCGTATTTTTTTTCTTAACTTTTTGCAGCCTTTTAGGTATTCTCTTTTGCTTTCTGTAGCCCCTTTTCCCAACACACGTTTCCTCCTCGACTTCTTTTAAACTTTCCAAACCATTTAAATCAACGAAAGATTCATCTGAATCGCTATACGGTACCAGGGAGAGCTGTAAAAATATCCAATAATTGAAAACAAAAACATATTTTGCAAAAAAAAAATTCATGGGATACCTTCGACATATTGTTCTAAAGCTTCCAAAAATACAAATCTTTATCTTTATCTTTAATTAAAGTCTCAAAAAATTGTGTTTTTTTTTATTTTTTTCCCTTGTGTTTCATTTATTTTAAAAGAGAATTTAATTGTATCCCACACAAGCGTTCAAAGAAAATGTAAACTACTCACCATATGCATTTACATTAAAATTGTTTTTGTTATAAAATCATAACGGTTTAATCTACAGCCATGAAATTTCGACAGATGATGCAAATGATGTTGAACTATCGATTTCGATAAAGAACAACAAACCAAGGGGCAAAGTAGTAAAAATAACTGAAGATTGTCTTTACCTGATTTAAAAGCAGTTTCGTCGTTTTTGATTTTGTAGTAGAATAATTCAAAATTGTCAAAACCACGCCTAATAGCACAATTTGTTTAAATGTATATAAAACCTTTAGAACCGACAGAGAAGGTAATAAATCCTACATTTGATTCAAAAGCAACAAATAATTCGGCTCCATCTACATCGCCTACAGAAAATGCTCCATCGAGTGTTCCTACCATCAAAATTTTACTTAATTCTTCAATTAATGCTCAAAATAATTCTGTTTTCACTCAAATTCCATCTAACAACGTACCTATGCCATTTAACATGGTGCCTGCTGGTTTAAATATATTTTATTCCCCTCCTAATAGTCCGCTTAATACTGTGTTTCCATGGATAATATTAATAGTACTGTTCCAACAAATGTTCCTAAACAATTAAGAGTGATTGTGTCAAATAAAACCATTTTTGCTGCTCGATTCGCAGAGGAAGATGTACTATTTTACATAAAATCATGCCTTCCAATTGATATTGATATAAATGTTTTTATACCCTCCACTCCAGTGTGCAGAGGCTATATATAAGTTTGTCATTCCGTTTGTAATAATTAGAAAAAAATTTTTGGACCCCATAAAATATATAAATTTGTGATCCTTATAACAACCGGAGTTGATATAGCGATGTCCGTCTGTCCGTCTGTGGAAATCACGATGACGGCATCAATCGGGCACCTAGGGTGCTTGTTGACATAAAAAAAGTTTCACTAACATCCTGGGAAGTTTGCTGTTTAAAATCGTCCAAATCGGTCGATTAGGGCCCGAGATTTGAATGAAGAACTAAAACAAAGTCTTGAAAAAATATAATTTTCTATGTTGTTCTTGTCACGATCACGCCCTCAGTGGGACAGCTAGGGTGATCATTTTTAGTGAGAATGATTTTCCAAATTCATGGGAAAATTTCTATATCAAAAATCAATTAAATCGGCGGAACAGGTCCAGGGAAATCTCTGAAAAAGTAGAAAAAAAATGAAAAACATGATGTTTCTATATTGTTCTTGTTCTAAATGTTGCATTGTTGTCATAGCTGGACTTGTTGTTTTTGTGGTCGTTGTGGTAATAATATAATAAAACCAAACCCTTTGTACATTTTTTTTTATCAACTTTGGTAGAAAAATTTAAAAGTTTCCATTGTTTTGGCATCACAAAAAAATTTTTTTAGATCATTTCTGTCATTGCCACGAGCCTGCCTGCAATATTTCAGATCGATTGGATCACGGGAAAGTGGTTGAAATCGATCCAAAATTTGTTCGACAAACAGACACTACGAGTTAATATAAAGGGAGTAAAAAGTCACCAACATCTAAGCAAATTATGCTAAAATACCTAGTTGTTAATAAAAAAAAATGTAAATTTAGCAAAAAAAAAATTTATGTATTAATTTATTTAAAGAGAAAAACACAAAAATAACGTTTGATGCTGTATTTTTTGTGTGTAAAATTTACATATACATACATACACATATTAAATAATTCAAATAATATACATATATTATATATATGTATGTATGTATATCCATAGTAACTGCATGTTAGAAATAAATCGGTATATTATTTTATGTACATAAAATTCTACAATATTTTGTTGTGGGGAAAATAGATTTCTTTTGCATTAACAGAGTGTCACTTCATTTTGCTCAGCGTGATTATGCCACAGTAGATGGCGCCGCAATTTTTGTTCTAATTAGCTTTGCAATAGTTATTCCTATTTTAACATGAATGTCAATATTTTCAACTAGATATCATACAGAACAAAGTTAAGAGTATACACGGGCTGGTCTTTTATGTCATAAGTTTTTTCATTATTCTTTTACAAATATGAACATAAGTTTGGTATATTAACTTTTTGTTGTCTTTATAAAATACAGTTACCGAGTTCATCAATGAGGTTTTTTCTTTCAAAACAGTTCTACATAGTTATATAGAAATATTATTCTGCTTTACCTACAAAATATCTGATTGCGATTACATCTAATTTTTAAAAATTGTATATAATTACTAAAGCATTATTATTCACATAAATACAAAATTGCACTTTTTAAATTTTCCATTCAAATTTAAGAAAATATCAATTCTAATAAAAACTGGAATTAAAATTTCCAATTATAAATTAGAAAATATTAATTGAATTTCAGAAAATCGTATCAAAACTTCGGAAATAATAATTTTAAATTTAGAAGACAACAATTGCATCTTTAATATATAAATTTTATTCGTTAAACACAAATTGAAATTCCAAAAAAAAAAAATACCAAATATATTTACATTTAAAAAATGTTTACATTTAAAAAAAATATTGCCATTCAGGAGAAAACTTTTCAGTACCGCGATTCAGAAACTTCTGTTAACGATAGTCGGATCGTTAAAAAAAGAAAATAGCAAAATTATCAGTAAAATTTTTAAACGATATTCGCTATTGTTAAACTCAGCTGTTGTTGTTATCTAAACGACAACCATTTTTGTGTTGTTTATTCAATCGATAAAAACTTAAATTTTTAGGTTGAAATGTCGTCATACATAAATAGAAATCATAAAATAGTGAAAATATTTTGTTTCTATTAAAAAACTTTTTTATATAAATAAAAAAGTTAAATAGCATATTCAATTTATTATTTCATTTTCAAATAAATAAACAGAAATATAGATATTACACATAAACATAAACATAAAATCATCCTGCCAAACACGAAGTAATTTGTTTTTTCCTATCCTTCTTTGTGTTTTTCGCTTATTTTGACAGAGATGCCACTCGTTTACAATTTAAATAAATAGAAAAATAGATTTGTCGACTGTAGTTAAGATGTATATACTTAGTGAATCACTTAATCCTTAGTGCAAACAACAATAGCTGTCGATGTATTTTGCGATTGTCGGATCGTTGAAACTTACAAAAGCGGACTACAGAAAACATTAATTTAAATTCAATGAATTTTAGAAAACCTCAAATGATATTTAAGAATTGCTAACATAAAAATTGTTACATAAATAAACGCAATTTGATGAGAATGTTGTTTATATATAAATTTTCACAATTTTTTTTGGGATGAAAATTTGAAGTTTTTCAGAAAATAAAGATAACAAAATGTTTGGGACTTTTGGTTTTTTGCATTTGGCATCCCTAATTTGATTATTTATTATTATTATAAATTTATTCTCTATGTTTTCCAAATATGGCAATATTTTAATAAAAAAGTTGAGAAAGCTTTTTTTTTTGGTTATTATTTTGCCTATATGGCCACAATGAAGAAATATTTGGCCAGTTAAAAGAAACTATACAGCCATCTCCAATTAGCACGGTTTAATGCATATAGCCACCCTACACAACCATTACCTTTGCAATGGAGGTTAGGGCGAGCTATTTAATTAGCAAAAACTAAATTAAACGAGAAGTTATGTCATATAACCGGAAACGCATGCATATAGGTATATAACCCAAATGCATGCCGATCAGCAACCACGATGACCAAAAAGCAAACACCGAAATAAATCTGAAATAATAGAAAAGACGAAAACCAACCCAAAGAATTTTCTGAAATAATTTGGTATTAAGTTTAACAAATTGTTTACTTTTTCCAATATTTTGTTTAAATTTATTATCAATACTCAAACCGAGGTGGAGGATATCAAAGATTCGGCACAGCCGAATTTAACACTCTTACTTGTTAAATTTAAATACGCTGAAAAACGAAGTAAAGCATCTTTTAAAATTATCCTTCCTGAAGAAGTATTTGCTACGGTTGTAAATCCAGATTTTTGGCCACCGAAAGCTATAGTTCGTAAGTATATTCACAAAACTAATTTCCTTGACATCTGATGAACATTTGTCTGCAGTTTATCAAAATGCTAGAGGTTAAAAACTAAATTATCTACACTATTTGTTGAAAGTTTTGATTTCAATTACCATATTATTGTTTTTACTGAAACCTGGCTTAATAATAATATTCATAACTCTGAAATTGTTTGTGATAAATGCAATATATACAGATGTGATCGTGTTAATACAACTAAAAAAATTGGAGGTGGAGTATTAATCGCAGTCTCAGTAAAATTTCATTCTGAGCAAATTATAGACTCTTCCACATCTGATATTGAATTTGTTGCGATAAAAAGCAAATTGAGAAACAAATCATTATACGTCTCATGTTCGTATGTCCCTCCTGGTTCCAGTGATGATATCTATATTAAATATATGTCAGCTATGAAAAAGTCATTCTTGAATTCTAAAACATCTGATTTAGTTATCTTTTTGGCGATTTCAGCTTACCATCTATTTCGCGGTAAAATTCTTATAACACCAGTTACACTGTGGAACAAATTCAGGTTAGCAAAAGTAAGGTCGATTCTGAGAGTGAGGGGTGAAAATAGAGGCGAAATTAGAAGACCCGTAACACGGCGTTTGTTTATGTTAGTTCGAATTTTTTTTTAATCGACCTTCGAACTTTGCAGTCAAATACCGATTTTCAGCACATTGTTTATATGTTTTTTTTTGCCTATAATTGATATTTTTTCAATCTGTAAAAGCCAAATTATTGCCAGAGCCCTGTGCAACAATTAAAATTTTTAAAAAAATTGATTTAGAAAAATTTTGTGGTGCTTAGAAGCAAAATGTTGGAAAATTATTTTTTTTTCATTCTTTTTGAAAATATTTTCCATAAAACTAAGTCTTTTGCTTTCTGTTTGATCTATAATATGCTTCTCAGTTCCTTCAAAAAATTTCATTTGAAAATAAAACAATCATAATACAAAACTGGCGTTTTCCAGCTTAATATTAATTTCTTATTTTTCATGTACCAATTTTGTTCAGTGTTGGTTTTGAAGAAACATTGAAAAAGAAATTATAAAAATATGGAAAAAAAATTTATTTTTGAAATGTTAGTTATGAAAAGTTTTAAGTAAAAAAATTAAATTAATGATTTGGCCAGTTGCCGTTTAGCAGGCGGCTGTGGATCAACATCACTGCTCTCTCTAATATCTTGGTCATCGTCATCGTCATCATCATCAGAAAGGTCGATAATTTCGTCCAACAGATATTCTGGAATTTCATCTTTGCCTTCCCCTTCTTCCTCTTTTTCCTCGTCTTCCTCTTCTTCAAAGGTGTTTTTATACCACCAACAAATTTCAGTGAGGATTGCATCTGGAGATTTCTTTCCTCTGTACCTGAAACGAAAATAGTTTTCAATCGTTAACATATTTAAATTGTGCACTCTGACAAAGATATTAGAAAAATCTAGGAATTCAAAATATGCACACTCTACAGTTACCTTATTTCAAATGGTAGCGCAGTTTGGTGATAACGTTCGCCTTGCTCATCAGATTCAGTTGCCAACTGTTGAGCGAGTTGATCAAGATGCTGATGTAAGAGATGAATTTTTAGGACATATTAACCCCAATTTCATCGAAAGCTGCCAACATGTTTGCAACAGATTGCCTGTAGTTGTCTTTGCATTCTTTACCCAAAAGTCCTTTAATGACTGCCTTCAATGCGAGCCATGCATTTAATTCTCGGTCAGTCAGAACTTGGTCAAAATCTTGACGACTCATTAGCTTTCGTATGTCGGGTCCATTAACAACCCCTTCCTGAATTTTGGCGTTACTTAGTCTTGAGAAAATGTCTTTTAAGCTGTTGAATACTGCTGGTCTTTTTGCGATACATTTCAAAAAATTTTTAGCAATGCCAAGTTTAATGTGGAGCAACGGCAACAAAATTTTCATTTCAGGAACAAGACTTTCATGTAGCCTATTGTCCTTAGGCCATTTCCGTCCAATGCGACTATTCCCGTTATGCTGCTTGTACTGGTTTCTTCCTTTAATTCCTTCTCCGTATCGTAAATCCCAATCGCACAAAAAACACGGATATTTTGGACGTCCAGATGCTGGTAAGCCTGTAATCAATGAAACTATTTTGAGGTCGCAGCAAATGCGCCACTGGTGTTCGTTATATTTGACTACTTCCAGAATGTGTTTCAAATTGTCGAAATTTTTACTAGTGCCAGTGCTATACGCAATCGAAACAGAAGGCATTCTATTTGTCTTGTGCAAAAGCACAACTTTTAAGCTGATTGGTGAAGTATCGATGAATAAACGCCAATCATCTTTTTTATAGGTTAACCCTATCGTCTCCGTTAACTTTTCAATATCGTTGCAATAAGCGAAATTTTTTGCAGCTTTCGCATTGAAAAAGTTTTCTAACTCTTTTTGGCGTTTTCGATATGCTGTTACTTTAGTACCTTTCGCCGGCAAATTATTTCCTTTCAAAAATGAAGCCAGTAGTTCTGATTTTTTCTGAGTCAAACACAAATTTGCAACAATTCCATCCAATTGGTTTTGTGTGGCTAGGATTGGGTCCTCTGATGTTTCATAGGATGTACCTTCACCAGGGTCGTATTTTGAGAAGAAATCCATGGATGTAGCAGCGTCGGTTGTAGTACTGATATCTGTTTGAAGATCAATACTTCGGTATGTTGGTACTGGAACGAATTCTGAGTGCGGTAATGGTAATTGGACACTTGACACTGCTACATAAGTTTTATTCTTTGCTTTCCTTCTATTCAAAGTTTTATGGTAGTTGATACATCCATAGCAATTTTCTTCTTGATGCGGGCTGTTGTCTAACCACATCATTGGTATACCAAAAGGCATAGCCTTCTTCTTTTCACTTTTCCATTTCATAAGAGTTGAATAGCAATTAAAGCAAACTTTTTTAGGGGCATAGTTTACGTCTTGCGAGAAATATTGTTTATAGGCTTCCAAAAAAAAAAAATCACTCGGATTGCCACATTTTTCATCGCTTGCTATGAAACGTCCACAAACATTACAAAAATGGTCCATTTTACATTTTGGTTCCGACATTTTTAATACAATATATATTATACAATGTTTTTTTTTTTGTTATTTTTATGAAACCGATGCACTTAACTTAAATCACTCACAAAATGAAATAAGTTCCAAAAAAAATTAATAGCGAATTTTATCACGACCGAGCGAAAATTAAAAGACATCAGCTTCGGCAGAGTTTCGAGTCTTAACTGAATCTTTATTTTTGAAATTAGTTCGCTTGTACGAAATAAAAAAAAATGCTAGCTGTGCGGTGGTTGAAAACAAAAAAGCTGTTTTACTAATTCCTAATTCTTGCAACTTCCCTTTTTAATTACTTCTACCTAAATCGCTATTTATTTAATGGTTTTGGGTTTTGTAACGCAAATTATCGAGTAAGACCATTTTATTTTCAAATGAAATTTATTGAAGAAACTGAGAAGCATATTATAGATCAAACAGAACGAAAAAAAGACTTAGTTTTGTGGAAAATATCTTCAAAAAGCATGAAAAAAAAAATAATATGTCCAACATTTTGCTTCATAAGCACCACAAAAATTTTCTAAATCAATATTTTAAAAAATTTAGGTTGTTGCACAGGTCTCTAGCAATAATTTGGTTGTTACAGATTGAAAAAATATCAATTAGTTGACGAGTTATAGCCAAAAAAAAAAAAACCATGTAAACAATATGCTTAAATTCGGCATTTGACTTCAAAGTTCGAAGGTAGATTAAAAAAAAATCTAACTAGCATAAACAAACGCCATGATACGGTCTTCTAATTTAGTTTCTATTTTACCTCTCACTCTCAAAATCGAACTAACTTTTGCTAACCTGAATTTGTCCCACAGTGTTCCTACTGTTATGAATTGCTGTGTAAATGAATTCATCGATTAATTATTTGATTATGGTCTCTTCCAAGTAAATCATATTCTCAACGCGTATGGAAAACTTTTGGATTTAGTTTTTATTAATGCATCCTTCCAATCCAATTACTTTACCAGAAGACCGTTATCATCCAACAGTAAATTTACTTATTTTGCTTCCATTCAATTTGCCAATTAAGAATCCTGTACATAATCAGAAGGAAAATGTTTATAGCTTTTCGAAAACTGATTATCCAAAATTGAATGCTCTACTATCCGATATTGACTGGAATGATATCCTTTCATTTATTGTTTACGTTGAGATGATCACAAGCTTTTACAACACGTTGAACGCTTATATATCTGTAACGGTTCCTATGATTTCAACCCGTAAAAAGATGGGTCCACCACGGAATAATAATTATTTGGCTAAATTCAGAAATAAGAAGAATGAAGTGTATAAAAATTCAAAAAGTCTGGTCCCCCCTCTGATTTTACCTAGTATTTAATTGCTAGATCAGAATACAACATTGAAAACAAAAGGGATTACAATAATTACTTAACTCTTATGAAACACAATTTGAAGAGAAATCCAAAATCATTTTACAATTTTGTTAATTGTAAACGTCGATCACGTGAATATCCTAATTCTTTGAAATTTGAATCAATTTCAGCCGATTATGATTTATCAATCAATAATGTTTTTGCTGATTTTTTTGCTACAATATGTTCAATACAAAATTTTGATCAATCCGTACAATATCCTTTTGAAATTTCCAAAGCTTCTTCGATAATAAATGTAAATTTTCTTAACAACATCACTGTTTTGAGTAACATGAAAACACTGAAAATTCTTTTGATCCTGGTCCTGATGGAATACCAAATAATATTCTTAAGCACTGTGCTAACTCCCTGTCCATCGCAAAATTGTGTGCAATCCCCAAACTTTTCGAAAAAATTATAACAGACTCGCTATCTCATCAAGTTTAATTCATACTTTCTCATATCAACACGGCTTTCGAAAATCTCATTCTACAATCACCAATATTCTTGAACTCACTGCAACTATAAATGACAGATTTAGAGATCGTATGCTAACTGATGTAATTTACACCGACTTTAGTAAAGCCTTTGATAAGGTGAATCATGATTTATTATTACACAAGCTGAATTCTATGGGTTTCAGCAATTCTTTAGTTTTCTGGTTAAAATGTTACTTAACGAACAGATTTCAGCGGGTTAACTTTAGAAACGCTGTCTCCAAAAAAATCGAAGTGTTTTCTGGAGTTCCACAAGGAAGTTATATTGGTCCAGTACTTTTTACTTTATTTATCAATGATATCCTTCTGTTATTCATCACTTTAAAATCCTCTTATACGCTGATGATGTCGAACTATTTTCCTCTCTTCAAAATTACTTTCCACATTTTTTGCTACAATCCGATTTAAATAATTTTTGTAGATGGTGCAATGTAAACTTTATGGAGCTCAATATAAAAAAATGCAAGCATATGTCTTTTTACAGATGTAATAATCTATTCAGAAATAAATACAAGACGAACAAAAAATTGTTGTATTAAGTTTAAAGGTTTATTGAAAAGTGAAAAGATATTTTGAAACAAATTAAAATAAATAGTTTTAATTTCAAAGCACACTAGATCATAATATATAAAATAGTTACAGTATATTATGTTGAAAGTATTTTTGATTATTTCAACACTCCTCCTCAAAAATAACTATTCTAATAATAAACATTTTCGGAATTTACATAATTTAATAAAATTTAAAGGTTTTGTAAAAATATCAGCTTCCATGATTTCGGTTGGACAATACTTTATAGCTATGATGCCTTTCTGCTTTAAGTCTTTTACGAAATTATATTTTGTATCGATGTGTTTCGTTCTACGGCTAAATTTGTCATTCTGAGCTAGTTTGACACAACTTTGGTTGTCTTCGTGTATAACGATTTCGGTATTAAGTGGAATGTCGGAATCTACAAAGGGTTTTCTTATCCACAATGTCTCTTGAGATGCCTCTGCTAACGCTATATACTCGGCTTCAGTTGAGGAGAGAGACACACAATCCTGTTTGCGGCAACACATAGCCTCTATTCGTTTTTCGATCTTCTTTATTTTGTGCCCAGTCTGCATCTGCATATCCATTCAAACCCTCGTTCATACCATTTCCCAAAACCAGCTTGACATCCTTTGTACCTTTTAGATACTTTATAAGACGCTTCAGCTCTGTCCAGTCAACTTCAGTGGGATTACATATTTTTCGGCTTAATATATATCTGGTATATCTGATATATCTGGATGAGTATTAATGCATAAATATAATAAACAACCAATTAATTCGTGATACAAATTATTATTTTCTAAAAGATTTGATTCACTATTATTTTGATTAATATAGCCAACGCCCATTGGAATTTTTGATATTTTAGAATCCTCAAGTCTCGCTTTTCTTATTATTTGTTGCATATAATTTTCTTGATTAAGTTTAAAATACCCGTCTTCCCCCTTTTCAATTTTGATACCAAGGAATAAGTTAACGTCTCCAAGTTTAGATATCTCATAATTGTTTCTAAGTATATTTTCTATATTCTTAAACTGATCATCATCATTTGCAGCTACTAATATATCATCAATGTATACAAGGACATATATAAAATGCTTGCCTACCTTTTCTTAAATAGACACGAATGAGCTTGGCCTTGTTCAAAATTTTCACCTCGTAGGACATCAAAAAGCTTTAAATTCCAGCATCTTTCTGACTGCTTAAGACCATACAAACTTCACTTAAGCTTATACACCAACACTTCATTATCTTTTGATTTGATTTCGTACCTTGGGGCTTGACGCATATAGATTTCTTCAAGTGGCGCAAAGACCTCATCGTACGCAACCCCGAACTTCTGCGTAAAGCCTTTATCAACCAATCTAGCTTTGTACTTTGCAGTCTGTCCACTTCTGTCTTTCTTAGGTTTAAAAAGCAAATTACATCCGACTGCTTTTCGTCCTTTAGATAAGGAAACAATTTCTCAAGTTTCGTTCTTTCGAAGTGAATTCATTTCATCATTCATAGCTTCAATCCATTTTGATTTGTCTTCTCGGTTTGCAATTTCTTCAAAATTGCTAGGTTCCTCACCTGCAAATAACATATTGACATATCTACCTGGTGTTTTACCTTTATTAATACGCGATGATCTTCTTAATTGTTCACAAGGAAATACAGCATAATTATTAGGTTCAGGTAAAACATCTATTACAACATATGTATCAACACCGCAATCATCACACTGATCATCATCTGCTGATAAATATTCTTCATCAATTGGAATTTCGTTTTGTACATCTTTGTTGCTTTCTAGTGATATTAGACATAATTAGATTGCTTCTACATATAACTGTCCGATTCGTCCATCTTGTTTTTTTAAATTTTATAGTCACGACTGATAACGATTTTCTTCTTTTGTGGGTTTAAGAATCGTAATGCTTTGGATTCTTCAGAATATCCAACAAAAACCAATTTCTCTGTTTTCTGGTCTAGCTTCCTGAGTATTTGTGCAGGTTTGAGAACGTGAGCATAAAAACCAAATACTTCAAATCTAGAAATATCAAATTTTCTTCCTTCCCAGACTTCATAAGGGATGATATAATGTTCGACCTCTTCGGTAATCGATTCTGCATGAAGTTTGCTGTTACAACTGCTTCAGCCCAGAATTCATCTAACAACATTGGATCTTTCAGCATACATCGAACCATTTCCTCTAGATACCGATTTCTCCTTTCAGACACACCATTCTGCTGTGGAGTGTAGGGGGTTGTAAATTGCTGCTTAATTCCCAACTTGGATAAAAACGACTTCACGCAAGCTCCGATATACTCCCCTCCTCTGTGAGATCTTATTATTTTAGGTGTTTTGTTAAACTTCGTCTGAACATAGCGAATGTAGTCCTTTAAGCGATCTGAAACTTCGGATTTATGTTTTAATAAATACAAAACACAATATCTGCTGAAGTCATCGATAAATGTTACAAAATATCGATATCCGCTTGGAGTTGTGACATTCATCTGCGCTACATCAGAGTGTATTAAGTCGAGTATACTTTTAGATTGCTCACCCGAGATTTTTGGGAATGGATTTCTGACCATCTTGCTTGACAGACAGGTTTCACACTGAAAATTATACTCGCATTTGCTTACCTTCATGTTATTTTCTTTTAATAGCTTTTGTACAATATTTATCTCTCTATGTCCCGTTCTACGATGCCAATCATGTATACACCCGTCATGCATCTTCACATTTTTAGCTAAATTCACCTTCTGTACTTTAACTCTTAACTTGTACAGATCATTTCGCAAGTCTGCAAATGCTACAACCTCATTCGCAATTATAATTTGGCACAGTTTACCTTCGAATTCAAGTTTAAATCCATTATGAAAGTGAATTGGAATCCATTGATACATTCTCAGGTCTTGGTATTTTATTAGATCATAGATTAAACTTTCGTCCGCATATATCTTCAGCAATAAAGAAAGCTTAAGGCGTTCTTAGATTTATGAAGCGATGGAGTAAAGAATTTTCTGATCCATATGTAACCAACATAAATAGTAGGTGATAAGCGCCCCGGTAGGTGAGTAGGTAGCGCGCTGGCATATCATGCGAGGGGTCGTGGGTTCGATTCCCACCAGAGGCTTTGGTCCGTCGCTGTAAAAAAAAAAAAAAAAAAAATTAACACCCTCCCTCTTTCCTCCTTAAAAACTATTTTCCTGAGATCAACACAATCCACTGCATCTGTAGGGGCATCCCCTGAATGTTGATTAATTAAAAAAAAAAAAAAAAATAAAAAAGCTATATACATCCCTGGTTCGTCCCATCGTGGAATATGGTTCTATAATATGGGATCCGTGTTACATTATTCATATAAATTTCGTCAAATCTGTCCAGAAGCAATTTCTTTTATTTTATCTACGTGGACTTGGTTGTAACTCCCGTGTCTTACCCTCTTATGAATCCAGACTTGCTCTAATCAAGTTACTGACACTGAAAAGTCATAGAAATATGCTTAATATTTCCTTTTTACCCAGTTTATTCCATGGCGACATTGACTCCAATTACTTATTAAGTAGAATTGAAATTAATATACCATCGAGATCTACAAGAAACTTTAAGCTCTTAAATATTAATTATTTTCGATCTAACCATGATAATAACGGACCATTTCACATCATATTCTATAGGGTCATTCCATTGTGACTAACGTAACATTGCAAACATATCAGCAAGTTATAATATGATGAAATACTCTAAAATAAACTCTGAAAAATGACAATAGCTTTGCATATCATCTAGAACTAGTAAATCTAACATATCCGTATAAAAAGAATTTTAAAGGATTATTTATTTCAAAGTATTAATTCAATTTTGCTTGTGTGACTAACGTAACATTTTTGTTACCACATGAAAGATATGTTAACTTTGGCACAAAATTCTTCTAAATTTTAATAATGGAAAAATATATAATTAATTATAGCAATGCATGATAATGTTAAGTAGTAAGGACAGTTTTAATGTGATAAATAATTAATAATAAACATTTTTTGATTTTTGTTTAAATGGTGCGTGGTAAAGAAGAAGAAAGCATATATTTCAAAAATTCATAACTGCACTGTCTTCTTAATCGGACCGGTTTCTGGCATTTCAGCCTTCATCAGCGATTTATTGAACATTGTGATAATTGGTATGTTTTAATTGAACAACTCTTACGAAAACTGAGAATAGTGGAAATTAGAAGATAAATGCAAAAAATATTCAAAAATTCAAAAAATAACGATTGTTTGTTTGGACAGAGTTGTATCTTCTGAAATTAATACAAAGTAAAGCTGTATGGTACGAAAACTGAAAACTAACCACACTGCTCGTAGGCCTGACTTTAGGTGAGTGTGTTAAAGCGCTGACCAAAAAGTGCAAGTACGAGTGTATGTGAAGGTTCACGGTTCAAAAACCTCACGGCCGCCCTAAGTAGAAAAAATTTTCATATAGAAACAATCTATTCAATTAAAACATAACAATTATCACAATGTTCAATAAATCGCTGATGAAGGCTGAAATGCCAGAAACCGGTCCGATTAAGAATACAGTGCAGTTATGAATTTTTGAAATATATGCTTTCTTCTTCTTTACCACGCACCATTTAAACAAAATTAAAAATTGCATATTAATTACAGTAGTAATTGCAATATGTCTGAAAAATTACGATAAATCAAACAAACAAAAAATTTATTGATTTTTTTTATAATTTTATATGTGTGACTAACGTAACGTGACTAACGTAACAATTGGATCTTGAACTCAGTCACAACATCTTGAGACTCCAAAAGCTAAAATAATATATTACAAATGTTCATTAATTGATTTTGTACACACACAATAATACCATAGATGACAGAGAAAAACTTTTTCAGAAATTAATTAACATAGTTATGGATATTACCTACTTTTTTGTCCAAACTCTTTAGAAAATGTTTTGAAAATTAAAAATTAAAAAACACTTATTATTTCATAAAATATGAATGATTTTTATCAATTAATGTTTTTTTTAACAAGAAAAATTCAGCTTAATTGAATGAAAATTTATATAAAAATACAAAAGAAAAAGAAACAGAGATACCCATTTGGATACTGAGATAGAGATACAAGAATTTAATTTAAACGTAGTCCTGTCTTATAATTTTTATATAGGAAAATAATGTTCCTTCTAGTTGCGTAGTTTATTTGGAAAGGTAAGTTTCCCATTAGCTGGATGGGACCAGATAAAATCAATTTTTTTTCAACCATTTGCACATCATCTGCACTTGGCCACTTAAAACCTATATCAGTCTCATGCAAAAACTTTATTTTGCACATTTCTGAGTTTTTATCAAACTCAATTATTCTACCAATATACCAATTATCATCATAAAATATATCGTAGTACATAATTCCCCAATTCAATAGAAATTGCTCCACCAGTTAAAGAACAATTCACTTTTGTTTCCAACAGATTGGGTATAGTGCTGATTGGGATTTCATCTCCAGTGTTTAAAAACATGTCAACGCTAAACGAGCTTGTTGTTTTCCGCACACAGTGACAAGACTGTTTACCCTTCAGTTCTTTTATGGACTCAAATCCATTTCTGATATCAACAAATTCTTGTAAGATTTCTTTTTCTTCAATAAAAAAGCATGTTATATTTGTGTCTGATCTGTTTGCTACTTCTTTAAAAAATTCAAATGCATTTTTAATTATTGTTTTTCCTTGCAACACCTTTTTCCACACATACCGCTTCAAAACAGCCCCTATGCCATCATGTGGCCCTTTTCCGTGGTACGAAGCACTGAAGCTCCATTCAACTTATAACGCATCAGAAAACATCAATGCTATGCTGTACCTGTTCTTAAAATGTGCTGCTGCACCATCTGACCATATGTTTATGCTTGTAATCTTCAAATTCACCGATTTTTTAATGTCTTCAATTATTGCTTTATTGAAGACTTTAACAAACGCAGAAGTGTGCCGATTGTAATCGGTTATCACAGCATAACATTTAGTTTCCAAATCTTCATCTTCTATTCGTCGGAAATAATCTACCGCGGTGTAGACTGTTACAGATAAATCTGGGTCAGTCTTCCAGTGAGCAGCCATCACTTCATTCCGGTGTTTGATTTGGTAATTTTGAGAGAAGTGGATCTGCATTAACAGCTGACCTGGAAGTAAACTATCCTTTTGTTTTCTGATCTCTCTTGCTTGGCGACTGATATTATAGATATGCTTTAAGAAGGTGGTTAATTGTGAAACCAGCTCTTCAATGAATTTTTTAGCTTCTCGAATATTTTCTTCTAATTTTCCTTTGTTCCATTGATTTACACACACCTAATCTTCATTTAAATCCAATTCCTCATCAATGAATTTTTTAATTTTTGTTTCATACAATCAGCATTATTTTTATTGCAAACAATTAAATCAGTTATGTCATTTGCAGTCTTAATATTATTGTTTTTCCATTTGCATACTTTTAGAAGAAAAGCAAAATTTTCACAATATGGGCAACAGCAAACTTCTTGATATTTACATCCGACAGTTTCTGCTTCTGAGGGTCGAAGCTCACAAAACTTTGACAAACCTATTTCTATATTAGGATGATCAATTTGGAACAATTGAAAACATCTTTTAAGTTGTACATTAGTAGCCGTTTCTGCAAAAGTTTTCTTTTATTTGTCTCTGGATTTAAAACTGATTTAACATCTTTTTTCCTGGAAGTTATCTGAAAATATCATCTCGATAGTAAAATACTTTTACACACTCTTTAGTATCTTTAGAAAGGCCATAATTCTTTACAGGTTTTGTTGATGGACTTATAAGCCCCAAGTCTGAAGCTATTTTCTCCACAACTGCTTGCTTTTTACTTGGACTACATGGCAAAGATTTTTTAATTCTCCTCACCGCTTTTCCAAATGATTGTGGTGTTGAATATGCTTTGCTTGTAGCCTGTTGGCTCAAAGAGGACTCAGACATCTTTTTCTCTCTCATTTTTCTCATTCTCAGTTTTGAAGCTTCAGCTTCTTTTTTCTTTAATTTCTTATTATCTTTTCTTTTGAGTCTTAAAATTTTCATTTCATTCTTTACTTTAGCTCTATCTTCAAGCTTTTTAATCTCACTCTGCTTAGCCCAACTTTTTCTTCTCCTTTCAGCCGCGCTTGGTCGGTCCATTTGTTAGCAGAGAATAATACTTGTTTTCTATGGTATAGATAAATTGCGAATGAAATTTTATTTTCTCTATTTGAATAAAAACTGAGATACAAATCAATGCATATGTGTCTATAAAAACAGAAACATAACAAGTGTTTTATTGCAAAGTATGAATGAATATATATATATAAACAATTTGATTCTCAACACCATTTTAATTTCTGAAAAAGAAAAAAGTTGCACTTTACAATATCTTAAAATACTTGAAGAAATTTTAAAAAGTTGATGTGAATTTAAAAGTCAAAAATTATGTGACTAACGTAACAAAAATATTTTTTACGTTAGTCACATTTGCTGTGTTACGTTAGTCACAGTTCTAAATCCTTAGCAAATACTACTACTTTAAAATTTTTATATGATTATTATAACTTAACTAACAGGTTAACAAAATTAAGAAAATAAAAATTCTGAATGCATTATTTGTCATCTAAGAGAAAAAAAATCAAAATCTAACGCAACAAAGAACAGCTTGCTAAAATTTGATGTGAAAAGTATAGATATCTCTTCAGATATTCAAAATTTATTTTCTATGTAGGGAAATAACAGTACTAGTTTCCATAAAATGTGTTCATTGTACAGGAAATTTGTGTTTAACTACCTAAAACAGTTGTGAGCATAAGTAGAAAATATAGGCTTAAAAATCATTACAATCAGGCATGTGTTCTTAACCAAAATACAACTCCAAGCAGCCATTTTTGGCAAGTTCTGTTGCCAGATTCAGAAACTAAAGATAATATAGAAACAAAATATGTATCACAATTGCAGTTATAGCGAAAATATTTTTTGAGGTCGGAGGTAACTTTTTTCATGGAATGACCCTATATCTAAATAATCAAGTCGTCACTATTTTATTTATTATATGCATTTTATACGCTAAATATGTTAGTCTGTAAGGATATTTGTAATTCCATAGACTTTAAATAAATAAAAAAATGTGTCGAGGCTTTCCCTTTTATAGGACACCAGTTAAATGGTATTATATATTTACTTTGCATGGTGGTGCCGCGCCCACTGCTCCAATCATGCCCGTTTATTGTTCAACTACTCACACTAATAATTGATTACCTCAGACAAATTTGCAAAGCTGTCTCTGTCATAGTACTCGAGATATATAATATTGAAATATTACTTTGTATGGTAGGTGCCATGCCCACTTATCCGATCCCGCCCATTTTCGGCATGGACACTAACATAAATAATAGGTGATATCACACTAATTTGAAAAGCTCTCTCTGTCAAGTATGATATTAAAAGTTCACTTTATATGGGAGGTGCCACCCCCACTACACACTTATTAGCTACAATAAGTAGGTGAGTAGGTAGCGTGCTCGCCTATCATGCGGGAGTCGTGGGTTCAATTCCCACCAAAGGCTTTGGTCTGTCGTTGCAAAAAAAAACTAGCCAAATTAGAATCTGCAGACAAGCCACTCGGCTTCGCGGAACTAGGCTTTAAAAAAAAATGTGTTTTAAAAAAACAATAACAACTACCATACGGAAAATAAGATCAAATGATAACAAAAAAAACTAGATTTTTTGTTTGTGTTTTTTAAATTGATTTTTAACAGTCATTCACAAAAACTTTGATAAGTAGAAAACCCCAAAAATTCGTACAAAGGTATTGTGGGATTTATTAGCTGAAATTTCATATTTTAAGAGCATGCAAGCGGTTTTTCTCGGAATTACACCGAAAGTTGTTGAAACTCTATATACATATATATCAAAAATGCCCCACTTTTAGAGTATTTTTATACCCTCCACTCCAGTGTGCAGAGGGTATATAAGTTTGTCATTCCGTTTGTAATAATTAGAAAAAAAAAGCTGGACCCCATAAAATATATATATTTGTGATCCTTATAACAAGCGGAGTTGATATAGCGATGTCCGTCTGTCCGTCTGTGGAAATCACGATGACGGCTTCAATCGGGCAACTAGGTTGCTCGTTGGTATAAAAAATGATTCAGTAACATCCTGAAAAGTTTGCTATCTACAATTGTCCAAATCGGTTTATCTGGTCCCGAGAATTGAACGATGGAGTAAAAAAAGTCTTGAAAAAATATGATTTGATTATGTTGTTCTTGTCACGATAACGTTCTCAATAGGACAGCTAGGGCGCTTGTTGTTAGTGAGAATGGATCAACAACATCACGAGAACGTTTCTGTTTTTTAAATCGTGACAATAGGTTTCATAGGTGCCGAGAAATCACTGAAAAGGTAAAAAAAATATGATGTTTTCCTATATTGTTATTCTAAATTTTGTATTTTGTCACAGCTGTACTTGTTGTTTTTATGGTCGTTGTGGTAGTAATATAAAAATTCACCAATATCAACATTTTATGGTGTAATATTTAAGTTAATTAATTAATAAAAGAAACTATATAAAATCAATATCAATATTCTGCGATTTTTATAAGATCACAAAATATTACAAATTGATACATACAGACTACTGTTGCAAATATCAAAATGCTATAAATAACATTCATATATTCTGTATATGTATATCGATAATAAGCGCATATTAAAAATAATAAAATATAAATTATTTTATTTATACAAAATATTGCAATTTTTAGTGTTGCAAAAAATAGTATGATTTTAAGGGTTCTACTTTTAGTACATACTTGCATTCAAAAGTAGTATTGAAACCATAAAATTCTACCCTGTTAAAAATTGGTGTTAAAAAAAATTTTTTTTTCTCAGATGATAATAATATAATGTCAATAATATTTAATTATAATACACCATTCCCGGACTACCGAGAATTTAATGCACGATTTATTCCGCATTAGGAATAATCGCGGAGCTCAGCTCAATCAAAGTGCAATAATTAAGCCTCGCTCTGGGAAACAAGTGTTCATGCTTCCATTTGCACAAACGCCATTCCCAACTACCAAAAATTGTAGGCACGAGCTATCCACATCACAAACCGAACTTCTTATGGCACATTAAAAATAAACTAATTGAGAAGTACAATTCGTCATTACGCTGTATTATAATACTATTTTCTTATTTTACTACTAGCTAGTAAACAAAGTGATCGTATCAATGTAAACGAAATAGAATTGAAATTGTGTGCAGATTTGTTTTACTTAAAAAACTGTTTCTACAGATAGTGAATAAAATCCCAGTAAACATTTTATGCAATAAGTGATCATGTGGAGTCTTTTTTGACTCATCTGTGCTAATAAAACAGTCATAAGTGCGCTCTTTTGCTGATCACAAAATATTCTTTTGTTGGGAGGAAATATTACCTTACCCCCGACTCATCTTGAGAAACATTTTTATCCAATTTTCTGATTAATTTCGACTTATTTTTGAGTCCTATATAATGTCATTTTTCTATAAATCACTTTTTAAGCGTAAGCAAAAATCATTTCTTAGTCTTTTTCTAATACCGCATGTGATTAATCAGTTTTTAATCATCAAAAGTGCTCGAAGAAATGATTACTGGGATATCATATATTTTTGTTTACACACACATATACATAATGGCACCAGTTAGCCGAACTCTCTCATGAAACACATAGACGACAGCGGCTACACGACTACAGCATGTCAAAAATAAAATACACACGTTTATATGAAAACGATTATTTTGACACCAACACAGCTACACGACTACATGACCACTTTTGCTGCTGTAGTCAACTTAGGCTAATTTCTGTTTTTGTTGGCTACAAAATAAAAATAGTGTTGACAATATAACAAAATATGTAAAAGATATTTTACTTTGTTGAAAAAATTAATCGCAAAATGAAATGCTATAATAATTCTATTAATAAGTAAATTTATTTATTTATTTTTGTGTTATAATAATGCAATATAGTAATATATTTAAGACAATTTTATATAGAATCATACATGTTTTTCTATTTTAATAAAGTAAAAAAAAATATAATTGGCACTACTGAAATAAAAATGATTTTGTATAAAAACAGCTGTTGATATTGTTGTTATATGTTACTGTCGTTTTCAAAACAATTAAGTAGTTGACTACACGACTACAGTTGCAGCCAGCAGCATTTGTATCCGTGTGTTTGTGTAGCCTCTGTCGTCTATGTGTTTCATGCATAAGTAACAATTTCATTTAGTCTTATAAAAGCTTTTGAACAAAGCAGATATACGTCGCATTGTTTTCTGAAATCTTACATTGTTTTTTAATAGGTACCAGTGATGCCAGGAGATTTTTACAGAAATCTCTACGCTAATGGAAAAAAAATCCCTTTTTTCCCTACACCCACTTTTTTCTCCCTACATTTTTCCCTACACTACTTTTTTCAATTTTTCAAAAAAAAAAATTATTTTTAATTTGTTAATTTTCAATTTCAATAATGCAAAAATAACATAAAAACGAAAAAAATATCATAAAAAATAATATAAGAATATCATTAGAATTACATAAAAACAACATTCTGTATAATTCATCTTTTATATGGCTAGATGTGCATTTAAAATTTACACAATTAATTAAAATGGCTTGCAAATGGGATCTTATAACGTAGACAGAATTTTGGTTGTTGGTTTTTTAAGACATTGGTTATTATCATGTATACTAAGATCTGATTTATCGCAATTTAATATTTTTTCACAAGCCTTGCATCTGTATTTAAAGTCGTCATCTTTGACCTGTTCTATCCCATTAGCTTCTCGTCTCTCAACTAACTTGAGTAAAACCTTTGTTTTCTGTATTTCTTTGATGTGTTTTCAGCATCATCGAAAAACGAATCGGACATTTTTCTAAAATCAATTATGTTTACATTTATAATATTTTAATATTCTTTTTATTTACAAACTTACTTAAGGTGTTATTACACGAAGTGTTTTTTTACATATGTACTGTCACTTTTTTTATCCATATGAAATTCCTCATGTCTGTCAAAATTGTCTTTTACATACGATTCATAATTTTTGCTATCACACGTGCATATGTATTTCCGTATGACATAACCTCTAAGTGTAAACAACAGCTGATTTAATTTGTGAATTTACAAAAATTTATTGTTAAAAAAAAGGTTATATATTTTTTAATTGTTAATACTAAACAATTTATTTTTCTTTCAATATTAATCTTTAAAATTTACTCTGTTTTTCTTTCGCCACAAGCAGTGTTGTATTTTCATGTTTGTCATGCAAAAATAGGACCTGTTCTAATTGAAAAATGTACATGTGACCTTCTTCATGTATTGTACATAAGCAATGTTTCATATGTATCACACGATGTGTACAACTTTTGTTGTGGGAAAATTTGTAAAAAAACATCATGTAATAGCATCTTTAATATAATCGAAGAGATCTACAAAGATGGCGTACTTATGTATTAAAAAAAATGCACAAAACAAGTAAACTGCACAAAAGTGTTTTTTACTTGTCATTCTTATTAAAGAAGCCACGTATTTACTATCTCCATATTATAGAGTTATTACCAGATTTAAAAAAGATAGATATTTTTAATTTTAAAGTTTAAAATTGAAACGTATATAATATTAAGTTGTTAAAAAAAAAATTTTCAAAAAATCCCTAGAATTCGACAAATGTAAGAAGTCTTTTGCATTAAACACATAGACGCAAATCCATTTATCGATGCGTTACAAATGGAATGTCATAATAAGATCGAAAAAATAAAACTGATTAACGCTAGTGCTTTTAAAATAAAAGACATGGTCAAGTATTCCGAAAAAGATCCGAAATTTAAAATATATTTTGTTTAATATCTTCTATTGACTTTAAAATTGTTAAACGTAAATGCTGAAAATTCAGAGTATTTGTTGTAATAAATTACTAAATTGATCAAATTGTTTACATTTTCAAATATTTTATCTAAATTTGTTACAAATAGTGCAAGAAAACCTAGGTGGAGGGTATCAAAGATTCGGCATAGCCGAATTTTACACTCCTACTTGTTTTTTTTAATATTTCCAAAACATCTATCTAAACAAAAAATTATTTATTATGTGCTCAAATACCTGAAGTAGACGATTCCATTATAAAACTTTTACTTTTAAAAGTCTTAATAAAAGAAATTATCACTTGAAGTTTCACTTTTAACCAACTCGCCCGAAACTAATAATTATTATTGAACTTTAAATACAAGCTGCGAATAAAGTAAACAACTTACAACTGTAATTTTTGCCACTAGTGATGTAGAATTTTATATTCTTTCTCCCGATATTAAATATGGCCGTGACAGTTAAAGTTCATATTTTGTATTAATCGCCATTTTTGATCAATTTCAACCCAATGTGCGTCGTTCCAAAGTTACAAGATTTTTAAAAAAGTTAAAATTTTAGAAAAAAAAATGAACAAAAAGACTTTACCATGCAATTTGAAATAATGGTTATTTTTGCAAATGTTCCCATTTGTTGCATAGTGTAATATAACCTTTGAAACATGCGCCTGACATTTTCATAGGTAACTTTTTAAGTATTTTCAAAAAATATCAATAAAATCTATTAAATGGGTAACTTGAAGATTTATAATATTCCACGCAAATGTTCATACGGATGATGCTAAAACAAGAAAGACACTACAATCTGTGAAAAGCAAAATAGTATCTGTTAATTTTTTTTTTATTACAAAATAAAGTTTTAGCTTTTTTTAAATTTTTATATCGGCATTTTTTTTTTAATTATAAGTATTTCGTTGTTAAAAATATATAAATTTATTTAAAATCTTTATAAAGACTAAACTTTGCACAAAATTCTTTATGCTGAGAGAATACAGCTTTTTGGCGCTGTTCTCAATAATCCAGTCTAAAAATTTATGAGCATTTGTATACACCGATGGCAGGCCATAGGAATTTGGAAGACCAAACGAAATAATACCAGTGAGATATCCTGAAAATGTAAATAAATAAGAGTATTTAATAAGTGCAGCTATAGAACAAAAGTTACCATCACATACAAGGGGACCTCCAGAATCACCAGCACAAGGATGTTTCTCATAATCAAAAAAGTCACTGGCACAAATATGGGTAACTTCAAAGATTGGAAAAAACATTTTACACATATATGGAGTGTGTACAGAGACATTGGCATATAACAATTCATTGGTTAAAGGACCATACTGAGAATAAAAATAACTTTAACAAAATCCTTGAGAACATCTTTATATAAAATTACCATGTATAATCTACCCCAACCAACAATACAACATTCTGTGTCAGGTGCAATCTCGTTCAAAGGCAATTTTATAACAGCAGCCGTTATATTATCCAAAACTATTTTATCCTTCAATTGCAATAGAGCTATATCGAAAACATTTTTCGATGTTGAATAATTCTGATGTACTATTACTTTAGCTACACTAATTAGTTGGGTTTTTGTAGTTTTCTTTAAACGCATTGGAGTCTTGGCTGCTACTACAATAGAAGATGCCGAAAGTTTTGAAGTACCTCTAAGAAATAAGATTTTGTTATCAACAGATCTTACAGATCTTTATTACATATTACCTGAATAAACAATGAGCTGCTGTTAGGATTACATTTGGTGATATTATGGAACCTCCACAGAAATGGCTGGATCCAAAATATTCGCCTTCATCTCTATTTCTAAGTGATACCACATATTTAGACAACGAAAACTTACTGTGATCGTAGCCGCTAGAATTTGCACTGTCTTTGAGTAATACAGGAAACGAGCGAGTAGCCCCGCTTACTGCCGAAACATTTTTATCATAATATTGTATAACAATTAAAATTTGTATTGAGATAACAACAAAATATATTAAATAATACATATGAAGTTTTGAAGGTAAATGACAAAGAATTGAACAAAATAAAACAGAAAATAGTGAGAAAATTATAGTCGGTCTAGATCGACTATAGATACTCTATACCGTTCGTTTAACGAAAGTGTCTTTCGGTTCAACTAAAATAAGCTTAAAACAAATTTGAGTGGCATTGTTATTAATTTTTTTGCTTTCAGACATGTAAACGTTCATATCGCATGCCGACCGATCCTGACCATATTTGGTGAAGACACTTATTTTTTACAAATACATACACAAGCAAAATTTGAAAGAAATCTGTGGAATATTTTTGTTTTTTCATAGATTTAAGTGAAGATCGGGAAGCAGCTTTTATATGAGGCCTATGACTAAAAATAGTCCGACGGGATTTATTTTCTGCACAGCTGATTAACGATTACACTAAACGCACATAAAAAAAAATCTGGCTGAGACCTATATGATAATTTTGATCGTTTGGCAGTTTGAGTAGATCTCATAGGAGTGGCCACTGGACTGGACTTTCACCAATTTCAAAAGCTTTCATCCTATGGTCGATAAAGGGTATACACCAAACTTTGTCTTAATGTATGCAAATTTACGACTTGTAGTGTCATCGCTAAATCGATTCAAAAAGTGATGCAGATTCGGTCAATATAATAAAAGATGGTATCCACAAACGTCAGCGCAAATTTATTATTCTCTGAATACATAGTGGTATGGAGTATAAAAAGCTTTCTGTGATAAGGGGTGAGTGTATCTGTTTTATAAAACAGCTCATAGCTCTATATAATGACTTTAGTCAGATTACATCTTGACGGTTGTTAAAAGTGCCACAGTGGTTTTCCTTTTTGAGCTCGATGATACCACTGACCCTTGGTATAAAAATTCTAAGGCTATGGCAGAACGCTTGCTATCAAAATTGCGCACCGAATCTACATTTGCAACTTAGTGTTTTGATCAATGCGATTACCTAAGATTTTTTTATTCCCTCCACACCTCAGTGGCGGAGGGTATATTCAGGTTTATCATTCCGTTTGTAACGCATCAAAAAACAAATTTCCTACCCCACATAAACAATAAAAAATATATATTCTTGATCGTTATCACAGCTCAAGTCGATATAGCAATGACCGTCTGTCCGTCTGTCTGTTAGAATCACGCCCATTCACAAAAAACCATCTAACTGGGCAAGGTTACGACAATATCATTTGCCTTTATTCCCACCAGGTTCGTGTTTAAAATGGGGTAAATCGCGCATCATTGTATTTAGATACGACCATAAATATGTAGATACCTTTAAATAAATCATAAAACCCAGTGTATTTGTTGTAATATTTTAGTGGTTGAGCATAATAGTTGTACAACAACATTCTCAACATTCAAAAAAGCCAGAAAATAAAGTTGCAATTATACCAACAAACACAACTACCACGAGCTATGCTAGTAGTATTGCCTCATATTTTTTTTTTTTTTTTATCAAAATCACGATATAATAAAATAAAATCGCCAATATGAAGAAAAAATGTAATCCCTAATGAAAAAGGAAAATATGAAAAATGAAAAATTAAAAGTGAGAAATGAAAAATGAAAAATAAAAAAAGGAAAATGAAAAATGAAAATTTAAAAATGAAAAATTAAAAATGAAAAATGAAAAATGAAAAATTGAAAATGGAAAATGAAAAATTAAAAACTAAAAATGAAAAATGAAAAAAGGAAACGGAAAATGAAACATCAAAAAGAGAAAAATGAAAAACGGAAAGGGAAAATGAAAAATTGAAAATGAAAAATAAAAAATTAAAAAATTAAAAATTTAGAATGAAAAATCAAATTAGAAATTAAAATTGAAAAAATTAAATACTAAAAATTTTAATTTATATATTTTGTTTCTTACCTGTTATTATTACGTATTCTTTTGTGTAAAATGTATCCCCAAATTAACATATTACTAGCTAATTCAGATAAAATTATTTTAAAACTTGCAAAATTTTAATATTAATAATTTTTAGCCAAGAATGATTTGAATTTTTTTTTTTTTGAATTAATTTATAACTTCCTAGGTCTCAAAATATTCTAATAGGGATCAAACTTTGGGTATTATAACGCCGCACAGTGGACCATTTGACGAGAAGGCGGTCAAAAATCTATAACTTTTGATTGGATTGGAATTTTGATATGCGGTTTTTTTTTGTTTGGTAGGTGAGACTTTAGCCTTTAAGTTTTGCTATAAAACGTAATTCTCGACCGAAAATAAAAAAGTTACGGAGGGTTTAAAATACATTTTCATTTGTAGTTGAATTTTAGTACATAAGTGAAGTGTTAAAAGGTAAAAAAAGGTTTTTTTTAATATAATGTCTTATTTTTTCAGTTAATTTTACAACTAACTTTTTAACAATTTTTTAAATTAGTTTTTCCAGAAAATGCCAAACTTTGGCCCCCGTAAACTTTTTTTGTCCTAATGTGCACAAGGGCACATTAAAATATAATTTAAAATATAATTTATTAAGCAGCGAACGTAAAAGTTACCTTATATTGGTTCAAGATAAAGAAGTTTCAATGAAAAACTCGTATGTTTTTGCTTTAGTTAAATTTTTTTTTATTGTCTTTTTAAATATTTCTATATCAATTTTTATGGTAAATTTATGAAATAGAACAATTTTTATTGTAAATTTACAAAATATATAAATTTCAAGAAAATTTTTTAACTATATAAAAAAAAGTGTAACTTATTATTAGTGTAATGAAAAAGTACTTTAAATCAACCAATTTTAGTAAAAATTTCTTCTAAATAGCCTTGATTTTCGTCTTCTAGAAGTTGTTTAGCTTCTTCGTCTATCTCAATACATAGAGGCAGTTTTCCATTTTTGACGAATGCTGGACATATATGGATCTGAAGTGCACAACAAAATAGTGATATGGTCTTCATTAGTACAACTTCTGGACATTTTCCTTGTGTTGTGCTCGCGAAAGAATCTGTAGACTTTGTTCCTTTTTTCTTCTTGCGCTTCTTCAGATTGATCTCCTGTTGGTAGCATATTGTTTTGAATTATTTGTTCCCCATGGTACAAAATTTTATGAACTGTGGATGACATACATATATCTGCAAGAGTATTTTTCATTATAAAGTATAGCTGTTTTATTGGCGTACTCTCCAAATTTTTTTTGCATTTATCTTTCTGCTGCATGCTAGAACTTGTAATATGATTTTGAATCGCCTTATTAATTCATGATCTACACCTTTGATAGATATGCTGCAGTTTCCGGATCGGAAAAAAATCTCCTTGCAGTATTTCCATCATTTGTGTTTCCTTCCCCTTGTTTTGGCTGGTCGATTACGAGGCCTAGCTGTAGATGTTTTTGTTGAATTTGTTTTTTTTTTGCTTTCTTTTTTCTTCATTTTCTTTGTTTTTTCTCACTGTTTCGCCTAACGGACCATATTCCAAATTATAACCCAATTTAAGAATATGCTCCATGAAACGTATTCTAGCATGAAGTGGGGACATTCCAAATTCGTAGGCTTCCTTAAAACTATCGTCTTTTGTTGGGGGTTGGCTTAATTGAATTGACGTCTTTTGGTATATAATGCAGCTTGACATTGACATTGTTCCAGTTAAAGCTTGTGCAACTTTTCAATCAATCATTGTGAGACACATTTTAAAATGTACTTCAATGTCTTGGTCATCAAATTTAAATATTACTGGTTGAAGTTCCTTAATTTGACCTTTTATTTTTTGAACTTCTTCAGTTATGACATCTTTGGTTTCCTTTTTGAATGCAAATTTTGTTGGTCTGCAATACTTTGTTGAAGAAGGAATTTCATTTTTCCATACATCAATTTCTGTTGCTCTACTAGTTGACGGCTCTAAGACGCTATACCTTTTTGTTAAGCGCAATGGAACGAAAGATACCATAAATAAATTAGCATCTGATGAATTTTCGGCATTAAATTGCTTGTATTGTTTCTGACCAGAGGATCCATCACATCCCCATTTAGAAATTAAAGTAATACCGCCATTACCAATTTTTTTTAAATGATCAGTATCAAGCGTATTTAGCAATCGTTCTGCAGTATGTTCAAGGAGATCTTGCAATTTTATTTCTGCTGATGTTGAAGTGACACTAATAGCAGATTGTGAAGGTAGGCATTCTTTTTTGGCAGAAGCTAAATCTGGTTACTCTGGAAAAATCCCACAATTATTTTCATTGGTTCGCTTCCGCAATTCCTTATATTGATTTTTGGTCAATTTCAAATCCAAAAATAGGGCGAACGCTTCTTCCGGCGTAAATTTCTTATCTTCAATTGGTGTAGGAATGCTTTTCAAAATCCTCTTTGTGCGCCTTGGGCTCGCCTCTACAATTTTTTCAATTCTTTCAATTTTATTTTTTTTATTTTGTGTTGGTTGAATTTGGTGCAAAAATGAATCCTTAATAATTCTTTGAGAAATTTCTTCATTGATATTCTCCAGCTTGCGCCTTCAAGATCTTTCACTACATCAGTCAATTTGTTTTGCTGGTCCACCCTTTTTTCCACCTTCGTTGGCAGTTGTAGATGCACTCTCAAAAATAAGTTTCTTTATTAACCAGTCTTGGTAACGTTTGTACATCTTTGTCTTGCTATGAGAGCATTCAATGTACCGTCTTTTCAAATTCGATGCAAAATTAGTAATTTTTCCTTTGTGCATTTCAATGTCTTCTAGGTTACAATTCTTAAAGAAGTCGTTGCTCACTATGTGTAAAATTACATCGTCTACATCACTTCGTTGAAAATAAATATCTGCCAGATCTCTGTAACAGTACTTAGCCATTGCACAAATTGTAATGAATAATAATTGTGGAAACAGTATTATAAATACTCTTTCTTGCAATTATGTAAAATGAAAATTTTTATCTTTTATTACCACTTTTAGAAGCATAAAAAACCCATAAAGGCCTATGTCGCAATAGTTTTTTTTTTACCATTTACCTGTTATTTAAATTGTTTCCCATTTTTTCAGGAATTTAAACTATATAACTCTAATTCAGACTATTAATGTTTTTGAAAGATACCTATGTAAATGTAACTGTAACAATTAAGCACATTATATATCAACCCTTTTTTTTAAGTATATAACAACTCCTGACAACTCTACCGACACGCAAAAAATACACCGCGGTGCACCGGTACGACCAACTTTTGTATTCATAACACTCAGACGGACGGACAGACATCGTTTAGTCGACTTAGAAAGTGTTTTTGAGTCGATACGTATAATAAAAGATGTGGATAAAGGTACAATATTTTTGGCAGTTACAAACATCACCTCAAACTTAATATATCCTAACCACATAGTGGACAACTTTTGTATTCATATATTTTGCAGAAAATATCTAACCTTGAGTCAAAAAAATTGTTCTGGTGCACTCGGGCGGAAACTGGCGGGTATATAATGGGGTATAGGAGTATAGGGTATATTTTATATAAAATTTATTTCACTTCAAAATCCTTTAAATCAAAAAAGTAACAGTCATTCAAAAATAAAAATTTACAAAGAAATTTTTAATTTTCGAAGACCCTGTTCGCTGCGATATAGTTGAGATTGAGTCGCAATTTTTTGGCTCCCGAGGTTTACTAGTATTTACTTTCAAACGAATAACATAACTTTAATATCGGTAACAAAAAAAAAAAATGATTTTTGGCCGCCTTCTCAAAATATGGTCCACTGTGCGCCGGCAGCGTTAGATATTAAATTTCATTAGTGTTCTATGAAGTACTTAAGGAACTTATAGTTTTTCTACTCTTGTAAATAGTAATTAATTTTTTCTATACGATCATTATTTTTTATTAAAAAAAAAATTATAATAGAAAAATAATAATTTTTAAATTTAATTGGTACTTGGGTGTAATATTGAGTTTAAAACGCAGGTGGAGGGTCTCACAAAATTCGGCACAGCAGAATTTAATACTCTTGCTTAATTTTGAGAAAACTCCACCGCATCGGGAATATCTTATCGACATATTTGAGCTGCATATAGAAAATACCCAAAAATGTGGAAAAAAACGAATTTAAACTCTTAGCCCTTGGTAAATGTAACATGGTATTTGATTTGTTTAATGGGTAATATGGGTATAATTAAAGCTAAATCGGCAATAATTGATTGATAACTTATCCGTTTTTTTTAATTTTAACGTAGCTATTTTGTAAATTTGCTATTTTTTTTTCCTATCGTTCCTTCTATTTCAACAGAAATTACAAAAAATATTTTTTGTTTATTATTCTTATCTTCAATAAAAAATTGATTTCTTTAACACATAGAGTGAGTCCAATATTTTGACTTTTACCCTACAGAGCGAATTATGGTCCAGCGGCTGAGGATGCCGAAGATGTGGAGTTAGATTATTTTGGTGTTTATAGATAACTGTTGTGCGATGATTTCCATTCATTAGGCAAGGAGATTTCTTGTGACATCTCCTAAACTCTCAGTTACCAACTTATTTTGACAAAAAATACACCATTTGAAATGTATTTCTTTACAGATGTGTACCGTCTTTACAGATGTGTACCATCTTTACAGGTATGCGTCATTGGATAAATTTTTTCGAAGTAAGAACACAATGGAACAAAATCGAAATTTTTGGTGTTGATTAGAACTTTTTTGCAATTTTTTTACTAATTTGAGGTCGCTGATTTCAAATCTAATCTCCATTTTTCTCTATCAGCTCGCATTTTAAATCGTATTTTTGGCTTTTTTTCCAAAAACTAATGGTTCAAAAAATCATAACTTTACTCTTCATTAAGCGATTTTCAGATTGTTGTTTTGACATAAGTAAATCGCTAACGAGATCGCCGAAATCGGTGTTTGTAACAAAATGCCGTTCCGTTGAGTAGATTTGAATGGAAGGCACTCATTTGCTACCAAATCTTTTTCAGATTCAATAGCAGATATGCTCTTAGTCGGAACTTCATCATTCACATATATAGGTTTTGTAACAATTATAACATTTTCGTACGTTATATTTTTGCGGGTTTTAAAAGTGTGGCCTGAAATATTGGGCTAATGATGACAAGTCATATGCACAGAAAAGTGCAAGGAATCTGACGATTGAACATTGCATTTTTTTAATGTTGAACAGCAATATTCACAAACAACTTCTGGCCCATATTGGCGATTGAAGAGTTTGATGTATACTTCAACTAGTCCGATATTGGTTTTAAAATCACTAGTATGACTGATATCGGATACCCTGTATCACACTAGAAACTTCAATAAACAGAAAATGCAAAAAAAGAAAATGGCAAAACATTGTGTATGCATTTAGTCCAAAATTTTGTTTTGATTAAAAGTTTAATAACTCAGTCCATTATAAACAGATTTTTTAAACCAAAGACGCGTTTTACTCATAAAAAACGTACTTCTGTGCTAAATTCATAAATTATACCGTTTCTAAATAAAAAAAATGTGTAAAAACATCTCCAAACTCGAAAAAAATATAATTTTTTGTACAAAACTAAGTTTTTTGGGGGAATACGTAGAGACCTATATATGTGACCTTCTCCGAGAAAAGGGACCTAGTGTCTTAAAAAACGGGTTGTGTCAAAAACGATGGATTCTGGTACCTAAAAGGGTGTAGAAACTTTAAATGCGTTTTTTTCTCAAAACATAATTTTCACACACTAGGACCCTTTTCTCGGAGAAGGTCACATATATAAAATTCATTTTCTGTTTGTTTGTTTGTTTGTTTGACCGCTATACAAATTTTTTATTTTCAACGGATTTCTCTGAAATTTGGTACGCAAGATCTCTCTACTCCAGGGAAGGTCGCCATATCCTTCGTACCGGTCACGCCTACTGTTACGCGCACTTTTTATATACAATTGATATTCTGTTTTTTGGTACATTTGCTCGATACACATTTTGATGTGTAAACATCTATACGCGCAGGGGGGTAAATTTCTATTTCACAATACAATCACAAAAACAGCGTAACTTATATCGGTGTGAGCTGAAGGAGATAACGCTGTGTGACTTATGATTGTATTGGTGAAAAAATATTTTCAGGAGAAACTGTTCATGGGCAATTACCCAATGCATTCGAAATTGGAATTGTGGTAGGAGAGACAAACCTAAGTAACTCGTGTTTTTAACACTTTTTTTTATTGTTTGTAACATTTTATTTTAATAAATTTCACTTTTATTATTTTTATATTTAATTAATAAACACAATAACTATCGCTTGCTACCACTCAAAAAATCTCACAAATCTCACAAAATCATACAAATTTATACAAACATCTGATTTCGAGTTGCCAACTTCAAAAAATAAAACAGATGTTAACTTTGTAGCCAGATTGTTAAACCAGGGATACCAGAGCTTTCAAATGAAGTGAACTGCTGAAAATAGTATAGAACAATTCGTAAATTTAAATTAAATTTTTTTTATAATATTTTAGATTCTGGTTAATGTTTGCAAAAATTAATTATGCCTATATGATTATATTGTGTTTTATTTAAAAACTATTTTTTCTTCATATAGAAAATTGAATAGTTTAGATTTCTTCTAATAATTTAAACAAGCAGATTCCAGCCCTCGAAATTCGAATGCAAATTCTAGGAAATTTTATTTTTTCATTAAATGAAGACCCTAAAGGTATGCTAATCAATTAAAGCCAATTCACAAATCAACACAAAAAAAAAACAAACTCATTTTTATTACAAACACATTAACAAATTTAATAAACACACACATAGCATTGTATAATTTTATGTATGTGTTAGTAGCAAATATAAATGCAATTTACTCAAAATAAAGGAAAAAATTTAAAAATCTGTAAATCTGCAAAACGGCTAAAAAGAAATACCTTTCAAATAATATAGTTTGATCAAAATCGGGCTAAAACGGTGGAGGAAAACAACGGTCACAAGAAATCGCCTAGCCTATTAATATTATAGATGAGTTCATCATTTAATAAGAATTCTAGCCTTTGAATATTTTTGATGTGTAAACATCTATACGCGCAGGGGGGTAAATTTGTATTTCACAATACAATCGCAAAAACAGCGTAACACATCGGTGTGAGCTGAAGTGTAAATCGGTGTGACTTTATCTGATTATATTTGTGAAAAAATTATGATATGTTCTTTTCTAAACATTTTCCAATTGTCTTTCAAAAAACATCAATTGTATTTCAGAAAACATCAATTGTATTTCAGAAACCATCAATATAATTTCAGAAAACATCAATTGAATTTCAGAAAACATCAATAGAATTTCAGAAAACATCACTTGAATTTCAGAAAACATAAACAGAATTTCAGAAAACATCAATATAATTTCAGAAAACATCATTTGAGTTTCAGAAAACATCAATTGAATTTCAGAAAACATCAATAGAATTTCAGAAAAAATCAATTGTATTTCAGAAAACATCAATTGTATTTCAGAAAACATCAATTGAATTTCAGAAAACATAAATAGAATTTCAGAAAACATCATTCGAGTTTCTGAAAACATAATTTGAATTTCAGAAAACATAAATAGAATTTCAGAAAACATCAATATAATTTCAAAAAACATCATTCGAGTTTCAGAAAGCATCAATTAAATTTCAGAAAACATCAATAGAATTTCAGAAAACATCAATTGTATTTCAGAAAACAGCAATTGTATTTCAGAAAACATCATTTGAATTTCAGAAAACATAAATAGAATTTCAGAAAACATCAATTGAATTTCAAAAAGCATTATTTGAATTGCTGAGAACATTAATTGTATTTCAGAAAACGTCAATAGAATTTCAAAAAGCATCATTTGAATTGCTGAAAACATTAATTGTGTATCAGAAAACATCAATTGAATTTCAGAAAACATCGATTGCATTTCAGAAAACATCAATTGAATTTCAGAAAACAGCATAATCGACTTATTTTTTATGCACTGGAAAATATGATGTTGATGTTTTCTTTAATTATTAGATGTTTACACATCTCCCTTGTAATCGGACTCACATGATTTTTTTTTTAACAGGATTTCCCTACGCACGATCTCTGTACTCCAGGGAGGTCGCCATATGATTCTTGCCGGCCACGCCTACTTTTACGCCCACTTTTTATACAAAATTCATTTTCTGTTTTTTGGTATATTTGTTCACTATAGAAATTTTTATTTTTCAATGGATGTCTCTGAAATTTGGTACACACGATCTCTATACTCCGGGGAAGGTCAGTATGTGCTTCTTACAGGCCACGCCTACTTTGCGCCCACTTCTATGTATATAAAATTATTTTTTTTCGTTTATTTCTTTCTTTGTTTGATTGCTATACAAACTTTTATTTTTCAATGGCTTTCTCTGAAATTTGGAAAACGTGATCTCTCTACTCCAGCGAAGGTCGCATTATATATCTTTCTTGCTACGCCTACCTTTACGCCTACATTTTTATAAGATTCATTTTTTGTTTTTTGATATATTTGTTCGTTATAGTAATTTTTAACTTTCAACGGCTTTCTCCTAAATTTAGTACATATTCCAGGGAAGGCCGCCATATGAATTTTACCAACCGCGCCTACATTTACGCCCACTTTTCATATAAAATTAATTTTTTGTTGTGTGGTATATTTCTTCCCTATACAAATTTGTATATTTCAACGGATTTCTCTGAAATTTGGTTTACAGGAGAACAACTTCACGATGAACAAATTCCCCAAATTTAAAAAAAGGTCCCCAAAAGAAATGAACAAATTCCCGATTTTTTTTAAAACGAAAAAAAATGAACTTACTCCCCAAATTCATTCTTAAAAAATTTACATACTGCTCTCAATATATGTCCTGCAATAAACGCATTTAAAATGAGTATTCTTTTCAATAGCATCATTTCGGTGCGCGGAAGCTACGCGCACGCGCAACACAGCTTAGCTAGAATATTGGAATGACCTGAAAAATATATTTTGACAATTAAAATAAGTTGGCAATAACTGCGCGGCAGCACAGGGTGTGGCTGCCAAACGCGCGGAAGCGGACGCGACCCGCTCACGGAACACAGCTCAGTGAAAAGTCTTACAATAAATGTTATCTACTTATGTGAAATAATTACCTGTTGATCAAAATAGGCCACAAATATACTATAAATAGTTGTTTAAAGAAACCTTGCGGCACAATTTTAAACGTCGCACAGTGGCGCCATTTGAGTTTTTTCGTTGGAAAAATCATATCTTTTGAACCGAATAACATAATTGAACAGTTTAAACAGCATATGATAGACAACTGTTCAGCCTATGAAATGAGCGTTTGGAAAGGGTGCTACGCTTTGTAGGGGCCTACTTATGGGTTATCAAAGTTAAAATTTGTAGAAAAAACAATTTTATGGTAACTAAAAAAAATTATTTTTACATTTTTAGATTGTTTTTATTTTTTTCTTTAGGGTTTTATGTTTTAAATTATTACCCAACAAATTAAAAAAAAATTACTTCTTTTTTAAATTCATTTTTTAAATTTTCTGTAAAATATTCATCACAATTCGTAAGAGAAGGTGTATCTAAAAGACTAATCATTTCTAAACTATAATTATTTTCTAACTTTATTCGTGACTTCACATGCGGCAGGGAAGAAATAAGTGGATCGGAAGATGCTGCCAACATGTTGAAAAGGTCCTCATTTTGCCTTACCCTTGATGCTTTGAATGTGTTCGGCGATCTATATTTTTTATAAAATTTGTTAAGAGACTCCTGTGCTTCTTCAGAAAGCTCTCCAATTGGCAAAGACTGGTACTCAATTATATCTCTGCCTTGCGCCAATATTTTATGGACGGTCGGGGTCAACTTCTTCTGTGGATACATTTCTGCTAAAAGAGATGCAGTTTTCGATGCATATTCTCCATATTTTGTAGAATTGACATTTTCTTTGCAGTTTATGACATTCAAGATCGTTCCCAATCTTTTCACGATTTGATTGTCAATTCCAGTGATTCTAGTTACTGCCTCATCACTTTCAAAAAATCTCCTAGAAGTGTTTCCATCGTTTGAGTTTCCGTATCCGTGCTTGGGACAGCCTACTTTTAGTCCAACTTGTTTAAAAAATGCATCCTGTATTTGCTTCTTTCTGATCTTTTCCTTATCCTTTATTGATGTATTTTCATCGAAGTTTTTCTCCTCTTGTGGTATGGTATACGCCAGTTTTAGCAAGAACTTCATACACCTTATCCTTGGGTGCAATGGTGACATTCCATATTCGTAATTCTCCTCGTTTGTAGAATCGTTTAAATTACCAAAGTTCTTCTGACTCTTTTTTCAAATCGGGCATGACAATGTTGAGGTTGTTCCTGTCAGTTCGTTTACGACTTTTCCGTCAACCATGGTCAGGTGGAGCTCGTAATTGCATTCAATATATTTTCCTTCTCCAATTTGCAGCTTTGTAGGCTTAATCTCGCTTATTTGTTCTTCAATGTCCTTCACCGTGGTCCTTATGAGTTCTGCCGATTTCCTTGCAAACTGAAACATTATTGGTCGGTAATAATGCACTGATGACGGACGTGGATTTTTCCAGTGTAGGGAAACATCAGATTTTAGCCGCAAAGGAACAACAGATGCCATAAACATATTTCCGTCCGATATTGTAGCGTCATCGGAAGATATCCTTTGCTTATAAACGCTTTGTCCGGATGATCCATCGCAGCCCCATTTGCTGCTCAATGTCACTTTCTCAGGAAGAATTTTCATCTCATTTTCAGGAAGACTCTCCAACAACCGTTTTGCTGTATGGCCCATGAGATCCTGCAGATTGGCTTTCACAGAGACTTCCGTAAACTCCGTATGCATTGGTCGTGAATTTATTTTGGCTTGCGTAATATGCTTGTATCCTGGTAAAACGTCAGCCCCGTGTCCCATCAAGGATGCCCGTAGTATCTCATATTTTTCTTTGGAAAGGTGTAAGTCCATAAACAAGGCCAAGGCTTCTTCGGAACCATACTTTTTAATGTGTGCGCTTGTGGGCGTGGGAATGCTTTCCTTAATCCTTTTTAGTCGCAGTGAGCTTGCATCAGCAACATATTTTGTAATCTGCGACCTAACTCTTTCACTATCCTTTGTATATTTAATAGACAGCGCGTCCGATAAATGCTTCGTGGTCAAGTCATTGGTGGCATCGGCAAGTTTCCTCTTTCTTGTGAAAATTGAACACTCCTCAATACTTTTTATTGGCCTTCCTTTTGCTCTTCTGGTTGATGTGGTGGGTTTATCTACTGCCAATATATCCAGGATGGTGTCTTCATTAAGCCAGTCCTCGTATTTGGAGTTGAAGTTCTGAATGGTTCGATTAGATTTCACCCATTTTGCCTTAATATTTGCATATATCAGATAAAAATTATTTTTTATAATTTCGCTTCTCTCAATATTTCCGTATAAGCTATCAAGTTCTTCTAAAGCAGCTTCCGTGAAAAACTTTGGTGTGGTTGTCCTTCTAAACATTTCAAATAATTTTAAATTGTTTAACGCCACGATTTCAGTACTTGTTGCGCCAACTTTCAGTTGTAGACTAATCCAGGCATTATGCTTATTTTGCAATATACAGGCTTATGCTACCATGCCTAAAAATTTACCTGTTCCCTGCATACATATGGATTTAGGCTGAATTATGCAATTTTGATGTTATGCTCATGTCTAAATAAGATTTGTGCCTACCTGGAGGGACCATAAGTCAATATTGTTCTTGACCATTTGTACTCCAAAGTAATTTTTAAGTGAGGTGCGTACCTGCGAATTTCAATGAGTAGTTTTTTGTGCATCCTGTGTCTGTAACAGAATATTGGGAGTAGACTTTGGCAGAGGCTCACAGGTAGACAACCGACTTAAAATGCAATTTTCAAACTATTAGATCAAACTACTGTCAGTCAAAACATGTAAGGGATGCACGCCATACAATTTCTGCAATAACCTTTTGAATTATGTAAAGAAATAATCAAAGAACATGTTTTGCAAATATGTGCAAATATACAAAAATATAGATTTTTTTATTTTCCGTCAAAGTTGAAAATAGTGAAAAAAACGGATAGTTTTTAAATAGTGATTTACCAGGAGAAACACAAAGCAAACGGTTAATTTTTTTTATCATTATACATTTAATAAATACATCAATCAACACAAACAAAAAATAAAGCGATTCGTTACCTATTTTTCGTGATATTACACCTGAAATCGCAACAAATTGACTAAAAATTGTGTGTTTTTTTGAAAACCGAAAGTCGGTCAACTTTGAACGGTTATATCTTCTAAACTAAAAATGTGATATTATTAAGAGTAGCATATTTGAAATCGTTGAAAAGTTTCCTATAACATGGGTTTATTCAAAACTTCGTCGGCAGAAATGAAAATTTTGATTTTTGCAACCTCGTTTGCTCTACGGGCGCCACTATGCGTCGCATTAGTTTTTCATTTTTGAATCTTCTATGAATTTGATGTCTCAGCTCATTGATAATCACTTATTGAATGAAGTAATTCAATTTTTAAAAGTTCTGATTCCGTTAATTTGCGAACGATTCAATTATATTTGATGTTTATAAATATATTTAAAAAAAAAACATAAAGCGGTTTCGCAGCTTATTTTTGAAGCATTTTTGCTACAGCATCTTAAAAAAAACTTCAAAATTAAAAAATCTGAAATTTTCAATTGAAATAAAAAATCAATTTACTGCCCATAGAAATTTTTTGGGAGAAGGTTAATTTTATTGGGGAACTTGTTCATTGGGGACTAAGTACTCAGCGCCTGGTAAGCATAGTGAACCATTTTTCAAGTCAAGGGCATTTTCATCCCAGGCAAGACTGGGTAGTGTCCCAATACTATTTAAATATCATTTTCATATCTTCGAAAGGCCTCAGTTTCTTCCTACTAAATCCGCTGATGAATTCAAAATCGGTTGATACTCTACAAAATTTCTGGCTTATATATGTTAATTTCAAGGACAGAGTTATGCTGTACTCGCAAAACCTACTAGAAAAAAATTATCGCATTCCTGGTGTTTTTTTCTGTCACACAGTGTACTCATTGAAAGTTAATAATAAAAAAATAATAAAAATAGAAAGAAAAATTTTCATTGAAAATTAGAAACAAAGAATTAACGAGATAACAAATATTCAAAAAGTTTGTGGCATCCTGAGCAATTGGGACATCCTATGATTTGCTACGATTTTAGTAGATATTTACAGTTGAAAGGGTGGTGGATTTTGTTTATATCCAAATTTCTTCTAGTTCACAATAATTTTTTTTTTTACAATTTTGTGATAATTTGTGTTTTAGAAATGTTGTTTCCCTTAACTAATCGTTCTACTTTACTTGTAATCAGCATGAACAACCCAGTTTATCGTAATTATAATGGTTTTTGTCTAGGAAACGTTAAGCTCATAGACTATATTACGAGAATAATGCAGGTGAACTTTGTTTAAAAAATTTAATACCAAATTAAACTTAATACCAAATTATTTCAGCAAATTCTTTGGGTTGGTTTTCGTCTTTTCTACTATTTCGGATTTATTTCGGTGTTTGCTTTTTGGTCATCGTGGTTGTTGATCGCCATGCATTTAGGTTATATACCTATATGCATGCGTTTCCGGTTATATGACATAACTTCTCGTTTAATTTAGTTTTTGCTAATTAAATAGCTCGCCCTAACCTCCATTGCAAAGGTAATGGTTGTGTAGGGTGGCTATATGCATTAAATCGAGCTAATTGCGGCCATATAGGTCGGATGGAGTAACAAAATAATAACCAAAAAAAAAAGCTCTCTCAACTTTTTTATTAAAATATTGTCATATTTTGAAAACATAGAGAATAAATTTATAATAATAAATAATCAAATTAGTGATGCCAAATGCAAAAACCAAAAGTCCCAAACATTTTAAATAAAATAACTTGTTATCTTTATTTTCTGAAAAACTTCAAATTTTCATCCAAAAAAAATTATGAAAATTTATATATAAATAACATTCTCATCAAATTGCGTTTATTTATGTAACAATTTTTATGTTAGCAATTCTTAAGTATCATTTGAGGTTTTCTAAAATTCATTGAATTTAAATTAATGTTTTCTGTAGTCCGATTCTGTAAATTTCAACGATCCGACAATCGCAAAATATATCGACAGCTATTGTTGTTTGCACTAAGGATTAAATGATTCACTAAGTACATACATCTTAACGACAGTCGACAAATCTATTTTTCTATTTATTTAAATTGTAAACGAGTGGCATCTCTGTCTGAATAAGCGAAAAGCACAAAGAAGAATAGAAAAAACAAATTACTTCGTGTTTGACAGGATGATTTTATGTTTATGTTTAATATCTCTATTTTTTTTACTAATATTTCCCTTAATTTATTTGAAAATGAAATAATGAATTGAATATGCTATTTAATTTTTTTATTTATATAAAAAAGTTTTTTATTAGAAGCAAACTATTTTCACTATTTTATGATTTTTATTTATGTATGACGCCATTTCAACGTAAAAATTTAAGTTTTTATCGATTGAATAAACAACACAAAAATGGTTGTCGTTTAGATAACAACAACAGCTGAGTTTAACAATAGCGAATATCGTTTAAAAATTTTACTGATAATTTTGCTATTTTCTTTTTTAACGATCCGACTATCGTTAAAAGAAGTTACTGAAAAGCTATTAATTTCTCCTGAATGCCAATTTTTTTTAAATGTAAACATTTTTTAATTGTATACATATTTGGTGTTTTTTTTTGGAATTTGATGCAATTTATGTCTTCTAAATTTAAAATTATAATTTCCGACGTTTTGGTATGATTTTCTGAAATTCAATTAATATTTTCTAATTTATAATTTGAAATTTTAATTTCAGTTTTTAGAATTGATATTTTCTAAAATTTGAATGGAAAATTTAAAAAGTGCAATTTTATATTTATGTGAATAATAATGCTTTAGTAATTATGAACGATTTTTAAATGTTAGATGTAATCGCAATCAGATATTTTGTAGGTAAAGCAGAATAATAATTCTATATAACTATGTTAATATGCCAAACTTATGTTCATATTTGTAAAAGAATAATGAAAAAACGTATGAAATAAAAGACCATAATATCTAGTTGAAAATATTGACATTCATGTTAAAATAGAAATAACTATTGCAAAGCTAATTACAGCAAAAATTGTGGCGCCATCTACTGTGGCATAGTCACGCTGAGCAAAATGAAGTGGCACTCTGTTAATGCGAAAGAAATGTATTTTCCCCACAACAAAATATTGCAGAATTTTATGTAAATAAAATAATGATTTATTTCTAACATGCAGTTATTATGGATATACATATATATAATACATGTATATTATTTGTATTATTTAATATGTGTATGTATGTATATGTAAATATTACACACAAAATATACAACATCAAACGTTATTTTTGTGTTTTTCTCTTAAAATAAATTAATACATAAATTTACATTCTTTTTTTTTTTTATTAACAACTAGGTATTTTAGCATTATTTGCTCTAGCTGTTGGTGAATTTTTACTCCCTTTATATTAACTCGTAGTGTCTGCTTGTCGAACAAATTTTGGATCGATTTTAACCACATTTCCGTGACCCAATCGATTTGAAATTTTGCAGGCGGGCTCGTGACAATGGCAGAAATGATCTTACAAATTTTTTTAGTGATGCCAAAACAATGGAAACTTTTAAATTTTTCTACCAGAGTTGATAAAAAAATTTACAAAGGGTTTGTTTTTTATTATATTATTACCACAACGACCACAAAACAACAAGACCAGCTATGACAACAATGCAACATTTAGAATAACAACAAGAACAATATAGAAACATCATGTTTTTATTTTTTTTTTATTTTTCAGAGATTTCCTTGGACCTGTTCCACCGATCTTAATGATTTTTGAAATAGAAATCTTCCCATGTATTTGCTGAATCATTCTCACGAAAAACGATCACCCTAGCTGTCCTATTGAGGGCGTGATCGTGACAAGAACAACATAGAAAATTATATTTTTTCAAGACTTTTTTTAGTTCTTCATTCAAATCTCGGGCCCTAATCGACCGATTTGGACGATTTTAAATAGCAAACTTTTCAGGGTCTTAGTGAATCTTTTTTTATATCAGCGAGCACCTTGACTGCCCGATTGATGTCGTCATTGTGATTTCCACAGACGGACAGGCGGACAGACGGACATCGCTATATCAACTCCGGTTGTTATAAGGATCACAAATATATATATTTTATGGCATCCAAAATTTTTTTTATAATTATGACAAATGGAATGACAAACTTATATATACCCTCTGCACACTGGAGTGGAGGGTATAAAAAGAACATTGACAACACTAGAGAAGGTTATTTTAAAAATATTTACCTTCCCTAATGTTGTCAGATACTTTCAAAATTTCTGTAATTTTATTCATTTTTCTATTTGAAATTTGTGTTGGTATGCAAAATGTGAGCTCCTATATTCCCAATGAAGACAATGCTGGATATCCCCGCGTCATTGGTGGTTTTCGACCTCCAGTACATATTTTACCGAAATATATTGTATCAATACGAAAACGAAGTGAACGCAGTGATCAATTTGGATACTCACATTTTTGTGCCGGTTCTATAATATCGCCAAACACAATATTAACAGCTGCGCATTGTGTAGTTGACGGGTAAGATTTTGAAGGCTATCCACACTAATTCATTTTATTGAAAATTTATATTTTCATAAGTAATGGCGCGGCACGCAGTGCTACATTTTTCAAAATTGCGGCTAAGACACCAATACGTTTAAAGAAAACTGAGAACAGCCAAGAAGTTAATGTTAAAAAAGTGACAGTCCATCATAACTATAATAATAATAAATTGCTTAATGATATTGCCTTATTAATCTTGGAAGAAAATATCACTTTGGATGGCCAGTTGGCCGCAAAGGTTATGCTACCTCACAGTAAAATAAAATCTGGAGCAGTCTGTACCGTCATTGGTTGGGGTGAAATCTATTGGGTATAACTTTTAACTGCATTTGTAAAATCAACTATATTCCATTTCTTTTGAGTAGAGTGGTCCTTCAGCTAATAACATTTTGTATGCTGAATTAACCACACAACCCAGTTGGTATTGTAGAAGACTACCATTTTTTAATAGAAAAAAAGTTTGTGTTGTGGATAAAGAAGATAATGCAAAACAAGCTTCTAGAGGTGATTCGGGAGGACCACTTTTATGCAATGGTAGCTTAGTAAAAACAAAATAAATTTGCTTCAATTAAATTTTTTTTATATTATCTTCTATCAGAAATTCTCACCGGCATTGTGTCATATGGTGGTAGGAAGGGCAGTGTTGTTGCATACACGAACGTTTACGAATATTTAGACTGGATAGCAACAGGTCATAGTAACTTATTGAAATCTGTTAATATTTTACATGTTGTTACTTTGCTTTTAATTATTGTATGCCAGTGAAATTACATGTCTTGTCATCGAGTTTAAATAAAATAATGCAAAATTTAAAAACTGAGCAATAGAAAAGCACACAGTTGCCATATTGTTTAAGACAACTCGAACAAAATCGTTTAAATGCAAAATAAAATTTCAAGAGATTTGATTAAGTTTTTTTTCTATTTTCAAATAAAATGTTTTTCTTAAATTGTTAATCTTCAACATTTACCACCAAAAATAGTTAGCATTGAAAGTTCAACGGTGATAAGGTTTCGTTGCTAAAAAATACTCTTATTCAGTGTTAGAAACAGTTCTTCCCAGAAGGGAAATCAAAAAATATAAAATGACAAAATAAGAAATATGAAAAAGACAAAGAATCAAAGATCTGCCATCAAAGTGTTCCCAATGTTATGAGAAATTATCAGGAAACATGGTTCATGAAGAAGGAAAGGTCCACATGATGTCCTTAAAGCCAATAAAATAGAAAGCATATTGAAAAGAGTTTTCAGCACATGCAATAAAAAAGCAACCCGTTTAGCTGAGACTATGTGGGGCAAAAAGTTAAAGCCAATACAGATTTGAAACCATACAAAGTCCGAAATGTTCCAGACAGGAAAGCTGCAGAATTCCAGGTCAAAATTTATATGTTGCTAATCCTTGAGGGTTTAAGCTTATAGACCCAAAAAAAAAAAAAACAAAAGAAGCAAGTCATTTGTTACGACGACCTCTATAAGTATCGAAATTTAAATTAAGAATTGTATGCTCGATTTGGTATATTGTCACTACGGCCAGAAAGTCCTGGAGTAGAAGGAGAACAATAACGTTGCTTCTGTGAAAAGGCAGTTGAGTGGCATAACAAAGCTGTCCCAAAAGGTAGAGGATTCTGCGCGGAGGTGGGCTACCTGTTTCAAAAAAGTAACAAACGAAGCCAATTGGGCGAGGGTCGCCTGCTGAGTGTTTCAGTACCGATAAAATGTTCGAAGCACTCACTGGTACGACAATAAAGTCATAAATCTTGGTTCTAATTTCATTGGCATCAGTGCAGAAGATAAGACCCAACGTTGGGACAAAGAAAAAATCATTTATGTACTAATCAACAGACCACAAGTTGTAGGATTATATAATGAAAGCATGGGCGGTGTTGATTTACTAAATCAAATGATCCAATATTACACAGTACAACATTTTTAAGCTTATTGATTCGGGACTCAATTTTGATAATTTTATGTGAAAGTAGCCTAAAAAATAAGAACTTCTGTTTCATTCGTTTGGTCATGTTACATCAACAAATAATTTTAATATTTTTTTGAAGTTAGTAAGTATCGTATAGGGGAATTTGTCACGTTTTAGGCTCTTTTGTTTGACATAACTCGAGTACCACTACTCGGATTTCGCTGAAAAAATTTTTGACAAATCAAGAATTACAATTACTTTCATCTGTTTATATAACGTTTCGCTACATAAGCAACAGTTTCGCAGTTATAAATAAATGTATGAAGAAAAAAAAAAATATTTTTTGCCTAAAATTTTTATTTTTTTTTTTGTAAACTTTATTTTGCATGAAAAAAAACATTCCGATTCATATTACAGCTATTCTTACACAGAAAATATGTGATTTTTATATGTTATCTGTGCATGGAAACAAAATTTAGAACATTTTCAATTATTGTCACTATCCATCCTCGTTGAAGTTGACGCTTGTGGTTCTGATGACCTTGGTTTCTTCGTAGGTTGTTCATATTCATGTTCTGAGTCTGCATCATCATCCGAGTTAGACATAATATTCAAGGGCATGTTTTGTTCAGTGTGTCCACCAATTTCAGTGTCATCTTCATCTTCGGTGCTTTCATCTTCAAACTGCATAATTTTAGAACTCCACCAACAAACCTCCGCAAGCAATGCATCCAATTTTTTGCCTTTGAATCGCTTTTCCATTGGCATGGTCGCCTGGTGGAACCTCTCTCCTTGTTCGTCCGATTCCTGAGGTAATTGTGCCAAAAATGTATCAAGGTGGAAATGCATGAAATGTAATTTTAACGTCATGGATGCATTGATTTTCTCAAAATAAATCAGCAAGTTGTCCACTCGTGTCTGTATGTCATCTCGCTGTACACGGTTCTTTCCTAAAACGCCTTCGATGACTTGTTTCAATGCGTCCCATGCACATAGGTGGTTATAATGGTTCGAAAGCATATTTGTGAAAGATTCGCTTTTCATTAACTTTCGTATATCCGGTCCATTGAGAGTACCTGTTTGAAATATAAAAAAAAAACATTTTCGAAAAAATTATTGGTAATGCGAATTTATCGAAGGGAACAAATTTAGATATGATAATATTTAAATACAGACAACGATACGTACCTTTTCTAATTTTAGCTTCACTGAGTTTTGTAAAGATGGATTTCAAACAGTCATAGGCGTCATAAATATCTTTGACTACCACTTCGACGAATTTCCCAGCTATTCCTAATTTCATGTGGGGCGATGGCAACAAAATATCAGATAGATTCTTTATCAAAGGTTCATTACGTAATTTTAATTGTTTCTCCAGCTCGGGAGTTCTTGCTTCCCAATCTTTACATTGATATTGATTCTCTGCATATCGCGAATCCCAGTTACAAAGGAAGCAGAAGTATTTTGGAAAACCGCCCTTTAATATAATGCCTTGTATTATGTTGACAACCTTTAGATCACAACAAATCTTCCATTTGTGTTCATTGTATTTGATTTTCTCCAAAATTTCGCCCAATGTTTCATACGTTTCCTTCATAGTTGTGCTGAATCCCAATGGAATGGACGGTTTTTTGTTTGTTTTGTGCAACAGCACAGCCTTCAAACTTGAAACTGAACCATCGATGAATAAACGCCAGTCGGCAGCAATATAATCCATTCCCAATTTTTTCACTAAACCTGGGATATCATGGCAGTAGGTGAACGTATTTGCTTCGTCAAGGGAATAAAATTACTGAAATTCAGCATGGCGTTTTCGGTATGATGTTGCGCTGACATTTTGCTGTGTGAGTTTTCTGCTCTTCAAAAATGATGTCAACATTTGGGATTTTTGTTGTGATAGTCCCATCTTGGCAACAATGTAATCCATTTCGATTTGTGTTAGCAGTTGTGGTGCATTATTTTCAATATCGGGTGTCCAATCTGCATCATTTACATTGGTCGGATTGGTGAAAACGGTTTCGGCTGGCAGGGACACAGTATCCAGACTCGGAGGTTTAGGTGTATCGATATCAACAGCGCGTTTAACTAGAAGTGTGGCAGTAAAAGCAGTATACTTTTGTTTTCAATTGTTTTCTGTTTAATCCATGACGAGAATTTATGCATGCGTAGCACCTGGATTTATTATGTCCACCTAGGTCTTCCACCCAAATTACTGGCTTCATAAAAGAAAACTCTCCACCTTTTCCATGTATCCACATTATAAGGGTATTATAACAATTTTTGCACACTTTGTTCGGCGTAAAATTTGCACCACTTAAATCTGCTTCATCAAAATAATGACAATACGCTGTTTTGAATTCCTCACTAAACAAGTTTTTTCGACCCCTTTGGTCTATTTTTAGGACGATATGACCACAAACGTAACAAAAATCATCCAATTTTGGGCAATTGTTATTTTCCATATTGAAATATATTATATGTTTTGTTGTTATTCACTTTTAAAAAACCGGAAAAAAATAGCTTGTTATTTGTTCGTGTTCGTCGGCAATTTTTTGAATGACAAAAACCGATCAATGAACACCTATAAATACTACGTATATTTCAATATTTTACTGACAGGTACTTATGAATGGGCGCAAATTTCTGTAATTTCCGTAAAAAAATTATTCAGGTAACTAACGGAAAACCCCAATTAATTTAAAAAGTGCACTTTCCTTTTTTCATTTTTGTCCACGCACATTTATTAGCGTTTATTACTTTGCTACCGCAATCATAAAAATCAAATAACCTTTTGTTTATTACATTTTTTTTTGAATTCTGAAAATCATAAAAAAAGTCATCAATGTTTTTTCCAAAGAATTTTGTGCATATCTCGAGCAATTTTTTGAAATTCATACCTTCACTTAATTGTGAATAAAAGCGAAACGCGTTCATCGATTTTCATTTTTATGTCTCATCTTGTTCATAGGTTATGTGGCTTTACGCAAAAGTAACAGGATTTTTTATGAATTAAAAAAAAAAAAAAAAATTTTAGGCAAAAAATATTTTTTTTCTTCATACATTTATTTATAACTGCGAAACTGTTGCTTATGTAGCGAAACGTTATATAAACAGATGAAAGTAATTGTAATTCTTGATTTTCCAAAAATTGTTTCAGCGAAATCCGAGTAGTGGTTCTCGAGTTATGCCAAACAAAAAAAAAGCCTAAAACGTGACAAATTCCCCTATACGATACTTACTAACTTCAAAAAAATATTAAAATTATTTGTTGATGTAACATGACCCAACGAATGATACAGAAGTTCTTATTTTTTAGGCTACTTTCACACAAAATTATCAAAATTGAGTCCCGAAATCATGTGTTGTACTGTGTTATCAAACAAATATTCGCTCCGTCAAGTGAACATTTCGCCTAATAAAGCACTTCATTGATTTATGAAGATCTAACTGCTGCTTGGATGGAATATCGCCGAGACTGTAACGCTAACAACAATTTATTGATTGAAAAAATTTATTGATTGAATTAATTTTCAGATTCAAGTAGGTTAGCACTGCTTGCTATCCACGAAGACGAAGGGAACCCATTAGAAACATCACGGAATCGAGGTAGACTACGTAAACAGCTGGTAGGTTTGAACGCAACTCGCAAGCACTACCATCTATATCGAGGATAGAAAACATCATTGGCAGTGAGTCGACATTGACAACAGTGATTTAATACTAGCAGCAACAAAAATAAAAATTAGGTTTCAAATAGTACTATGATAACAAAAAATACTTACCACGATTTTCGATTTTTTAGTAATGAAGAGTTCAGGTAGATTAAATGAGCAGAGCTACGGAAATAGTTTTGATTAAAGATTAATTTACCAATTACCACCTATGTTAGTGAAAAATAAAAATAAAAACTTCTAATGAAAGTGGTATTTAATTTCATATTCATACAACCTCTGAGCGTCATTATCGATTATATTAGAAATAGTCTACCTATCATGTAAGAAATCTCTGGTGAAAAATAATGGTTTTACCTGCATTAGTAGCCTATATATGAATTTTCGAATTATTAGCTTGTCGATCATTATTTTTAACACAGACGGGGTTGGATCCACTTTTTTTCTTTAAGTAAATTAGTTTGAATTCTAAAGCAGTGAAGGCCGTGCCAAACACACTGGTGCTCGGCTTCTTATATGTATACAGCCGAACGAAAACAAAAATACTCACCAAAGAGATAAAGTAAACAACAATTTCATTCAGTCTTATGAAAGCTTTTGAACAAAGCAGGTCTCTGTCGCATTGCCTTTTGGAATTCATATTTATTTTTTTTTAATAGGTACACAGAGAATATTTAGAAACCAAAAATGCTGAGAATATTTAGAAACCAAAAATGCTGAGAAAATTTCGAAGACTTGATAAACTATAAATTAAATATTTTCTATAAATAACTTACGTCGCACAGTGGCGCCATTTGAGTTTTTTCGTTGCAAAAATCATATCTTTTGAACCGAATAACATGATTGAACAGTTTAAACAGCATATGATAGATAACTGTTCAGCCTATGAAATGGAAAGGGTGCTACGCTTTGTAGGGGCCTACTTATGGGTTATCAAAGTTAAAATTTGTAGAAAAATCAATTTTATGGTAACTAAAAAAAATTATTTTTACATTTTTAGATTGTTTTTATTTTTTTTCTTTAGGGTTTTATGTTTTAAATTATTACCCAACAAATTAAAAAAAATTACTTCTTTTTTAAATTTATTTTTTCAATTTTCTGTAAAATATTCATCACAATTCGTAAGAGAAGGTATAGCTAAAAGACTAATCATTTCTAAACTATAATTTTTTTCTAACTCTATTCGTGACTTCACATGCCGCAGGGAAGAAATAAGTGGATCGGAAGATGCTGCCAACATGTTGAAGAGGTCCTCATTTTGCCTTACCCTTGATGCTTTGAATGTGTTCTGTAATCTATATTTTTTATAAAATTTGTTAAGAGACTCCTGTGCTTCTTCAGAAAGCTCTCCAATTGGCAAAGACTGGTACTCAATTATATCTTTGCCATGCGCCAATATTTCATGGACGGTCGGGGTCAACTTCTTCTGTGGATATATTTCTGCTCAAAGAGATGCAGTTTCGATGCATATTCCCCATATTTTGTAGAATTGACATTTTCTTTGCAGTTTAAAACATTCAAGATCGTTCCCAATCTTTTCACGATTTGATTGTCAATTCCAGTGATTCTAGTTACTGCCTCATCATTTTCAAAAAATCTCGAAGTGTTTCCATCGTTTGAGTTACCGTATCCGTGCTTGGGACAGTCTACTTTTAGTCCAACTTGTTTAAAAAAGCATCCTGTATTTCCTCCTCTTGTGGTAGGGTATACGCCAGTTTTAGCAAGAACTCAATACACCTTATCCTTGCGTGCAATGGTGACATTCCATATTCGTAATTCCCGTTTGTAGAATCGTTTAAATTACCAAAGTTCTTCTGACCCTTTTTGCAAATCGGGCATGACAATGTTGAGGTTGTTCCTGTCAGTTCGTTTACGACTTTTCCGTCAACCATGGTCAGGTGGAACTCGTAATTGCATTCAATATATTTTCCTTCTCCAATTTGCAGCTTTGTAGGCTTAATCTTGCTTATTTGTTCTTCAATGTCCTTCACCGTGGTCCTTATGAGTTCTGCCGATTCCCTTGCAAACTGAAACATTATTGGTCGGCAATAATGCACTGATGACGAACGTGGATTTTTCCAGTGTAGGGAAAAATCAGATTTTAGCCGCAAAGTAACAACAGATGCCATAAACATATTTCCGGCCGATATTGTAGCGTCATCGGAAGATATCCTTTGCTTATTAATGCTTTGTCCGGATGATCCATCGCAGCCCCATTTGCTGATCAATGTCAGTTTCTCAGGAAGAATTTTCACCTCATTTTCAGGAAGACTCTCCAACAACCCTTTTGCTGTATGGCCCATGAGCTCCTGCAGATTGTCTTTCACAGAGACTTCCGTAAACTCCGTATGCAGTGGTCGTGAATTACTTTGGCTTGCGTAATATGCTTGTATCCTGGTAAAACGTCAGCCCCGTGTCGCATCAAGGATGCCCGTAGTTTCTCATATTTTTCTTTGGAAAGTTGTAAGTCCATAAACAAGGCCAAGGCTTCTTCGGAACCATACTTTTTAATGTGTGCGTTTGTGGGCGTGGGAATGCTTTCCTTAATCCTTTTTAGTCGCAGTGGGCTTGCATCAGCAACAGATTTTGTAATCTACGACCTAACTCTTTCACTATCCTTTGTATATTTAATAGACAGCGCGTCCGATAAATGCTTCGTGGTCAAGTCATTGGTGGCACCGGAAAGTTTCCTCTTTCTTGTGAAAATTGAACACTCCTCAATACTTTTTTGCCTTCCTTTTGCTCCTCTGGTTGATGTGGTGGATTTATCTACTGCCAATATATCCAGGATGGTGTCTTCATTAAGCCAGTCCTCGTATTTGGAGTTGAAGTTCTGAATGGTTCGATTAGATTTCACCCATTTTGCCTTAATATTTGCATATATCAGATAAAAATTATTTTTTATAATTTCGCTTCTCTCAATATTTCCGTATAAGCTATCAAGTTCTTCTAAAGCAGCTTCCGTGAAAAACTTTGGTGTGGTTGACCTTCTAAACAGTTCAAATAATTTTAAATTGTTTAACGCCACGGTTTCAGTACTTGTTGCGCCAACTTTCAGTCGTAGACTAATCCAGGCATTATGCTTATTTTGCAATATATAGGCTTATGCTACCATGCCTAAAAATTTACCTGTTCCCTGCATACATATGGATTTAGGCTGAATTATGCAATTTTGATGTTATGCTCATGTTTAAATAAGATTTGTGCCTACCTGTAGGGACCATAAGTCAATATTGTTCTTGACCATTTGTACTCCAAAGTAATTTTTAAGTGAGGTGCGTACCTGCGAATTTCAATGAGTAGTTTTTTGTGCATCCTGTGTCTGTAACAGAATATTGGGAGTAGACTTTGGCAGTGGCTCACAGGTAGACAACCGACTTAAAATGCAATTTTCATACTATTAGATCAAACTACTGTCAGTCAAAACATGTAAGGGATGCACGCCATACAATTTCTGCAACCATGTCCTTTTAACCTTTTTTACCTCTAGAAGCCAACCGGGCACGTAAGGGCAGATAAAACCTTTTGAATTATGTAGAGAAATAATCAAAGAACATGTTTTGCAAATATGGCAAATATAAAAAATATGGATTTTTTTTATTTTCCGTCAAAGTTGAAAAATAGTGAAAAAACGGATAGTTTTTAAATAGTGATTTACCAGGAGAAACACAAAGCAAACAGTCAATTTTTTTTTATCATTATACACTTAATAAATACATCAATCAATACAAATAAAAAATAAGGCGATTCGTTACCTATTTTTCGTGATATTACACCTAAAATCGCAACAAATTGACTAAAAATTGTGTGTTTTTTTGAAAACCGAAAGTCGGTCAACTTTGAACGGTTATATCTTCTAAACTAAAAATGTGATATTATTAAGAGTAGCATATTTGGAATCGATGAAAAGTTTCCTATAACACGGGTTTATTCAAAACTTCGTCGGTGCACACGAAAATTTTGATTTTTGCAACCTCGTTTGCTCTACGGGCGCCACTGTGCGACGTAAGATAATACGGTCATTGATTTTCTCACCGAAAAGAGCCATTGTTTCGTTGGCTGTGTGGCAAATGACACTGTGCTGTCGGAACCATATATCGTCTAGTTCCATATCCTCAATTTCTGGTCACAAAAATTCCGTTATCATTTGGTCGATTATGCAGACCAAAAGATTGCGATCTTAACGCGCTGCTTAAGCAGCATTTTCTTGTGTTTTTAGCATATACAATTTGTACAATTAGAACAGGTTCTATTTTAACATGACAAAATATATGAAAATACAACACTGCTTGTGGCGAAAGAAAGACAATGTAAATTAAAAAAATAAATATTAAAAGAAAAATAAATTATTTAAAATTAATAACAATTTTTAACAATTAATTTTTAAAATTTTCAAATTAAAAAATCAACTGCTGTAAACAAAACAAACAAGCAGAGGTTATGCCAGGCGCAATTACATATGTACGTTTGAATGTAAAAATTATGAATCGTATGTAAATCGCCAATTCTGACATGCACACGGAATTATATATGGATCGTAAAACTGACTTTACATGGTGTACCTCTCCATGGTTGAATTTGTCAAAGACTGAAACAAAGAAATGTCATATATAGTTGGGCAAAAAACTTGACATTAAGACGTGATTCATAATTAATATCATGCGTTATGGTTGGTCCACCCTTTAGAACTAATGGAGATTATCTCAATATAATTCCTTACCCTAAGAGAATATTTATAGATCGCTAATATTTCTTCATATAATTATAAAAACCCGAGAGCCATGTCATCGTTTTAGTTGCTCGAGATATAGTCAACTCAGAATAAATAGAAATTTAGTTCAAATTTAAAAATTAGTCACCGTACATTGGTATCCAAATGGCAATTTTTTTTATAACTGCAATACGTTTTTGGAAAATTATTCCCCCAACAATCAAAGAAACCAGCAACGCGTTAGAATTAAAAAGAAAAATTCTTAATTTTACTCGTACATAACTTGTTTCAATAGAATTGATAAATAGATTTGCTCATGAATTGTTAAGTGTATTATGCTGTTCGGTAAAAAGAGTTAAAAAACTTATTTTGTATGTAATTGTTCGTTTACTTGTGTTAATTTACATTAACAATACACCATAAGATTTCTACTTTTTAAGGCAAATCTTTTGTTGTAGAAGTTGCATCGAAGCGTAACAAATATTTGCCTATCGGCACAGACTAATTTCGAAAAATTAATTGTTCACTAACGTCAACAAATGCTCGATTTCCAAATATTTTTGTAAACTTTGAGTTTCACAACCCAGACATTTTTAAATTCAATTTGTATATTTTGGAAGTTTATTGTAGAAATATTTATCTTTTGTAATGTTGTCATATAAATTCAAAATTTCTATATTTTTTTTAATTTTGTTATTTAAAGACTGTGTCTGCATGCAAAATTTGAGCAGCAATGAAGAAAATTCTAGATATCCTCGCGTTGTCGGTGGGTTCCGATTACCAGTGCAGACTTTAGCTAAATATGTTGTATCATTACGAGAACGAAGTGAGGCCAGTAATAAATTTGGATACACACATTTGTGTGCTGGTTCTATAATATCGCCAAACAAAATATTAACAGCTGCACATTGCGTACGGGATGAGTAAGATTTTGAGGATTAATCACACTGAAACATTTTAATGATAACATTTAATTCTAAAAGAAATAAAAAGATACGCAGCGCTACATATTTTAAAATTGTGGCTAAAACACCCATACGTTTAGTCAAAACTGAGGATACTCAAGAAATTAATGTTGCAAAGGTGATAGTTTATCCTGGCTACTATACTGGCCACTATGGTGAAATAGGGGACATTGCCTTGTTAATCCTGGCAGAAAATATCACATTGGATGGCCAGTTGGCCGCAACTGTCATGTTACCGCGCAGTAATATAGAAACTGGAGCTGTCTGTAGAGTCATTGGTTGGGGAAGTTTATATATGGTATTACTCCTAAGCGTACTTGTAGAATTATTAACTGTATATAATTGTTTTTAATAGCAAGGTCCCTTGGCTAATAACATAGTGTACATTGACGTAGCCATACAAAAAAGGAGCTATTGTAAAAAATTTTTTAAATTGTATACTAAAATGGAAATTTGTGTTATCGATGAAAATGATATTTTAAAATCATTTTGCCCGGGTGATTCTGGAGGACCACTTTTATGCAATGGTGGCATAATAAGAGGTCTTAACTAAAATCTCAATAATTTGTTTTTATATTTTTTATTCAGGAATTCTCGCTGGTATTGTGTCGTATAGCCATGGTTGTGACAAAAGCGTTGGAGGTGTTTTGACAAACGTTTTCGAGTATATAGACTGGATTGCTGAAGGGAGTGGTAATTTATTAAAATATTTCAAGATTTTCAACTTTATTACTGTGATTTTGATTATTGGAAGTTAACTAAATCATAATTTATGTGATCAAATTACAATAAAAATAAATAGAAAAGTTATAGTCGATATACACCGACCATACGAAAGCAAATACCATGAGCTGCTAGATTTCATCTTAGATCCAACTATACTAGGCAATTTAAGTGGCAATGCGAGGAACTTGTTGCCTGCAGATGTGAAATAGTTCATACTAAATGCTATTTCACTTAATATGGGGACAAGGGCGAAAAATGGAACTATAGTAACTAATTTTTATTCAAGTCACTTAAGTTTATCAAAATCAATATGGAGGGTTTATAATCAAAAAATGCTATCTGTAATTTACAGTACAATTTATGTTTGGTTTTAAGCTATTCTCTAAGATAACTGTTATCTATAATAACGCTTTTTATTTTCAACGTCAATAGTTGGATTAATTCTTAATAGATATTGTAATAAATCGATCGATGAATACTTTTAGATTTAATGAATAAATTGAGGCTCTTCGCTCTCCTCAAAAATTTTGTTAAAGCAGAGAGCACTTTTTGAATGTAAACCCTCGATATGCAAACTAAATTCTATGATTTGTATCGATTTTAATAACAGTGAGTCTAAATAGGATAAATAAGTATGCAACAAATTTCATTCAGATATCCGTACAACTGCAACCTTTTTTTCGTACAATATTAACATGAACATACAGGTGAACTGCTGAATGGACCGACATTAAATCGAATACATACTCTTACTTCGGCATGTTTCCACACGATGGCTTTCCCTCTAGCCTGCAATTGACCGATTATTACATTGTTGGCCTGCAGTTAAAAGGTACTTTTTGCAAAAAGGAAAAAACAACTGCTGAAAAGTTATCTGGGAATTTGTATCATATTGAATTTCAGATACTGAACTAAATAATGAGGATGAAGAATGCACTTCTGAAGGATTATCAGAGGCATATTTGTCTTTCATTCATAATGTAATGCATGAATTCCATTCAGCTATATTAGCACTTGAAAATGATTCTTGGACAATAGTGGGACTTCACAGCATAATGAGTAAACTTGTGAATAATCTTCAAAGCGGAAAAAATATGGTTTTTATGGAAGTAAAGTTTTGGTTACCTTTAAAAAAAATTTCAAATAATGACATTCAGACATTCAAACTAGAAGTAAATCAATTTTTAACAAATGATATTTCATATTTGGAGCAACGATATGATTTCGGAGATGAATCAATTTACAAACAAATATCAGAGTTAAATCTTAAACAATCTCTTTTATCATGGGATACACTATCGGAGCTTCCAAAAATTTTACAGTTATCCAATTCTATTGACAATGACATATTATATACAGATTATTGCTGTCTTCGAGAAGTGTTTGATCAATTGCCAAAAGATATTCCGATTGACAAAATATGGTCTTACTTTTTCAAAAAATGTGATAAAAATAACTTAATTAATATATGGGGGATTTCATGTCAAGTGCACCAACTTTTGAAACCGATGTCTTCCGATCGGGATGAAATTTGCACCAAGGTTAGTCCTATTGGATAGTAGTTTAGACACAATTTTTCAACAAGATCGGTCCAGATCTCTCTGAGTTAGAGGGGATCAAAATTTGACATTTTGTCCAAACAGGTGTTTTTTCTCATCCATGTAACTTATTACCTATTGTTCTTAGAAAATTTTCTCCCAAAGAGTTTAGATAGCTATTTCTTCAATATTTCGGAAAAAAATACTTAAAAAAAAAAATTTTTAGACTTTTTTTTTTGCTAAATTAAAGCATTTTTTGCCTTTTTTCAAAAAGGGCATTTGTTTTTTTTTTTTTGTAAGAAAGCTTAGGATTTTTCCGCTAAGACAACGGTTTTTCAATTTTTCACAAATGCACTATTTTTAATTTTTTCTTATTTGTGTCTAAAACCTTACAAATAAAACTTATACTGAGAAACTAGACAAACTAAACTTTCCGAAGGTATATAACATACCTAACCAAAATTTTATACCCTCGATGCTGTAATACCCAGAATATGTTAACCTCAGGAAAAAAATCGCTTTTTTTCTATAGAAATGTTGAAAATTTATTATTTTGTATTTATTTTTAATAATAATTAAATTAATTTATAATAATAATAATATTAACAAGTAAAAAAATTATAGTCGGTCTAGACCATGCGTTTAGAAACCCTATCTCTTAGGCCCAACTAACTGGACATTGAAAATAAGCAAAAACCAAATTTGAGTGGGATTTTTATTAATTTTTTTGGCTGCAGATATGAAAAAGTTCATATCGGATGCTATATCTATAAAGGGGCTAGGTCCAAAAATGGACCGATCCTGATCATGTTTGGTAAAGTCTCTTGTATTTTGCAAAAATATGTACAAACAAAATTTGAGAAGAATCAGTGCAATATTTTTGTTTTTTAATAGATTTAAGTGAAGATCGGGAAGCAGCTCTATATGGGGTCAAAGGGATCATTTTTGGACTACTCATTAGTGGATGTAATGAACGCATACAAACCCAATTTGAGTAAGATCTATATGACAATTTGGATCTTATGGCAATTTATTTCGATTTCATATGGGTAATTTGTATGGGGGCTAGGTCTGAACATGGACCGATTCTCACCAATTTCAACAGCGTTCATCCCATGGCCGATAAAAGCTTATATACCAAATTTCGTCAAAATATATTCATATTTGCGACCTGCAGTTTGATTACAAGCTTTACATGGACACACAGACGGACGGACGGACGGACGGACATTGTTAAATCAACTCAGAAAGTGATTCTGATTCGATCGGTATAATTAAAGATGGGTATAGGTCAAATATTTTTGGTTGTTACAAACAGCAGCACAAAGTCATTATACCCAAACCACATAGTGGTATAGGGTATAAAAATATAAAGATAAATAATTTATTAAAATTTAATCTTAATTACATTAGATCCATTTATATCATAACTATTTTTATACTTAATTTATTGTAGTTGATGAAGTATTTAAGTCTTGTAAATTTTTAAATACCCAGTCTTTCAGCCAGCTTTTTTGTCGCCTTTATTTACTGCGTTTTTTTGTCAGTCCTTTCTTGGCGTTACTAGATTCAGCTGTTGATTTCGCTGCTGATTTATATGTTGTCTTTGGAAAGAAATCGCATTGAATAGAGGCTGAAAACTTTTTCAGCTTGAGTCTTCCATCCACAAGCGGTATAAAAGCATGGTATTGAGCGGTGCCATCGATTGTTACCGCAGCATCGAATCTGCTCTTCAGTGTTTTCAATGTTTCCTGATGATCCTCTTTGCTACTAAAAACTAATTTAGTTTCTTTACAATAACTCTTTGCCCAATGCAATAAAGAAGTCGCATCTAAGATGCGATCTTGATGAGAGTACTGGAGGCTATACTTCGCTGCATTTCTTTTAAGGTTTGCTCCAATACCATCACAGGCTCCTTTACCATGAGCAGTAGGATGAAAATGCCACTCAGCTGGCATTCCAAAATCTTTTTCATGGGCCATAAGATTTGCCAAGCTACTTTTGTTTTTAAAATGTTGACGAGCTCCGTCCGAAACGTAGTATACCTTCTTTACTGTAAATTTAGATTTTAGAAATTTTAGTATTCTCTTCTGGTACTCATAAACTGCAACGGTATCATGTTTTAAATCGTCGGATATGATTGCCATACTTTTGCGTTCCAGTTTTTCATCTTTCATGTAGTAAATAACTACTGTGAATATAGTTGCTTGGTCGTTATTGAAGTGAAATGCTTGTATGGCATCCTGAAGAACATATTTATAGTTTTCTGCGAAATCATATGAAATAACGAATTCACCAGACTTCAAATGTATCTTCAAATCCTTGAAGAATGACCATTGCTCTTTGACTAAAAAGTCATGGTTTCTCAAGTTTAACAATCCTGTACACATTTCTTCCACAAAATCATCCACATTTAAAATGATTGTTTTCAATGTGCATCTGTCAGTCTGAATCCAAGAATCAAATTTGACCTCCTCTATATGTTCTCGATCTAAAGAGTTGATTAACTTTTCTTTGATGGATGTGGTTTTCGGGCAATAGGTACATTCACCTAAGTGGCAAGAAGTTGTTGCATTAGGACACATAGTCAATTTAAGGCAATTGCGGTAATCGTGTAAATCTTCTGCCGAATCATCTGTTAAATACTTTAAGTTGATTTCTTTCAACATCAGTTTAACATTTTCATGGTAAATGCAAACGCATACTGTGTGAGTTCCGCTGCTTTCTGCCAAAACGCAATGTTTTGGCCTCATTTCGTGAAGCCAATTCTAACATCCTCGTGTTCAGATTGAAATGTTGCAAATAACTCTTTCAGGTTACAGATAACCATTCTCTTCTGTTATGTTATGAAGGTATGTTACATACCATCGGAAAGGTTAATTTGCCTAGTTTCTCAGTATAAGTTTTATTTGTAAGTTTTTACACACAAATAGGAAAAAATTCAAAATAGTGAATTTGTGAAAAATTGAAAAACCGTTGTCTTGAGTTACAAAACATTTATTTTGATATATATCCCACTCCCATTCCACTAAGCGACCAAAAATCTCTTAAAGGAAAAATCCTAAGCTTATGAAAAAAAAAAAAATAAATAAAATGCCCTTTTTGAAGAAAAGGCAAAAAATGCTTTAATTTAGCAAAAAAAAGTCTAAATTTTTTTTTTTTAAAGTATTTTTTTCCGAAATATTGAAGAAATAGCTATCTAAACTATTTGGGAGAAAATTTTCTAAGAACAATAGGTAATAAGTTACATGGAAGAGAAAAAACACCTGTTTTGCTAAAATGTCAAATTTTGATCCCCTTTAAATTGTGTCTAAACTACTATCCAATAGGACTAACCTTTGTGCAAATTGCATCCCGATCGGAAGACTTCGGTTTCAAAAGTTGGTGCACTTGACATGAAACCCCCCATATATAAATTGATCTCATTTATTTTTTCTATTCCAATCAGTAACGCTTTCTGTGAAAGAACGTTTAGTATATTAAACAATTTATATTCTAAAGAAAGGAATAGAATGTCATTTGACCTTATAAAGGTTGCACTATTAATAAGACAAAACTTTGATGAAAATTAGTTAAGTCTGTTACTAAAAGTACAAAGTATATGTGGAAAAATTAACATAAAGCATTACTACGATGTAAATTACTTGTAAGATGTTTATATTATTTGACAGAGACTGAATTGTAAATAGCTCTAGTCGTTTAATTTCCCAGTAAAAACCGAAATTCAGTGAGTAAGAAAAATTTGTTCTTAAAAACATAAATATCCAAAACAGTAAACGAATTTGTAGGAATTTGCAAGTTCACAGAAACAGCAGATTGTAAACACATTTGAAAGTGAAGAAGACTGACTTCTCTCACTATAAATTAAAAAAGGAAATATACCTTAATTAAAATAATCTGTTTTATTTGACATGTAAAAATATTCATTGAAACTAATATCATTACTTATTGCTTCTGAAAATAAACATTTATTACGAAAGAAATTGGCAGTTACACATATTTTTTTGGCAGGAACCGGTTTTAAAAGATTAAAATTAATGAATCCTGGTTATGTGAATATTTATGTACAGGCCCAGTAGGGTCGTTTGACATGGGCCTCTTAATTCAGGGAGCCTCCAAACAATACATATTTGAAACAATACAAAACAATTAAAAAGTTTATTTCACATGAGTTCAAATTTGTATAATAAAAGTTTATTAAGTATTTAGTGGTCTATCTTGGAGGTGGTTAAACCTTAAAATATTATTAAAGTGTTTTGTTCTATTCATTATTAAAGTTTTATTGAATTTTATAACTGAATTCTTTAAACTCTCAAAAATTAAAATAACTGATAATATTTTTTGTGTCTTTGATTATTGATAATAAATAAAAATATATATACTAGGTTGGTAATTAAAACATGAAGAGATCTTTTGAAAGTGGCGCCAGCAAAAGGCAAAAGAAAAAACTTAAGGAGTCAGCTATTAAAAGTTTAAAACCGATTTCACATTTTTTAATAAGGATTCATCAAATCAACCAGAAAGACCTTCAACATTTAATACAGAAAAATCCACAGCTGAAACTGCAGTAAGCGATACGGTTATCGAAATAGAAGGACTGAATGAAAATACTGTTGAAATTGAGAGTATTGAAATTGTAACCACAGTGCGAGAGGATGTAGTTAGTGCAATGGAATTACCAGATGAAAATGATCAATTGAGGACCGTGCAAACGGAAGGTGAAGAAATTGAAGTAAATCCATTGAATACTGAAACATTAAAGTGTACGGATATTGGAGTGCTTGATAAAAATAATCAGGCGCAAATGATATCATTTATGAAAATTACTCGGTTTGAAATCCCAAAAAATATTTCGAAAGACGCAACCAACCGTGGATTTCCATATCGTTTACTTTCAAAAAAAACTTGCAAATGGAGAATCGTGTGAAAGAGATTGGATATGCTGGAGCGTCCAAAACCAATCAATCTATTGTGCTCCATGTTAAACAACAACACGCATTTCTCATATTTAACAGATAAATTGGGATACAACATGAAAAATGGTTGGAAGAAGTTAAATGACCGGATAAAATCTCACGAGAATTCTATTTTACACAAGGAAATGTGTATTTCATGGAAAAATGCGCAAAAAGCTGCTTTAGCTAATCGTGGATTAGATAACTTACTGGTAAAAGAACTAAAAAATGAAGTTACATATCGGAAAAAGCTGTTGGAGCGTTTTCTTGATATAATATTTTTTCTCTCCGAGAGAGGACTAGCTTTTTTTGGATCTATTCAGTGTATTGGAAACCCAAATAATGGAAATTTGCTTGGCTTAGTTGAACTTTTAAGTAAATATGATCCGATATTGTCAGAGCATGTTACAAAAGTTAGAGCATCACAAGAAGAAAAAAAAGATTGCAAGTTCATTATCTTTCAAATAAAATTCAAAACGAGTTTATCGACCTATGTGGCTCATTTGTTCAAAGAAAAATTATTGATGAAATTAATAACGCTAAGTATTTTTCTATTATTGCTGATGCAACACCAGATATATATCATAAGGAGCAAACAACTTTGATTATTCGTTATGTTAAATTAAGTGAATTGGATTTTTCAATTGAAGAACGCTTTCTATGTTTTGATGATTTTTCGGAAAAAACCGGCAAAGAAATTGCTGGTCGCTTATTAAGTCTCTTCAAACATTTAACCTTGAATTTTCAGAACTTGGTCGGGCAAGGATATGATAATGGTGCTAATATGGCTGGAAAATATAACGGCGTACAAGCACTCCTTTTGCTCGAAAATTCAAATTGCACGTTCAGCAGCTGCGGCAATCATACTTTAAATCTTGTTGGAGCTGACTCAGCAGAATGCTGTAAAGAAGCAATAACATACTTCGGAACTATTCAACAAGTATATAATTTTTTTAGTAGTAGTCCAAAAAGATGGGAGGTTCTAAAAAAACATCTTCACGGAATTTCTTTACACAACATTTAAAAAACTAGATGGTCTGCAAGAATAGATGCTGTTAAGCCAGTTGCCCTTCATTTGAAATCTTTATTGTCAGCTGTCAACGAATTTGAGCTATGTAGTCTTCCAGCTGACGCTAGGCTCAGATTAAATCGTTTAAAAAATATCTGTCAACATTTGAATGTGTATTAATGTCAACAATTTGGATGAAGGTTTTGGTTTTATTGCATCAAACAAATCTAATTCTCCAAGCGCGGAAATCAACATTGACAACGGAAAAAATTAATATTGACAAATTTATTAAAGATAAAAAGGAAATTAAAAATGCATGGTCTTCGATTCTTTCCGAGTCAACGCAAATAGCAGCAGCTAATGAAACTGTTACAGAATTTACAACAAATTGACGTATAAAATATCAAGTATCTGCACAAGTATATTTTCACAACGACATTTTTAACAATATCATTGAATCATTAATAGATGGACTTACGCGAAGATTTAGAGCTGTTTCCTCTATATGCAACTTATTTGAAAATCTGTGGAATTTTGATGAGATGGATGAGAAGAGCTTAACTGCAGCAGCAATTATTTTGAAGAAAAAATATAAAAATCAAATTAATGAAGAAATTGTAGAAGAATTTAAATTTATAAAAAGAATGTATAAATACAATTTTAAAGGCTGCACGAAACCGTGTGAATTTTTAAAAGAAATAATTGAAATGGGGTTTCTAAATATATATCCAAATATTGCTATTGCTCTAAGAATATTTTTAACCTTGCCAGTTAGCGTAGCAGAGGCAGAAAGGAGTTTCAGCGTACTCAAACGAATAAAAAATTATTTAAGAGCAACAATGGTGCAGTATCGTGTAAATGGTCTGGCGACACTAAATATTAATTGGGATATTGCAAAAAATGTGGACTATTCCGCACTAATAGCTTCATTTGCAGCTCTAATGGTCCGAAAAGCTTTATTTTAATTTTTTTTTTTCATTATATTTCATTTTGTATTTTTTTATTTCATTATATTTTGTTTTTTTTTTTTTTTTTATATATTTTGAATTATGAACTATAAATTTTTTAATTTAATAAATTTTTTTACCAAAACAACAATTTTTTTAATTATATAGAGGGCCACGTATGTTTCTTGACCCGGGCCTCCAAGTGGCTATAGCAGGCCCTGTTTATGTACTTCTTCTATCATTAATTTCCTCAGAATTATTACTTAAAATTTTTGCACAAAAATAGAGTTGTAGCATTTTACCTAATTTACCACAAAACTCAATCATATGTTTTCAAACATAAATATATTTCTTCTTGCTTGCTAATTCTTACTGAAAAAATATATCCAGTAAAAACTAGTACGTTTTCAAAAAATAATCTGTCACTTTGCGCTCTCATTTATTCTCTTTTACTGGGTTTTTGAAGCAAACGAACAGGATCCAGTAAATTTTGTGATAATTAGTACAAATTATTACAAATTATCACGTAAAGGAACAGAGCTATTGTTACGTTTTTGTTTTTTTAACGTTTTTCTATAATTTTTATGTTTTTATTGTTTTTTTTTAAATAAATTTTAGCTGTTTTATACATATGAGTAATATTATTTGTCAAGATATTTGTTTGAAATCAAGCTCATTTGAGCTTAGTGTCAAGCTGGCTGGGTTTTGGGATGTGGCAAGCCAAGTTATAACATATAACAGAACACATGCACTTAGATACATAACCTACTGATATCAGTATGTTTGAGGATAAGTGGACCGAAGAAGTAAATATTAAAAGAGTTATAGTCCAAGTCGTATTTAAATAATCTAACCCATAAAACAATGTTTTTATTAAAACTCTTTCTTTCTTTATGCATATGAGTCCAGAATCTCTCCGTGACTGCGTGACTTTGCGTGACTATTTTAAAATTACTCTGTCGTCACAGCAAGTCTATGGACCAAGTTTCAGATTGATTGGATGAGGGGAAATGGGGTTTAAATCACTCCGTTACTGTGCGTGACTACGCGTGACTAAGCGTGACTGTGCGTAACTATGTCAAAGTTAATCTTTTTCCACAGCATGTGTGGACCAAGTTTCAGATCGATCGGATGAAGGAAAATGACATTTAGATCACTCCATGACTGTGCGTGACTATGCGCGACTGTGCGTGACTATATCAAACTTAATATTTTTTCACAGCAAGTTTCAAGTTTCAGATCGATCGGATAAGAAGAAATGGGTTTTACATCACTACGTGACTGTGCGTGAACATGCGTGACTGTGCGTGACTAAGTCAAAGTTAATCTTTTTTTCACAGCAAGTGTATGGAATAAGTTTCAGATCGATAGATGAGGGGAAATGACACTTAGATCACCCCGTCACTGCGCGTGACTATGCGTGACTCTGCGTAACTGCCCCAAAAATAATATTTAGCCACAACAAGACTATGGGCCAAGTTTCAGATCAATTGGATGAGGGTGAATGGGGTCCACCCACGACACAGACAGAGAGTCTGAGTAAAAAGAGTTTAAAAACTGGAATTACCCAAATAACTTATCTTATTAATGTTGAAGAAAAATATTAGTTCTGATAATAGATTGGCAGTAAAATTTTTTTACCTCAAAAGGATGCAGCAGTCGGCGAATGTGGTTTTCTTATTGATTGAGGTACATTATACCTATATATGGTACTAGCTGTACCCCGATGTGCTTCACTATATCCATCGTAACGAAATTTAAACCTGGGAATACATTTTGTAGAAAACTATTTTGATTTTAATGGTTTCTGATTTTTGATTTTCGGTTTTGGGGATTTTAGTTTTTTTGCTATTTTGATTTTGACAATTTTTGATTTTGGCGATTTTTAATATTGGCGAATTTTGGATTTAGCGATTTTTTCTGTTGGGAGAGGAATCCGCCTCGCTAGTGATTTCCACGGGATTTTGAATAAAACACACTAATTTAATAAAATATTTGATTTATTATACAAAGTGTATTTATATTAAAATTCCTAAGTAACAGAAATAAAAATTAGGAATTTATAAATGAAAATATATTAGTAAGTGGACCTACTTTTTGGTATGAAAACCACTAGGAACTTTATAAAAATATATTAATTATATATTAAGTTGATAGCTTTCTTAGCACCGCGTGTGAGCCAACTTGTAATGATGAAACTAGTAAACAAAATGGAGTAGTCTTGAGGACGCTACTTGACATTTGGTATGTTTCGTTAAATAATTATACAAGTTTGGTTAAATAATAGACATAGTTATATAAAATAAACATAAATAAATAAATAAATAAACATAGCTTATGTCAGCAGATTTTGCCAGTGGTGGCAACATGATTATTGTTTTGGATATTTAAGATTTAAGCGATTTTTTTTTCGCCATTTTCGGTTTTGGCGATTATTGATTTTGGCGATTTTTCGTTTTAGCTATTTTTGATATTGGCGAATTTTGGCTTTAGCGATTTCCGTTTTTTGTGGTTATTGTTTTTTAGATATCTTAGATTTTTGCGATTTTTATTATTCGCTATTTTTTGTTTTGGCGATTTTTGATTTTGGCGATTTATGTTTTTTGCGATTTTTGTAATACGATATTTGATTTTGGCGATTTTTATTTTAGCGATTTTTGATAATAACGATTTTTGGCATTAGCAGTTTTTGTTTTAGCGTTTTTTGTTATTCGCGATTTTCGGTTTTTGGTGGTTTTTGACTTTGGCGATTTAAGTTTTTTACAATTTTTGTTATTCGCGATTTTCGTTTGTTGCAATTTTTGACTTTGACGATTTTTGTGATTTTTGACTTTAACAATTTTTTTTGCGATTTTCGATCTTGGCGATTTTTGTTATTCGAAATTTTCAGTTTTGGCGATTCCGACCATATTTTCCACGACTACTCACATTGGTAATTTATGTACTTGTCAAAAGTTTCAAGACTGTCATTTTCATAGCACTTTATATTTTTGTTAATAGGAGGTGCCACGCCCATTGGTTCTATTCCGCCTATCTTTTCCACCACTATTCAAATTTGTTTAATGTGTACATTGGGGTGGCTCTTCATTATATGGATGGGAAAAAAGTATTCGAATTGATAGTCTCACCCCCCTAAAAATATGCGAAAGCAAAAAAACTGATAAATACAAAGTTTTGGGTCTATCAAAACAAAAATTTTGAAGTACCTCAACGCGACTGAAAATTGTGTTATATGGGAAAATATGACTTTTTCTTTCAGATTTTACGAAAATTTCGTTCTATAGCTTAATTTTTTCGATAAATGGTTATATGAATCGATATCAGTATAAAACTATCTTTTCAAAAAGCTATATAACTTCAAAATCGAATAAAAACTCGCCAAGAAATAGCAAATGCCCCAGACAACTTTTGTGGCAAAAAACTCTAGGTCATGAATGTAATGAACATTTTTTCAACTTTAACAAATTGATGAAAGCTATATTTTTTTTTATCTCTATACCTATAAGAACTAAGCTATGAAGTATTGTTTTATTACCATGTTGTTAACCTATTGCGAAATGAGACCAAATATGGTAAATTTTTTGAATAAACTTTTGAAAACTTCTTTTTTAAGCTTTAAAAAATTTTCTTTAACAAAATTTAAAAAAATGGATCTGGCACTTGAAAGTTTTGCTAAATATATGTTAGAGATTAACTGTTCGAATTTTTAAGTAAGTTCCTCTAACAGAATTTTTTTTTACAAAAATTTTTTTTGTGCGGATTTCGAGAAATATTAGTTTTTTGTGAAATATTCAGTAAACGTACTCTTTCTAAATACTTTGTATCAAAAATTTATCAGTTTTCTACTTTTAAATGCTATATTTTATCTTAATAGCCTCGGGTTTCTGAAAAAAACAATATAACCGCATTAGCCATTTTGGTCTTGGGGTCGCATATGACCCCAAGCTGATGAAAGACAATTTATTCAAAAAAGTCAAATATTTGTAAATGCTGTTAAATTTTGAGATGTGACGCTTAAAATGTAATAATCAAATTTGCAGGTCTTCCATGTAAAAAATTTGGAATAAATCGAACTACGTTAACGCATTCCTTGCCGAGGCCCAACTTTGAATTTTGGCATATAAAAAAAATTTATTGTTCTAGTGAACTAAATGAAACCCTTACTATGGGTTGGGAAATAAAATTGTGCTATATTTTACCGATTTTTATGATTTGAAGATTATGATGATTTTATAATTTGACGTCATTGACCCATTTGGACTTGGCGCCACAAATGGCCCCAACTAGTATAGGATGATTAAGTCAAAAAATTCAAATAATTTACAAATACTTCTGTGTTTTGGATCATTTTAACCCTAGGAGCACATAAGGGTAGGTGTTCTCAAAGTTACCAACAGCTTAGAAACGTGCACAAATCGAATTTGAAAAAAAAATTATGCCAATATTTGTCTTTGATAGTTTCAAGAGATAGTTTCCGCTCGATGTGGAGACTGAAAAAATATGGTGCAACATTGTAAAATCTTTGAACTATCTACTTAATTTTTTATTATTTTTTAATTGATCTCTATTTAATGAATCTTCACATATGTTTCTGAACTACCAATAAGTTATTCAAATCATAAAACTAAAAGTTAAATATTAAATCCAGCCAGTGCCAGACAAAATTTCATATTTTGTATATTTAATCCAATGAAAAAAAAAAATTGTTTGTATTCAATCCATTTTTCATCCTATGAGATCCTCAGTCCCCCTCCTTCTTAAGCGTTGGTCGATGCGATATTTGATTAAGTTACATGCTAGAGGATTAAGGTGAGACTATAGCTTTTCTAAATAGTTTGCAATATACCTAGTGATTTCGCATTTTACTAGAGAAACATTTAAGTCTCTGTGCAAATGTGTGTTTCTCACGTACCATGGTGCGACTGTAATCATTATCAAAATCTTGTTTTGGCATCTTTGTATTCCTTCTGTGTTTGAAACTGAGGCTGTTCCGCATAAGTGAGTACCATCAATAATATGGAGTTGTACACCAAGAGCTTACAATCGAGACCTAACTTTGAGTTCCTGCCAATTAGCCATTGGACTAATTTCAAGTTTATTTAGGTTAATTTAGCGTTTATTTATTTTTTTTTTATGTTTATTAATTCGCAATATATAACAAACTTAGACTATAATAAACAATACTTCATAATATTTTGTTTTATTTATATAAAAAGTCCCTTAATCGCGCTCTCCAGTATTATTAATATAATAGTTTTGATTTTTAAATATTTTATAAATAAATAACGTACTTCAAATGAAGAATATATAGCTAAATTAATTTTTGTAATGAAATTTTTTTTTTAAAACATTACATCAATATAAGCAGAAATTAAAACAATGTCAAAAGGATAAAAAAAGGGTTATAAGAATTTATTGTGCAAGCCACCAAAACTTATTGGGTTTTGATCTTTGTAAGCTGTAAAGATCTCTATTTGCTACGCTTGTTTCATATCGAAAGTCATTATTTGATATTGAATTGCAGTTAACAGCTTAAATGTTTGCACGTCTATACATATGATAAAAGACAGGAATGCAATGTTCATTTTGAATTATATTCATCTTATCGAGTTATTAAAAGGCCTCAGGTGGTACGAAGCCTTTTTGCAAAGCTTCGGATATATACTCTTCATTTGTATAATACGGGGCCATTACTAATTTGTTTTCTTTACATGATGTGCATCTTAAAATATAATTTCTAATTAGTTTTATTATAAAATTGTCTATTCTTATAACATTTGAGCTATTATACAATTTTTTATTTGATATGTATTTTCTATAATTACTTCGTGGTGATCTATAAATTGACATGCAAGCTCTTAAACATTTTCTTTCAAAAACACTTATCTTTTCCATGTAGGATGGTGAAATATTAAACCATATCGGGCATCCATGAGTGATAATTGGCCTTATTAATGACTGATACATAATAATTTTGACTTTCGGTTTTAAGTTTTAGGAAACAAGTTTTCCAATTTTTCAATACCATTTAAATATTGTTTAAACTTTGCTTTGTTTTGAATATACATATGTATGTAAAATTGTTTTTGTTATCTTATTTTTATTGTTCAAGTAAATACCTAAATATTTTATAATCTCTTTATTTGGCACGTGAGTGTTATTTAAATTATATTTAATCTTAAAAGATTTCCAATTTTTTCTTATATTATTGTTACATTTACCGACCGGCGCACAGTGGACCATATTTTGAGAAGGCGGCCAAAAATCATTTGTTTTTTTTGTTACCGATTTTAAAGTTATGTTATACATTTCAAAGTAAATACTAGTAAACCTCGGGAGCCAAAAAATTGCGACTCTATCTCAACCATATCACAGCGAACAGGGTCTTCGAAAATGGGCTTTCTCAGTATTTTGCTAAAATTAAAAATTTCTTTGTAAATTCTTATTTTTGAATGACTGTAACTTCCATACTATTAATGTTAAAAATGTCGAATCACTGAGTCATTCCGAAATTTAAAAAAAAAAATTTTAAAAAAGGTCCAAATTTCCGAAAATTTCCTACTTAATAGAGCATAACTCCTGACAGTCAAAAGCAGTCAGAAAAAATCTTGCACTCTTCTATAGTCCGAACCCTCCCCTATACTTCTGTACTCCATTCTACACCCGCCAGTTTCCGCCCGTGTGCACCAGAACAATTTTTCTGACCCAAGGTTAGATATTTTCTGCAAAATTTATGAATACAAAAGTTGTCCACTATGTGGTTAGGATATATTAAGTTTGAGGTGATCTTTGTAACTGCCAAAAATATTGGACCTTTATCCATCTTTTATTATACGGATCGACTCAAAAACACTTTCTGAGTCGATTAAACAATGTCCGGCCGTTCGTCTGAGTGTTATGAATACAAAAGTTGGTCGTACCGGTGCACCGCGGTGTATTTTTTTTTGTGTGTCGGTAGAGTTGTCAGGAGTTGTTATATACTTATAAAAAAGGGTTGAGATATAATGCGCTTAATTGTTACAGGTACATTTACATAAGTATCTTTCAAAAACATTAATAGTCTGAATTAGAGTTATATAGTTTAAATACCTGACAAAATCGAAAGCAATTTAAATAACAGGTAAATGGTAAAAAAAACTATTGCGACATAGCCCTTTAAGATATGAGCAGGTATGCTTCACCTTTTAAAAGGGGTTAGGGTGTGGGTTTTTTATGCTTCTAAAAGTGGTAATAAAAGATAAAAATTTTTATTTTACATAATTGCAAGAAAGAGTATTTATAATAATGTTTCCACAATTATTATTCATTACAATTTGTGCAATGGATAAGTACTGTTACAGAGATCTGGCAGATATTTATTTTCAACGAAATGATGTAGACGATGTAATTTTGCACATAGTGAGCAACGACTTCTTTAAGAATTGTAACCTAGAAGACATTGAAATGCAAAAAATGAAAAATTACTAATTTTGCATCGAATTTGAAAAGACGGTACATTGAATGCTCTCATAGCAAGGCAAAGATGTAAAAACGTTACCAAGACTGGTTAATAAAGAAACTTATTTTTGAAAGTGCATCTACAACTGTCAACGAAAGTGGAAAAAGGGTCGGCCAGCAAAACCAATTGACGGATGTAGTGAAAGATCTCGAAGGCGCGAGCTGGAGAATATAAATGAAGAAATTTCTCAAAGAATTGTTAAGGATTCATTTTTGCACCAAATTCAACCAACCCAAAATAAAAAAAATAAAATTGAAATAATTGAAAAAATAGTAGAAGCGAGCCCAAGACGCACAAAGATGATTTTGAAAAGCATTCCTACACCAATTGAAGATAAGAAATTTACGCCGGAAGAAGCGTTCGCCCTATTTTTGGATTTGAATTGACCAAAAATCAATATGAGGAATTGCGGAAGCGAACCAATGAAAAGAATTGTGGGATTTTTCCAGAGTATCGAGATTTAGTTTCTGCAAAAAAAGAATGCTTACCTTCACAATCTGCTATTAGTGTCACTTCAACATCAGCAGAAATAAAATTGCAAAATCTCCTTGAACATACTGCAGAACGATTCCTAATTACGCTTGATACTGATCAATTAAAAAAATTGGTAATGGCAGCATTACTTTAATTTCTAAATGGGGATGTAATGGATCCTCTGGTCGGGAACAATACAAGCAATTTAATGCCGGAAATTCGTCAGATGCTAATTTCTTTATGGTATCTTTCGTTCCATTGCGCTTAACAAAAAGTTATAACGTCTTAGAGCAGTCAACTAGTAGAGAAACAGAAATTGATATATGGAAAAATGAAATTCCTTCTTCAACAAAGTATTGCAGACCAATGAATTTTGCATTCAAATAGGAAACCAAAGATGTCATAACTGAAGAAGTTCAAAAAATAAAAGATCAAATTAAGGAACTTCAACCAGTAATATTTAAATTTGTTGACCAAGACATTGAAGTTAATTCTAAAATGTGTCTCACAATGATTGATGGAAAAGTTGCACATGCTTTAACTAGAACAAAGTCAACGTCAAGCTGCATTATATGCCTAAAGACATCAAGTCAATTAAGCCAACCCCCACCAGAAGACGATAGTTTTAAGGAAGCCTACAAATTTGGAATGTCCCCTCTTCATGCTAGAATACGTTTCATGGAGCATATTCTTAAATTGGGTTATGATTTGGAATTTGGTCCGTTAGGCGAAGCAGTGAGAAAAAACAAAGAAAATGAAGAAAAAGAAAGCAAAAAAAACAAATTCAACAAAAATATCTACAGCTAGGCCTCGTAATCGACCAACCAAAACAAGGGGAAGGAAACACACATTTGAATTGAAGATAACAGTTTGCAGCACTGTGGGAAAATCGTTGACAGTTACGACATTGCGGAATATCTGGACGCCTTAATTGTTCCCATTTCACACATCGATGTACATAGAATAACTTTGATTTTTTTAAATTGATTTGTACTGCTATTTGGTGATATTTGTAGAAGAAATATTGGTAAACTATATTTTCCTTCAGTGGATTTTTTGGTATAAAGTTGGCTTACTTTGATGAATTGTAAGTCATCACTTTGATATTTAGTTAACTCATTTAAAATATCATCTGAAGATATGATAGATTCAAGTCCTTTTAATAGATACGATTTAGTTTTATACCTTTAGGTGTAAATGTAAAAAATTCTGTTTTTTTTTTCTAAATACGCTCTCACTCTTAAAATATCATCTAAATTGTTCATAAAGATCTTTTGTTTTTAAATTCTTTAATTTTGAATTCCGTTATTTTTAAGGCATTTTTTATAAATTCAATTGTTTTGTTTCTATATCAAAAATGTTTATTGGGGGCACTTTTTTATTATCATTTTTAGCAGTGTTAATCACTGTATTTGTTTCATTAGTTGATGAATTGTTTTTAGCTCTTTGCGTATTATCCAATGCTGCAATAGCTAAATTTAATTTTTGAGTTTTCTCATTGTTCTCTTTCACATGTTTCTCAAACTTCTTTACAAGATCTTTATCACATTGTGTGTTATAATCAATGTCTAGCACAGCATAATAATTGTTTTTATAATGTTTTGAGTTATACGAATCCATGTTGTTGTTTTTTCTTTTTCGTTTATTTTCAATATTAATATTATTGTTGTTTTGTATTAAATTTTTATTTTTTTCTGAGTTTTGAGCATTTTGCTCACTCATTTAAGTGTTTTTATTTTTTAATAATTTTGTTTGTTTTTTTTTTCGATTTTTTAGAAAATAAATAAAGGAAACCCAATTTTAACTTAAATAGAAAATTAAGCAACTGTTTATTTAACAACTTCTTTTAGTATCACACCAGTAAGAAAAAAATTCTTATCTCCGTAAAGCGTCTGACATTCATCACGGTCGCGATCGAACTCCTTTCTCCAGGTTAGCCGGCGATCAAGATGTAGTCCGAGATATTTAACAGAAGAATGTGGAGTTACGTGGATATACTTTTGTTAATTTACCTTAATCTTCCAATCTTCCAACTGTTTAATATGGCTCTGGCAAAAGTCAACGTAAGTGTGTTTTAATTGGTTGGCGTGTCTGATATGTAAAGGATGTACAGAAGCGGGCCCAAGATACTACCTTGTGGGACACCAAACCGAATTGTCTATGGAGGGCTCATAAAGCTTTTGTCTCTTATAGAGAATTTTCTATAAATTATATAGCTCCCTATTAGCTTTTGTGTGTTTGGAGGCAACATCTGTTTAACTTTATGGAGGAGTCCCTCTTGCCAAACGCGGTCGAAGTCTTACGAGACGTCTAGAAAAAGTGCAGAGCAGTACCTTTTCTCTTCGAAAGCTCTTCTTATGGCACTTACAATTCTGTGAACTTGCATAGTGGTGCTGTGTTTTTGTCTGAGACCAAACTGATGTGCTGGAGTGGCATTATTTTGATCGACTGATATTGTAAGTTTGTTTACCAAAAATCTCTCGAGTAATTTTGAGTTCGACAGCAAACTTATTGGTCTACATATACGAATCGACCTTTGTGTGATCTTTACCTGGAGAAAAAGGCGTATTATATCATTAAAAATAAACAGAATTATTCTTAGTGATATTCGGGGTGACTCCAAAAGCATTTTATTAATAACCCCATCGATCCCCGATGATTTTTTGGGGTTCATATCAACAATACCCTTTTCGATCTCTCGAATCTCAAAACGAACGGACACTGCTCTATGCTGTGCAGTAACAGGTGACAACTCATCAATAGAACGATATATATTATATTCGGAGTAAAAATTTCTTTAGATGTTCTACAAACAAAGACCTGTTGTATGTCTTTTATGATTTTTTGTAGCACGCCAGATAGGGTTAAACTGTTTTTTTTTTTCTTGGATTCAGATTTCCAAGCGTTTCTTTGTGTTTCAAGCTGTTTCCGTAGGTTATTCGTGCATTCTTTCAATTGTTGCTTAAGTTGAGGAAATCTGTGCAGTTGCTTCTCTCTTCGAATGCCTCTCTTTTTCACCTAATAGCCTTGCAACAACTACAGAAGTATTTCTATATGGCCTGGTGGGACGTGGAGGTTTAGTAGCAAGTTGAGCAGCTAGTTTGAGATTTTGTTCGAAGTTAACAATCGAGAGGTCAATATCATCTGGTGTTCTTAGCGGAAAACTTTCTGTGCAATGGGTACTAAGAAACTTTTTGTTCTTTAGCCAATCAATATTACTGAAAAGCGTTAAATCACCAAATGGGTACACAATTTTTTGGGGGTTCGAAATAGTAGCAATAACGGATGTGTGGTCAGGCGAGAGTTCTAATGAAGATTCTATATGCACAAGTTCTTTTGCCATGTTATTCGTTAATCCGAAATCGATCTAGTCGGGTATTTTTTGCCCATCTGTTGGCCAGTACGTTGGTTCTCCGCTTGCGTTCACATCCGTACCCATTTTAGAAATTGTGTTGAACAAAACACGACCCTTTGGGGAAATAAGCCGTGATCCCCAGAATGTATGCATGGCATTAAAATCGCCAGCTGGTATGAAACGAGGGGATATAGAAAGCCTTTGAATAGAATATATTGATGAAATCACTAGGCTTTTTCCAAGTTCTTAATAGTAAATAGTAGTAGCTTGAAGGTAGTTTTCACAATGATCACACATTAAATAATGTTTTAATCTGGATTTAATTAGGATAGCTGAGCCACCACATGCTTTACCTCTTGGATCCTTGGTATCATACAAGGTGTATACGTGCAGTGAAAAAAGACTCCTACGAGCCAAGTGAGTTTCAGAGACAAGCAAAATATCAATTTGATTGTCTCTAAGAAAATGTTGGCTTAAACCGTTTGCGTTCCAGAAACATATTTTCAGATAGTTCGTGGTTTGCTTAGTATAGCTTGCAGTACCATGGATTGCGTTTTCGTCATCTCTTGCATCACGTTGTTCACAGAGTTCGTTAATGTATTTATTGTTTGAACAAGAGTATCGAGGGTCGACTCAAGTTTAATTTGATTTCTATTCGAAGGATCGCATTCGAAATTTGTTACAGCGGGGTGTGAACGTACAACAGTGGCATGTGAATGTGAATAACTCTTAGGATCAGCTGTGTTAATAATTAATAATTGATTGTGTGTAAATTGTTTTCGATATGGGTGAAGCGTGTTTCTTTGTTTTCATATTTTTATGTATCGAATAGTAAACTGGGCAACCCCTGTGTGGTTTTTACCACAGATGCTACATTTTTTTTTAAATAATCATCTGCTTTTGGTTTGTTACACTGCCACGTAATATGCAACTCAACACAAACGACAAATACTAATGGTAGCTTGCAGTATGCCCTAGTATGCTCGAACTCCTGGCAGTTTAAGCACTGAACCGGCCCTATTCTTTTATCGGGCTGTTCCACGGTAATTTTTCTATACAAAGTGTAGATTGGGTGCACTTCATTTTTCTTTAATATTATATTCCCGCATTCTAAATCAACGCGGAAAAGAGTATGTGGGATGTGTTCGCGGTTTCTGATGTTTACTACAATTTTAACCTTTGACGAGTTCACTTTTCAACTCGAGGGAGTCCGCGCACGATTTAATACCCCTTTTAACGACTTGAAGGCCCTTGCCGCTCTTCAATTGATAGGTGTAAAAATTTTTACCATGCTTTTCGAATGAGGATACAATTTTACGGAAATTATCCTCGTGATTGGAGATTCTGAATTTTTGTCTCAAAGATATTACTTTTTTTTGGGGATAAAATTTTTCACTAAATTATTGGAATTTTGTTCTCGGTTCATCACCACTTACCTCGTCTTAAAGGGGAAAAAAATCATGTGAGTACGATCACAGTGTAGATATGTAAACATTTAGTAATTAAAGATTTTTTATGTCACTTTTTTGAAATCAAACAGAAAGCGTCATCTACGTATCACTTATAGCAATCAACTGCAGGGGCTCTGCTAATATGAAAATATTTATTATTTCAGCCGGTTGGTTTTTAATTTTTAATTTTTCGTTTTTTATTTTTTATTTTTAATTTTTAATTTTTAATTTTTAATTTTTAATTTTTAATTTTTAATTTTTAATTTTTAATTTTTAATTTTTAATTTTTAATTTTTAATTTTTAATTTTTAATTTTTAATTTTTAATTTTTAATTTTTAATTTTTAATTTTTAATTTTTAATTTTTAATTTTTAATTTTTAATTTTTAATTTTTAATTTTTAATTTTTAATTTTTAATTTTTAATTTTTAATTTTTAATTTTTAATTTTTAATTTTTAATTTTTAATTTTTAATTTTTAATTTTTAATTTTTAATTTTTAATTTTTAATTTTTAATTTTTAATTTTTAATTTTTAATTTTTAATTTTTAATTTTTAATTTTTAATTTTTAATTTTTAATTTTTAATTTTTAATTTTTAATTTTTAATTTTTAATTTTTAATTTTTAATTTTTAATTTTTAATTTTTAATTTTTAATTTTTAATTTTTAATTTTTAATTTTTAATTTTTAATTTTTAATTTTTAATTTTTAATTTTTAATTTTTAATTTTTAATTTTTAATTTTTAATTTTTAATTTTTAATTTTTAATTTTTAATTTTTAATTTTTAATTTTTAATTTTTAATTTTAATTTTTAATTTTTAATTTTTAATTTTTAATTTTTAATTTTTAATTTTTAATCTTTAATTTTTAATTTTTAATTTTTAATTTTTAATTTTTAGTTTTTAGTTTTTAATTTTTAATTTTTAATTTTTAATTTTTAATTTTTAATTTTTAATTTTTAATTTTTAATTTTTAATTTTTAATTTTTAATTTTTAATTTTTAATTTTTAATTTTTAATTTTTAATTTTTAATTTTTAATTTTTAATTTTTAATTTTTAATTTTTAATTTTTAATTTTTAATTTTTAATTTTTAATTTTTAATTTTTAATTTTTAATTTTTAATTTTTAATTTTTAATTTTTAATTTTTAATTTTTAATTTTTAATTTTTAATTTTTAATTTTTAATTTTAAATTTTAAATTTTTAATTTTTAATTTTTAATTTTTAATTTTTATTTTTTAGTTTTTAATTTTTAATTTTTAATTTTTAATTTTTAATTTTTAATTTTTAATTTTTAATTTTTAATTTTTAACTTTTAATTTTTAATTTTTAATTTTAATTTTAATTTTAATTTTAATTTTAATTTTAATTTTAATTTTAATTTTAATTTTAATTTTTAATTTTTAATTTTTCATTTTTTATTTTTCATTTCTTATTTTTCAATTTTTATTTTTCATTTTTCGTTTTTCATTTTTCATTTCTGTTTTTCATTTTGTATTTTTCATTTTCCATTTTTTATTTTTAATTTTTATTGTTATTTTTAATTTTTATTGTTAATTTTTAATTTTTTATTTTTCATTTCCTATTTTTAATTTCATTTTCATGTTTCATTCTTGATTTTTAATTTCTTATTTTTAATTTTAAATTTTTTTATTTTCCAGTTTTAAGTTTTCATTTTTCAGTTTTTCATTTTTCGTTTTTCATTTTGAATTTTTCGTTTTTCGTTGCAAACAAACAACCTCTCTCAAAATTGAAATTTCAATATTTACAATTTGCACGTCATCACGAATGTATTTCACAAAATAAATGGAATAACAAACTATTCCAACTGCAATTTTGTAAAATTCAACAGCAAGTGCCATCTATGTATCACTTACAGCAAACAACTGCAGCGACTCTGGTTATACTTGTAGGGTTGTTGAATTATGTATATGTTATACGTATATATTGCGAAATGTTCAAAGTTTATCAGCAAAGGGTTGTTCAATTTGCTGAAACAATTTTATATACTAATTTTTTCATCAATACAATCATAAGTCACACCGATTTTGTCTTACGGCTCACATGTTACGCTGCTGTTTTTGTGATTGTATTGTGAAACAAAAATTTACCCCCCTGCGCGTATACGTGTCTACACATCAAAACTATTTTGGAATTCAATAGCAACATCGTCTTTTAGCTGCTTCGATGCCACTTAAATTATTTCCATAATACTTTATAACAAAAGAAATAGTTGTAGGTTTACTCGTATTAAAATTAATTTTTTGAATGATAAAAATATGAAATACAAAATGACAATGAAATAGGTTTAAATATACAAAGTTAAAACTCATCAGCATTTCTAATCTGAAACTAGCTTCCTTCAGTAATAACAATCACTAATTCAGAGGTAATGCTAATTTTGAAATATCTATAATTTTCTTAAAACTTCAAGTTCAATATAACATAAAGATGTCCTCACTGTTTATAATCAAGATATGATTATCTGCCTCAACATTCAGCCATATGAATAAAAGTAATTTCTATTTTTACATATTACTGCCAACTAAGTGCGAAAACAAATATTACCACAGTTAAGACAACACGTGTAACAAAGAATTCTATCCAACATCATACAATATGTCGTAGATTCCTTTCGCTTGTGTTCAATGCAATATCAGAGCATTCAGAGCAAGTAAATGTTATAAACCCTGTTAATGCTTTACTTAAGTAAAGCAATCATTTTATAAATATTTCTCTTACAATTCAATTGAGTTCAATTGAAAATTTAATCTTGTACGAAATACACATTCTCTGTTGTAATCACAAGCAAGTGGCAATTTGCCATAAGAAAGAAACTGTTTTTTTTAATAAAATATCTTTTAAATATTGTATTTAAAGAGTATTTAAATTTAATAATTTCTTAAATAAATACTGTCCTAGAAATGTGTATATTAAACAGGGAAAATTTTATTATTTCTCTTTAGTATATTTTTGCTTTTTCCTTTATGAGAACTTAATTGATTTAGTTGTGAACGTGACGAAGAAAATGAATATCGCATTAAATGTCTGTCATTACAGTTGTTTCTAGTGGAGATTTACAATGATGCTCTATAAACATTAGGGTGGCCCTTAATAAAAAAAAGTGTTCAAACTCTCGGTCCCACCCCTAGAAATATGCGAATAGTAAAAATACAAAGTTATGGGTCAATAAAACAAATTTCAAGTGTGATTATATGGGAAAAATGTGACTTTTTCAGATTTTACGAAAACTTCGTTCTATAGTTTAATTTTTTCGCCAAGTTGTTATACGAATCGATATCGCTACTAAATTATCATTTATAAAAGCTACACAACTTCAAAATCTAATACAAAATCGCCAAGAAATAACAAATAACTTTTGTGGCAAAAAATCTGTAGGTTATGAAATTTGATGAAAATTTTTCCAACTTTAACAAATTGATTAAAGCCATTATTTTTTTTTGGTGCTACACCTACAAATAATCAAATTTGAAGTATTGTTTTATTAAAACGTTGCTATCATATTGCGAAATGAGACCAAAGATGGAAAATATTTTTGATAAAATTTTGAAAAACTCCTTTCTTAAGTTTTAAAAAATTTTCTTAAACAAAATTAGAAAAAATGGATCTGGCACTTCAAGGTTTTGTTAGATATATACTAGAGATTAACTGTGTGAATTTCTAAGTAAAGTCCTCCATCAGAATTTTTTTTTGCGGATTTCGAAAAAAATGGGTTTTTTGTGAAATATTTAGTAAATGTGCTCTTTCTAAGTACTTTGTATTAAAAATTTATCAAAAATGTTATATTTTATCTTAATAACCTAGGTTTTCTGAAAAAATAATATGACCCCATTAACCCTTTTGGATTTGGGGTCGCATATGACCCCAAGCTAATGAAAGATAATTTATTCAAAAGAATCAAATATTTTGCAAGTGCTGTTGAATTTTTAAATACGACACTTAAAATATAATAACCAAATGTGGAAGTCGTCCATGCTAAAAATTATGAATAAATCGAACAACGTTAATCCATTTCTTGCTGAGGCCAAACTATGAATTTTGGCATATTTAACAAAATTAGTTGTTCCAGTAAATTAGATTTTTATGAAATGATGATTATGATAATTGTATATTATTTTGTTGTTTTTGTTTGGCTGCAGGTCGTTGAATAAGTAAAAAACTTTTGATTTTTATTTAAATATTTTTATTATTCCCACTATATCAATTAGCCTCGCTAATCATCTTCGGGGGTATTTAAAAATTATAAAATAACACAAAATTTTTCTTTTTAGACTTGTTGTCCCTCTGATTGGGTTTGTGTTACGTTATAATTGTATAATTTCACGTCATTAGCCCATTTGTAATTGGCGCCACAAATGACCCCAAGCTGGTATATGACGATTAAGTCAAAATATTCAAATATTTTGCAAATATTGCTGAAGTTTGGATTATTTTAACCCTAGGACAACATAAGGGTAAGTTTTCATAAAATATAGCACAATTTTATTTCCCATAGTAAGGGTTTCATCTAGTTTACTAGAACAATTAATTTTTTTAAATATGCCAAAATTCATAGTTTGGCCTTGGCAAGGAATTGGTTAACGCTGTTCTATTTGTACCAAATTTTTAGCATGGAAGACTTACACATTGGTTATTATATTTTAAGCGTCACATCTCAAAATTCAACAGCACTTGCAAAATATTTGATTTTTTTTTTTTAATAAATTGTCTTTTATTGGCTTGGGGTCATATGCGACCCCAAGTCCAAAATGGTTAATGGGGTTATATTATTTTTTTCAGAAACAGAAAAAATATGACATTTAAAAGTAGAGAACTGGTAAATTTTTGATACAAAGTAGTTAGAAAGAGAACAGTTACTAAATATTTCACAAAACACTTATTTCTCTCGAAATCCGCAAAAAAATTACTTGTAATAAATATTCTGGCAGAGGACTTTACTTAAAAATTCACATAGTTAATCTCTGACATATATTTAACAAAACTTTAAAGTGCCGGGTACATTTTTTAAAATTTTGTTTAAGAAAATTTTTTAAAACTTAAAAAAACGAGTTTTCAAAATTTTATCAAAAAAATGTTCCATTTTTGGTATCATTTCGCAATAGGTTCAAAACGTGATAATAAAGCAATGCTTTATGGCTAAATGCAACTAGCTATAGAGACCAAAAAAACAATTCTGGCTTTAATTTATTTCATAAAGTTGAACAAATTTCTGTCAAACTTCACGACTTAGTTTTTTCTTTTTGGCACAAAAGTGGTCTGGGGCATTTGCTATTTCTTGGCGAGTTTTGATTTGATTTAGAAGTTATATGGCTTTTTAAAGAGAAAATTTACTTCTGAAATCGATTCTTATAATAACCTGTCAAAAAAAAATTAAACTGTAGAACGAAATATTCGTAAAATCTGAAAAACAAGTCATATTTTCCCATATAACAACATGAAATTTTCAGTCGCGTTGAGGCACCTCTAAATTTTTTTTCATTAACCCAAAACTTTGTATTTCTCAATTTTTTTGCCATTCACATATTTATAGGGGTTGGGTCTTTAAATTCTAACATTTTTCCCCTCCATATAATGAAGGGCCACCCTAATATACATATTAATTTTTTTGTGCTTTATTTTTGTTTGCTTTTTATTTCTTTTCTGTATTTTTTTCTAATATTTCTATGTGATTTCACTTCAATTGAAAAGAATAATAAAATTATGTTTGTGTCTCTTAAGTTATGTAGGAAAACATATACTGAATCAGACTGTCAATTGGAATATAGATATCCGACCAAGACTGCTTTTCTAAGAAACGATACACAACAGGGTCCGGACTAGCGGATTTTAAGCACAAGTCGCTAAGGAAAAAAAAAACAAGAATTGCAACAAGAACAAATTTAGTAAAATTATAATACCAAAAAATTTCCTAAATTAGGATAATCAATTAAATGGCGCTTTAATACCAATACATTAGAATTATGGCGCACAGTGGCTGAAAATCGATTTTCATTGGCCAAAATTCTGTAACTTTTGAACCGATCAAAATATTTTAGTAATTTTTTTACTGGATAGATATCTAGTTGAACTTGAGTCAATTTTAATTTCATTAAAATGTGTACTTTTTGAGAAATTCTAATAAACTCCAAATTTTCTAGAGTCAATTTCTTCATTGCACTCAAGTACTTCTAGGATTATTTTAAATCTAAAAATAATCTAAAAATAATCCACAGATCCTGTTACTTTAGATGATGTTTCTGGATCTAAAAAGTATCTTCTTGCGGTATTGCCATCATTTGTATTGCCTGACCCTTATTTTGGCTGATCTATAATCAATCCAAATTTGCGATACTCAACCTGAACATGTTTAGTTTTTGAACTTCTTAATTCTTTTTTGGTTTCGCTCCTTCTTATTGATCCTGAAGATCGGAAATCCAAATCCAAATTATGTGTTGCATAAGTCATATTGTTGCATGTAGTGGTGATAATCCAAATTCATATGCATCAGTATTATCTAGTGATTTTGTCAGGACTTGATTTAATTGGCTTGATGTTACTTGGCATATAATGCAACTGGATGCAGCCTTCGTGTTAGTCAAAGTCTGGCCTACGTTTCCATCTATAATTGTCAGCATTAATAGGTAGCTTACTTCAATTTGCTGCCCCTCTAACTGTAATTGTAATGGCTGTATTGTTGCAAATTGGGCCTTGATATCACTAACTTCTTTGTTGATGGCATCATGAGTTTCTTCGTAGAAGATGGTTTCTCAATTTTCCAAATATCCTTTATTTGCGTTGTACTAGTCAAAGGCTCTGAATGTTCCAAAATCTTTTTCAGTCGCAATGGTATAAATTATACCATGAACATAAGCTCTTTTCATTGCCTATATTGCCATGCAGTTGCACAACTGTAATACTAAGTAACTGTATAAAGGGTGTCCCAACAAGAACGCAATTTTTAAATCTGGTAACATTCGAAGTGTCATTGTTTGACATTTGAACAATTGTTATTGTTTGCTAGTAGAAGGTACGAGGTTAGTAAAAATGGAGCGCTACACGAATGAACAACGCATTCTCATTGTGAAATTGTTTTACCAAAATGGTGAAAGTTTTGCGGCTACAGTTCGCAAATTGCGGTCAATTTGGGGTCACAATAATGCTCCAAAAGAGTCAACTGTTAAGAGATTAATGGATAAATTTACCGAAACTGATGTAAAGACAACAACGCGCCATCGACCAGGTCGATCGACCGAAAATGTCGCAGCTGTACGTGATGATGTCGCTTAAATTCCATCCAGCCTAATTCGACACCGAGCTCAGCAAATTGGTGTCTCCAAATCCACTATGCATCGAATTTTGACGAAAGATTTGCATCTTCATGCATACAAAGTTCAATTGACTCAGGAACTGAAGCCAGCTGACCATGGACAGCGAAGGGAGTTCGTTAATTGGGTATTGGAGAGACAACATGAAAATGCTGATTTTGCCGCTAAAATCATCTTCAGTGACGAGGCCCATTTCCATCTTGATGGCTTCGTCAATAGGCGGAATTGTCGCATTTGGGGTGAGGAAAATCCTCGAGTGATTCACGAGAAGCAAATGCATCCTCAACGTGTCACTGTGTGGTGTGGTTTTTGGGCTGGAGGAATCATTGGACCTTTTTTTTATGAAAATGAGGCAGGTCAAGCGCAAACAATCAACGGTGTTCGGTATCGTGAAATGATAACCAGTTTTTTCTTGCCTCGAATTGAAGAAATGAATGTGGAGGGCATGTGGTTCCAACAAGATGGCGCCACATGTCATACAGCCAGAGAAACAATTCAATTGCTGCATCAGTCATTTCCCGGTCGTGTTATTTCGCGTTTTGGAGATCAGAATTGGCCGCCTAGATCGTGCGATTTAACACCATTAGATTTTTTTCTTTGGGGTTTTTTGAAGTCGATGGTTTACGCGAATAAGCCGACGACGACTCAAGGCTTAAAAGAGGAAATTGGACGCTGCATTAATGAAATACCGCAGCATTTATGCAAAACGGTCATTGAAAATTTCATTAAAAGATTGCGTGCATGCCAGCAAAGCCGCGGCGGCCATCTGCACGATATATTGTTCCATACATAACCTCATTCTGTCTACTTTACGATATAATAAAGTTTCATGATTTTTTTTAAATATTTGTGTTTTATTTAAAATTTAAAAATTGCGTTCTTGTTGGGACACCCTTTACTAAGTATTAATATGAATACATAAAAAATGTATTTCCACTCAACATTTAACTGTTATTAGGTAGTTTAAAAGAACAAAAAAAAAACGAAAATTTGTTTAAAGTAATTTTTATGGATTTCTACTGCAATTTACTAAAATTATAGAAACGTAAAATGGCCCAAAAATTGTGGGCTATTTTTCATTTCTAATTTGTGGGTAATTTTGCATAATGAAAAATGGCCCATTAGAAGTGAAAAATTATCCAAAAAAAGGCAAAAAATATCCCAAAAATTTAGTTCATTTTCTATTTCTGGGATTTTGTATGGAAGTTGTTTTTTGGCTATTTTTTTTGTTGCGATTTTTCAATGGGCGATAATTCCTAGAGCCAATCATGGGCATATTCTGCAAAATTATACAAATTAGCGTGATCTTAATTTATAGTTATGCTCATGACTGAGCCTGGAACGGCGTATGATTAATTTATCATTTCATAAAATTATGACTCATACGTCTAAATATTAATCAAATAACTGGAATTGAAGTAACCTTTTTGATGAAAGAAAAAGTAAATCTTTACCTAAAAAGGTAGATTTCCTTAATTAGAATTCAATGTGTTAAAATTCAATGAGTGTTGAATTCCCCTAAAAAATTATAATTACACTGTGGAACAAATTCAGGTTAGCAAAAGTTAGGGCGAGTCTGAGAGGGAGGGGTGAAAATAGAGGCTAATTTAGAAGACCCGTATCGCGGCGTTTGTTTATGTTAGTTCGAATTTTTTTTTTAATCGACCTTCGAAATTTGCAGTCAAATGCCGATTTTCAGCTTATTGTTTATATGGATTTTTTTTGGCTATAACTCGTCGACTAATTGATATTTTTTCAATCTGTAGAATCCAAATTATTGCTAAAGACATGTGCAACAATTAAAATTTTGTAAAAAAATTATTTAAAAAATTTTTGTGGTGCTTATGAAGCAAAATGTTGGAAAAATTATTTTTTCTTCATGCTTTTTGAAAATATTTTCCACAAAACTAAGTCTTTTTTGCTTTCTGTTTGATCTATATTATGCTTCTCAGTTTCTTCAATAAATTTCATTTGAAAAGAAAACAATCATAATACAAAATTTGCGTTTTATAGCTTAATATTAATTTACTTCTAACTTTTTATGTACCAATTTTGTTCAGTGTTGGTTTTGAAGAAACATTGAAAAAGAAATTATAAAAATATGGAAAAAAATATATTTTTGAAATGTTATTTATGAAAAGTTTTAAGTAAAAAAATTAAATAAATTAAATTAATGATTTGGCCAGTTGCCGTTTAGCAGGCGGCTGTGGATCAACATCACTGCTCTCTCTAATATCTTGGTCATCGTCATCATTATCAGAAAGGTCGATAATTTCGTCCAACAGATATTCTGGAATTTCATCTTTGTCTTCCCCTTCTTCCTCTTTTTCCTCGTCTTCCTCTTCTTCAAAGGTGTTTTTATACCACCAACAAATTTCAGCGAGTATTGCATCTGGAGATTTCTTTCCTCTGTACCTGAAACGAAACTAGTTTTCAATCGTTAACATGTTTAAATTGTGCACTCTGACAAAGATATTAGAAAAATCTAGGAATTCAAAATATGCACACTCCATAGTTACCTTATTTCAAATGGAAGCGCAGTTTGGTGATAACGTTCGCCTTGCTCATCAGATTCAGTTGGCAACTGTTGAGCGAGTTGATCAAGATGCTGATGCAAAAGATGAATTTTGTACGACATATTAACCCCAATTTCATCGAAAATTGCCAACATGTTTGCAACAGATTGCCTGTAGTTGTCTTTGCGTTCTTTACCCAAAAGTCCTTTAATGACTGCTTTCAATGCGAGCCATGCATTTAATTCTCGGTCTGTCAGAACTCGACCAAAATCTTGACGACTCATTAGTTTCCGTAGGTCGGGACCATTAACAACCCCTTCCTGAATTTTGGCGTTATTTAGTCTTGGGAAAATGTCTTTTAAGCGGTTGAATAATGATGGTCTTTTTGCGATACATTTCCAAAAATTTTTAGCAATGCCAAGTTAAATGTTGAGCAACGGCAACAAAATTTTCATTTCAGGAACAAAACTTTCGTGTAGCCTATTGTCTTTAGGCCATTTCCGTCCAATGCGACAATTAGTTATGCTGTTTTTACTGGTTTCTTCCCTTAATACCTTCTCCGTATCGTGAATCCCAATCAATGAAACTATTTTGAGGTCGCAGCAAATGCGCCACTGGAGTTCGTTATATTTGACTACTTCAAGAATGTGTTTCAAATTATCGAAATTTTCACTAGTGTCAGTGGTTGAAAACAAAAAAGTTGTTTTACTAATTCCTAAATATTGGAACTTCCCTTCTTAATTACTTCTACCTAAATCGCTATTTATTTAATGGTTTTGGGATTTTTAACGCAAATAATCGACTAAGACCATTTTCTTTTCAAATGAAATTTATTGAAGAAACTAAGAAGCATATTATAGATCAAACAGAATGCAAAAACGACTTAGTTTTGTGGAAAATATTTCAAAAGCATGAAAAAAATAATTTTTCCAACATTTTGCTTCATAAGCACCACAAAAATTTTCTAAATCAATTTTTTTTAAAAATTTTAATTGTTGCACAGGTCTCTAGCAATAATTTGAAGGTCGATTAAAAAAAAATTCGAACTAACATAAACAAACGCCGCGATACAGGTCTTCTAATTTAGCCTCTAATTTCACCCCTCACTCTCAGAATCGACCTAACTTTTGCTAAACTGAATTGGTTCCACAGTGTTATTAGTGAATACATATGTATAATATTATGCAGTTAATATTATCTTTCATTTTATCAGTCAATTTAACGTAAATTTTATTATTAATATAAAGAATTGCATTCAGACATTTTTGCAGTTTTCTTTTGTTATTAATGAATATAGTATAAATTTTAATTTAAGAATATTTAATTAAGTCAGCACTTTTACGTATAATTTTAGTCTAAATTTTTCAACAAAATTTAATATAAATATCCAGTAGTTAAAATTTAATTAATTTAATTCTTTATTTAATAGAAAAATTACAAATTTACTTATTAACTAAAACTTATTGCACAGATTTGCGTAAGCCTTTTATCTGAAGTATGATAATTATGTGAGGTAAGATATTATAATTTATAAGACCTTCAATATAACAAACCTTCAATATAACAAAAAAAATAAAATAACAATAATAATAAAACTAATAATAATAACTTATATACATATATATTATAAGAAATATTTAGTTATTTATGGCTAACTATAAATATATATTATTGTGATATATACATACATTTATGGAATGTAATTGAAACATAAGGAAATATTAAATACTTGTCAATTACCATGAGAATAATAATTAATGTACAATAAACAAAAATGCGAAACTATAAATTTAAGATAAGAGGATTTTCAGACATCCTGCAATTTGATATGAAGCGAGTGTTGATACTCTCAATACATTGAGCTACATATTTAGTGTCACTTATAGTATGAAGCCTAGACGTAGAAAAGTGCTATGGTAGTTTCAGAACCATTTTAAGAAGTTTATTTTGGGCTACCATATAGGATTATTGCCTGGAAAATGACTTTTACTAAAAGAATTTTATTTGAATTGTAAAGAAGAGAGCTTTTGCTTATTAGGGGGTATACTATTTTCTTGTACGAATCGACTCTTTCTATGATTTATGAAACGTGGGCGCTAAAGAGTAACTTTTTATCCAAAAAAAAAACGCCTAAGTATTTAACTTTGTCCAACCAAGATATAGTGCTACCCGAAAGGGTAAGATTATAATTGGGTAAACAACATAACTTTCTTTTCCTCGTAAAAAAGATAGTCGGTGTTTTACTCGAATAGATTTTAATCTTCCACTTGTGGTAGTATTCTTCCAATTTGTGTATTGAACATTGAAGCTCTGTCAAAATATCTTGGCTGAATTCATGTGTAAAATAAACCGCAAGATCATCGGCGTAAGCAGAAAATTTGCATGGACTAATTACAGGCATATCAGAACAATATAAATTATAAAGCAGTGGACCTAAAACTGATCCTTTATATATTTAAATTGTTTTATATAAGTTTAAAGGTGCGTTTAGACTATGCTAATATTTGTGCAAAATCATAAAAATTTTGTTTGTCCTAGTATAAACACTCGAATTTGTTAGCCACCAAATATTTTTCGACTGTTTGTTGGCTAACAAAAATCTTTGTTTGTGAAGAAAGCTTTGCATAGTGTAAACACTTTGTCAGCACGCAATATTTTTGGCGGAACAAACAGCGACAAATAATTGTAAAAACATGGGTTGCCAACAGTTATTTTTGACAGTGCTTAACATATAAAAAATTAAAAGAATTGAAATGGCAATACTGGTCAATTCGTTTGACAGATTGGTAAGTAAAAAAACGCGTTTCTGTAATTCTTAATTATAAAGCATATTTTTCTGAAAGAAAATGGACGACAACGATGCAGCAGTTATTAAATCGCCCCCCATCATTTGCCAAAAAAACAAAAGGAAGAAGATGACGCATGACTGGAGCGAAGAATATATATTTAAATTGATCGGCGAAGTGGAGTGGCATCCTTGCATTTGGAATGCATCAAGTGCTGACTACCATGCGGGATAATGCATGGACTGAGATTGGCGGTATGCTAAATATTAGAACGGAAGAAGTTTCTTCTTTTTTTCTTTTTGCTGGGTTTCTGAAACTGCTATAGCTCCAGCAGTTATTAATAATAAGTCTCCAATATCACTGTCACTAAACATTTTAACTTTTCACATTGCTTCACAAACACAATTTGATACTATTTGACAGATGTTTGTCATACACACCGGACAAATAAAATTATTAGTATAGTGTAAAGGGGTATACAAATATTTGTACCAAACATGGCTGACACAAAATTGTCTGTTATTTGCGCAAATAAAATTCAAACAAATATTAGTGCAATCTAAACCCATGCCCAAACATTTGTCGCAAACCATACTATTAGCCCAATCCATTCTTTGTTGTGTTTGGACAAATATTAGCATATTCTAAACGCACCTTAACTCTCAATAGTACCTTTCCTTCAAAAATACCTTTCCTTAAAAAAGTACCTTTTCTTAAAAAAGTTCCATTTCTTATAAAATGAAATTTTCTTAAAAAAGAATCTTTTTTTAAGGACTTATTTTAAAAAAAAGTGCCTTTTCTTCAAAAAGCACGCCTTCTTAAAATTTTAAATTTTCGTAAAAAAGTAGCTTTTATTAAAAAGTACTTTATCTTTAAAAATTACTTTTTCTTAATAAAGTAAACTTTCTTAAAAATAAATTTCCTTACATTTTTTTTTTATTAAGTTTCCTTAAAAAGTACCTATTCTTAAAAAAGTACCTTTTCTTAAAAAAGTACCTTTTCTTAAAAAAGTACATTTTCTTAAAAAAGTACCTATTCTTAAAAAAGTACCCTTTCTTAAAACAGTACCTTTTCTTAAAAAGGCACCTTTTCTTTAAAAAGTACATTTTCTTAAAGTAATACATTTTCTAAAAAAAATAAAATTTTCTAAAAAAGTTTATTTTTTTTATATAAAAGTTACTTTTCTTAAAAAAAAAAAATACCTTATCATAAAAAAAGCACATTTTCTTAAAAAACTAAATTTTCTTAAAAACTTACCTGTTTTAAAAAGTACTGTACTTTAAAAAGTACTTTTTCTTAAAAGAGTACATTTTCTTAAAAAACAAATTTTCTTTAAAAAGTTTCTTATCTTAAGAAAGTACTTTTATTAAGAAGTACTTTATCTTAAAAATTAGATTTTCCTAAAAAAGTAAATTTTCTTAATAACTACATTTTCTTAAAAATGTACCTTGTCTTAAAAAGTACCTATTCCTAAAGAAATATCTAAAATTTTCTTAAAAATTACATTTTCCTAAAAGTTAATTTTCTAAAAAAAATTAATTTTCTTAAAAAAGTAATCTTTTAAAAATAAATTTTCTTAAAATATATCTTTCGCTAATGAAATTATCCTTTTTAAAAAGAACATTTTCCTAAAAAAGTGTTTTTCTTAAATAGATATTGGGCTCTTTCTAAAACGGTTATGAACAGCACAAAAGAAAGTCGCCCACAATACCGTACTCTTTATTCGGAAATGTTATATGCCCAAGAAAAAAATCACTGAAATGTAAAAGAGCTTATGCGACATATTATTCAAAAAACAATAAGTTTGCATAAAAACCAATTTCTTTTATAAAATAATACATTATGTCAAGAGCAAGGATAGCGAAAATACCTTAATTGATATAATTCTCTATTTTCTTTTCTTGTTGAAAATCAATAACTAACGATCATTTATATCAATCTTTCAAATTATCGCAGCTGCGCTCTGTATTATTACGAACTTACAGCAAAAGGAGTGCACAAACTAAAGACAAGGGCAGGATAATTAAAAATTGGGATTTTGCCACTTAATCTATGCCGCTGCTAAGACATCAGGAAAAAGCTGGCCAATTAACTTTGAAAATTGGTTTGCCCAAAATTAGTTTTAATTGCTTTGGCTTCTGTATAATATGCACCCCTGTTCTTGAAACCACTATCACAAAAAAAAACTCGTAAATGAAAAAACTCTTAAATCTGCGAGTTTTTTGCTGTTCCCTAATTTCAATAAGAATATTTTTTCTCGTTTTAATTCACATAGGAAAGGGTTTGTGAAATCAAAACAAATGCCCTTTTTTCTGCTAAGCACGTCTTAAGAGATAAAAAAACTAATTGATATTTGAACTCTAGCATGTTTTTTATTATTTAAAAATTAGACATAAATTTAATGAAAAAAAAAACGATTTTAAAAAACGTCTACATTTTGCGCTGATTTAAAAAAACTCGTAATAAGTGGTCGATGTTAAGAAAACACACTTTTTGCGATGATGCTGTTCTATAACTATAATAAAAACTTTTTATTTGCACAATCTATTTTCTATTATAATTTTTTCAATTATAACATAGATTCTTTATGCACTAATTATTGGAAATAAAGGAATTAAAAAAAAAATTTTTCATCAAATCACATATTTTTATTTTTTTGCATATGTTCGAAACAGTAGTGATGCCAGTCAAATCCAATTTATTTGAATACCGAAATTTTTTTTGGTGATGCCTAACTTTTTAAAAATAGAAAAGTCATTTTTAATTGAATGAAATTGAAGAACAAAAACAATTAAATGAACAAATAAGTTGTTTATTTTAAAAGAAAATATTTTTCTTTATACTTTTTCTATAAACTTAAGAAAAAACATGCACAAAATACTTACAAGTTTTTTGTGAAACTGAATAGATAACATATGTTTCTAGATAACATATGTTCTTAACTCAAACATATATTTCCATTAAATAAATAAAAAAAGTTTTTTCAAGAAACCCAAAATTTCAATTTCATGTGATTTTAAATTCACTCTTATTCAAATAACAACGTTTCAAGAACAGGGCTGATTATTTAAATTTTCTGAAAATATTTGTTTAAACATATTTTATACCAACAAATAATTTATGATTTTTATACAATTATTTGATTTCGAAAATTATTTGCTGCCAACAAAAAAAAAAAAAAAAAAAAAATAAATACAATTCAAAAGGATTTCCTTACAGGATGCATCCATTTAAACTTTGCTACAATACAAAAACAACAAACAGACTACCAACAAATGAAACTAAATTAAAGTCGAAAAAAAAATAATATAACAATAAATGGCAAACATTTTGAAGAAAACTTGCACCCATCCAACAGTAAAACAACTGCAACCCGAGAAGATGTTTAACGAAAATGAAGTAACATAAGAACGATTTAAGCATCATAGCTAACTTATTTTGGGGGGAGAGAAAACAAAATAACACCAAAATTAAAAGACCAAAAAGAAAACATTTTGCCACGTTAGCACATTTGAAGTTTTGTGCTGCTGAACTTTTTCTGCCTGGAGCACAATAACACTACGAGGCATTCCTGTGAACAATCTGTTTCCTTCAAGAAAGAAGATGGAACAAAACTGGCGAAAAACTGAACTGAAATGGCAAAATATTTACAAGCAACAAATTTAGGTGGGATACTATGGGCTAAGATGCCTGGAAAAGGCAATATTGTGGATCTCAAATAGAAGTGCTGTGTAATGGAAAACGCAATTAATTTCAACGTGCGTTATCTATGATAAATTCCGGAATACTTTAATAATTCAACTACTGGGTAACGAAACTTAATATTCTCTGTGAAAACTTTTCAGCAATCATTTATATTTAGTGTGATTTTTGAGCAATTTCTTCATTTTCGAAATCAACCTACTCACATTAGCAGCAAACATTGTTTCAGGAATACAAGTGATCGTGAAATAAGTATAAATTGTTAAGAAGTTCTTTTTTTATAACGAGTTTAGTTGTCTCTTCAGATTTTCACTCACAACTTTTGAACTCTTCCATAACACAAAGCAACACATAAAATGCAAACCTCTTCTCATGTGCGGTTTTTCGAACTACTTATCGGAACTAACAAAACCCCATTGGTAGTTTCGCTGCTGTTCGGATTTTTGGCCTCATGGAGTTAAAACTCCGTGGCCTAACATAGATATGGCCAGTAGCATACCGAGGATTTCATTGCGGGGGCCCAAATTTGTTTGCTTAAAAATTTTTAGTTTTCAAATTTTTAGTTTTCAAACATATATCCATTTCCAGTTATTGAACAGCAATCAATTTCATTTCCTTTTATAAAGACTTCGGCTATCAAAAACAATTTAAAAACATTCAAGAATACAACTAACGGAGGACCTGACGGTATTCCTAGCTGCATTTTAATCAACTGCGCCCAAACTGTGGGTGTTCCGTTATGCATTTTATTTAATTTATCCATTAAACATGGGTATTTTCCCACATTATGGAAAGATTCATATATTATTCCTTTATTTAAATCTGGAAACAAATCGAATGTTGCTAACTACTGAGAAATAGCTAAGCTTTGTGCTATTACCAAACTATTTGAAAAATGTTTAACGGACAATCTCTGCCATCAGGTTCCTTCTATAATCTCACACTCAAAACATGGTTTTCGTAAGGGGTGCTCTATTTCACCTAATATTTTACAACTTACAACTTTGGTAAATCGGGGTTTCGTCAATGGGCTACATACCGACGTTATTTATACTGACTTTATTAAAGCTTTCGATAAAGTAAATCATGATCTTTTTCTAAAAAAATTATATTTGATGGGCTTTACAGCAAACAGCATAAGCTGGATAAAATCTTACCTGATCAACAGAAATAAACGTGTTTATTTTAATAATACTACTTCAAAGAATATTATAGTTAAATCTGGTGTGCCTCAAGGAAGTCATCTTGGACTAATTTTATTTACTCTTTTTATAAATGATCTACCAAGTATAATAAAATCCTCAAATGTTCCTCTGTATGCTGATGACGTAAAGATTTTCTTATGCTATAAGAATTATTGTGAACAAATTCGTTACAACACGATCTAAATAATTTTTATAGATGGTGCCACTTAAATTTAATGGAATTAAATTAAAAAAAATGCAAACACATGCACTTCACTAGAAAATTAGGTGCATTTGGTTGTTACTAATTTGAAGATTACCAGTTGGAACAAGTAAATAAAATTCTGTATCTGGGTGTTCTTTTAGATGCCGAATTAGAGTTTGTTAAACACATTTTGATGATAATTATTAAAGCACGTGGTGTACTGCCCTTCATTAAAAGATGGGCAAAGTTTCTTTCTAATGATGTATTTATAAGGGTCATTTTCAAAAAAAGTTTAAAAACTATGTCCAAGAAGTTAATAATTTTTATTTAAATATAAAAAAAGCTTTTGCAAACTGTTTGTATTTGGTTATTAATATTCTTCTTATTGTACTCAGTTGCAAGGATTTTTCAAGTGTTAAAATGAAATACAATAACGTACAGAAAATAATTTGTATGAACTTGGCAGAGAAAACAAGCTATCCCGGTCTCAAATTTAGAACATTTGACCATGTTTGTAATGAACTGGTTGTAATAGGTTATGTACTACGAGTATATAATAAAACACCTGATCTTAAAAAATATTGACAAAAAAACATTTTTAAATTTATTTTTATGTTTAGAGATAGAGATTTTTATATGTATGTCCCATATTTTATTCAGCTCCATAAAGTCGACTCTGTTACATGGAGTTTTAAATATAAGAAATTAAATTATATTAAAGTTGGCAACATTACTTAACTGTCTAAGGGGCACAAGTTCACTTGGTCAGACACATTGGATTGGATTTTGTAGAAACAGAGATATGATGGCTTTTATGTCTATCCATGACATAAATGTAATTAGTAAATTTCCACTCTGTTACATCATTTTTTAAAATATGCTAACTACTTTTTAATAAAATAAATTATAAAGAAGATTATTATTAACAACTGTCAAATACTCTCTTTTTTAAATCTGCATGAAATTCTATGCTACAAATCTACTTTTAGGGTTATTTGTCCACTCCGTTGCGTTGTCCACTCTGTTACATATACAGTGTAACTGAGTGGACAATTTGTAACAAACATGCTATTTCTTTAACTAGAAAAATATTTTATAATTACAGTTATGTAGGATCGGAGCTAAGATGGAGCAAGACAGGGAAACATAGCTGAATCAGCCCAATTCTAAATATTCCCAGGGAAATGAGTTCCCGGGGAATTAATTTTTCCCGAGAATAAAATCCTCCTATTCTAAACAGACGGGGAGAGAGAATTTCGATTATTCGAAGTCAGCTGTTTTGCTTCAGCTGCTTTGTTTTGTTTACAAATTTAAAAATTATTGTCGAAATTCAAAATTCAACTTTTTTTAAATCTATACTAATATTATAAAGAAGTAATGTGTGTTTGTTTGTTTGTTTGTTTGTTTGTTTGTTTGTTTGTTTGTTTGTAGGAGGTAATCTCCGTAACTACCCATCTGATATTCCTTAAATTTTCACAGAGTCTTACTGCGGATATGGGAAGTGCCTATAGGCTACAATTTTTTAAATATTTTTTAGTGGGCGTGGCACCACCCACACAAAGTAAATTTTTAATATCATATACATATATTGAGTATTATGACAGGGAGAGCTTTGCAAATTTGTGTGAGGTCACCTATTGTTAATATTAGTGGCTACGCCGGAAATGTGCGGGATCGGACAAGTGGATGTGGTACCCCCCATACAAGTAATAGTTCAATATTATATATCTCGAGTACTGTGATAGAGAGAGCTTTTCAAATTTGTCTGGTGTCACCTATTATTAATGTGAGTAGTCGGACAAAAAATTGGCGTGGCACTCCCCATGCAAAGTAACTATTTAATGTCATATATCTGGAGTACTGTCAAAGAGAGGGCTTTGTGGCTTTGCATGAGCCGATAGGTTCTTTGTATGATCAGTCGAACAAAAAAATGGGCGTGATCGTAGCAGTGGGCGTAGCACCGTCCATGAAAATTAGATATCTAATATCATATAACTGGTGTTCTATAAAAGGGAAAAACTCGACATTTTGCACGAGCCCATCAGATATTAATGTGAGTAGTCCAATCAATGTGATTTGTCGTGGAAAATATATCGCCAAAATCAAAAATTGGCCAAAACCGAAAATTCCGAAAAATAAAAATCGCCCAAAAAAATCTTCAAAATCAAAAATGGGCAAAATCAAAAATTGCTAAAATGAAAAATTGCCAAATGATATTCTAAGTTCAAGGTCAATAGTTAAGTGTTGCCAGATCTAATTTTGATAATCCATCTTCTTCTCATGGGCAGCTACATGTACCTTGCTCCAGGGTAGGAACGCCGAAAAATCTGATAATTGTTGTACCGAATGAAAAAATCAAAAACCATTGTATATCAGCATATTCGAATAAAAAAATCTATGCTAATAATCTTTACTAGCATAATAAAGAGGTAATTTGTGTTTGTTTGTTTGTTTGTAGGAGCTAATCTCCGTAACTACTCATATGACCTTCCTGAAATTTTCACAGGGTCTTACAGCGGATATGGGAGTGCTACAGGCTGTAATTTTTCAAAATATTTTTAGCGGGCGTGGCACCTCCCATACAAAGTAAATTTTAAATATATATATTAATATGATAGAGAAAGCTTTACAAATTTGTCTCAGATCATCTCTTATTATCGTGCTTGGTCAGACAAAAAAATGGGCGGGATTGGACAAATGCGCGTGGCACCCCTACACAAACTTAATATTGAATGTGATATATCTGAATAACTGTATTAGTGAGAGCCTTGGGACTTTGCGTGAGCCCTCTTATAACGATTCGTGGGGGGCAGGGGGAGGGTGTAGCGGAGCACACCGGGTTACATGTTGTGTTTAATAAATCTTTAATAAAATATATTAAAAATTAATAATTAAAAAATGTTCAGTGCAGCGGTTCTGGGTCGCCTATTGCCGTACATACTTCTTCTGGTCACACCACATGTAAAAAATGCTTTGCACTTTTAACATTTCTGTCCATTGTAAAGGACGAATTTTGTCATACATACCTTCTTCCACTCGGCAATACTTTTTGATGGTGGGCCCGCTGAGTTTAATTTGTCCTTCACATTGCGCCATACCCTGATTAGCTCCTCCTTGCTTCATTTAAATATCCCGCATGCAACATCAGGGCTGGCTTTCATTGTGTTCAAAAGAACATCAATTTGTTTTGGCTTAAGTCTAGTTTACGGGCTCCATCCCGATCGGTTCTAAATTTTTACCACTTAACATCTTATTGCGACTCTAGAGAAATATTTTTTTAGCGGTCGAGCCCACTTTCGCAGTTATGGACCGACAAAGCTTTGACTTTGATTTGTACATAACTTTATTACTAATTATCGGATTTCAACAACGTATATAGCATTGGAAAGCTTACTTGAGTGCCTTTCATTTGGTATTTCACAATCTATTAACCCATTATGCCCCTATTGCTTTTTTTGTATTTTTTCCAATCTTTTTTTCGAAAACGTCCCATTATCTCATACAATAATCTATATAATGTTGGTTTTTGCAACAACTGAATGAAAGCTGAGTCCACTAGCTTCATTTCGATGTATGTTTTGACCTCTTAGCCCTTTCAGGACTTTTTTTTTGGCGAAATTAACCCATAATATATTATACTATTATTCTACTCGTATTTATCCTTCCTCTTATGAAATTAAAAAAAAATTGCGCTTTAAATCCAACTTTACCCCCTAATATCTCCAGCACTTAAGGAGCTACAAAGACATTACGTACATCAAAATGAAGCTTATGGTAAATGCCTTTACCGCATTTCGGTAACTACATACATTTAATACGTTCTTTTTGGGATACCGTTTAAAAAAAAATACCAAAAAATCAATAGGTTCATAACGGGTTAATGGATTTCGATATTTGAAATATCAGATAAAAAGATTTCCAACAATATATATACATTACTGAAATCTTATAATAAGTAACAAAGTTATGTACAAATCAAAATAAAAGCTTTGTCTGTCCATAACTCCGAAAATAGGCTCATCATATAAAAATATTAAATACTTAAATTTTTTCGCAGAACTCCCTTGCAATTTTTTGGCGGAATTATCTCCAAATGTTATCATCGCATTCTCCCTTTTATTGACATTCAGAATAGCTACTTTTTTCCCAGGGAATAGTTTCCCATTTTCGAAGTTCTTTTAGAATAAGGGAAAAGGGAAAAGAGACAAAATTCCCGGGGAGATTTTATTAAGAATAAGGGAACAGGGAATAGGGAAAAAATTCCCAGGGAGTTGTTATTGAGAATTGGGCTGATTATTCTTTCTATTTTATACAAAAAGAATTAAATGTTAAATTTTTAATTTAAAATATTACATGCTTAGATTAAAGTCTATTGTCTGAAGTCTAATGTCTAATATGCAAAGCTTTATTTATACTATACTAGATGTAACCCGGTGTGCTTCGCTACACCCTCCCCCTCCCCCTTCCGAATCGTTACGAAAGTGCTCACGCAAAGTCCCAAAGCTCTCACTAATACAGCAATTCAGATATATAACATTTAATATTAAGTTTGTGTGGGGGTACCACGGTACCACTCTCGTTAATAATAGATGACCTGAGACAAATTTGCAAAGCTTTCTCTATCATAGTACTTAATATATATGATATTAAAATTTACTTTGTATGTGAGGCGCCACGCCCACTAAAAATATTTAAAAAAATTAAAGCCTGTAGCACTCCCATATCCGCAGTAAGACTATGGTAAATTTCAGGAAGACCAGATGATTAGTTACGGAGATTACCTCCTACAAACAAACAAACACATATTACCAATATATTATGTTAGTATAGATTTTTTTATTTCAATGATTGCTGATGCAGATATACAATGTTTTTTGTTTTTTCATTCGGTACAACAATTATCAGATTTTTCGGCGTTCCTACCCTGGAGCAAGGTACATGTAGCTGCCCATGAGAAGAAGATGGATTATTCATATTAGATTTGGCAACACTTAACTATTGGCCTTGAACTTAAAATATCACTTGGCAATTTTTCTTTTTAGCGATTTTTGATTTTGCCCATTTTTGATTTTGTAGATTTTTGTTTATTGGGCGATTTTTATTTTTCGCGATTTTTGGGTTTGGCGATTTTTGATTTTGGCGATATATTTTCCACGACAAATTACATTGATAACTAATGAACTTGACAAAAGACTGTTGCTTTCGTAGTGCTTCATATTTTTTACTTAGGAGGTGCCACGCCCACTAATCCCATCCCGCCCAATTTTTATTGGACTACTCACATTAATATGTGGTGGACTCACGCAAAATGTCGAGTCTTTCCCTTTTATAGTACACCAGTTATATGATATTAGATATCTACTTTGTATGGGCGGTGCCATGCCCACTTCTCTGATCACGCCCATTTTTTGTCTAACTAACCAAACGAATAATTTTTGGGCTCACACAAAGTCCCAAGACTCTCACTATTACGGTACTCGAGATATATGGAATTTTATATTTACTTTGTATGGCAGGTGCCACGCCTATTTGTCCGGTACTGCCCATTTTGCATCCGACTACTCGCATTAATAATAGGTGACATCAAAAAAACTTGAAAAGCTCTCTCTATCACATTACTCGAGATATATAATATTGAACTATTATTTGTACGGGAGGTACCACGCCCACTTATCCGATCCCGCGCATTTCCGGCGTAGCTACTAATATTAACAATAGGTGACCTCACACAAATTTGCAAAGCTCTCCCTATCATAGTACTCAATATATGTATATGATATTAAAAATTTACTTTGTGTGGGAGGTGCCACGCCCACCAAAAATATTTAAAAAATTATAGCCTATAGCACTTCCCATATCTGCAGTAAGACTCTGTGAACATTTCAGGAAGATCAGATGGGCAGTTACGGAGATTACCTCCTACAAACAAACAAACACACATTACCTCTTTATTATATTAGTATAGATAAACCTGTTGATATTTTACTAAGAAAATAGAATTGCCTATCCGTTACAAAGTTGTCTACTCTTTTACAATAGAGTCCACTATGTTACATTACTTTTTTTTTTCATTCTAGCATAAAATAGCTTAAATAATATGAAGCCAAAGTTTCCTTGTATTATCCTACTAACTGTGATATTGGTTTGACAAATAAAACTAATATTTTTTATATTAACACATTACCTAAATAAACTTTCATCAAGTCTTATTCCATAATTTGTAAAAAGAGACTGTAATATCATTAAAAAGCATAAACTACAAGAATTTTTCTAAAAAAAATTTTATGTGTGTAAAAAGTAAAGAGTACTTGCAAAAAAAACCAAAAAACTTAAATTCCACTGAATAATTTACATAGGAAAAGAAAGTTTATTCATGTAACAGAGTGGACAAAATATTTCCTTCTTCATCACAAAATATTATAAAAAACATATTACAATTTTTTTGACAATGTTAGAATTTATACCATGATAAAGCTCAGAGTCTTGGCTATCACCGAAGTGTAAAATTATTGTGGAAATGTAATTAAAAAAAAGTTGCTAAAGATCAAATTAAATTTTTTTTTTTCTGAAAATTACCCATAAACATTACAATGTAGTATGATGGAGCCAAAGTATAAATTTTTGACTATCGATAATCCTTAGATGATATAAATATATAAAATTATGGACTTAAAGCGTTTTAATTAATCAGATTTTTTTTTTTATTTTTAAAATAAATAATCATACTATTGAGATCTAAAAATATATATGAAATTAAACTTAAAAGTTGATGCGGTGATTTGTTGACATAAAACTGTCAGCATTTTTTTCTGGTTCTATCTTTTCCCGATATACCGACATAAGCGCAAGGGAAGCAAGTCTTTCTTCGCCCATAGAAATTTTCAAGTATGTTTTGATTCTTTTTAATGTAGAAAAACTCCTCTCTGCTGATGCAGTCGTCACTGTTATAACAATCAATATGTGTAAAAGAACAAACATATTTCGAAAAAGATCTCTGTTACATTCCAGAATAGCATCTAATAGATTTGATGGTTTTACCGTTTTATTATTCCATGTCAAGTGACAATTTTTATACCCCATACCACTATGTGGTTTGGGTATAATGACTTTGTGCTGCTGTTTGTAACAACCAAAAATACTTGACCTACACCCATCTTTAATTATACTGATCGAATCAGAATCACTATCTGATTCGATTTAACGATGTCCGTCCGTCCGTCCGTCCGTCTGTGTGTCCATGTAAAGCTTGTAATCAAACTGCAGGTCGCAAATATGAACGTATTTTGACGAAATTTACATTTGATCTTCTATCGGCCATATGATGAACGCTATTGAAATTGGTGAGAATCGGTCCATGCCCCCATACAAATGACCCCAAGAAATCAACATATATTGCCATAAGATCCAAATTATCATACAAATCTTAGTCAAATTGGGTTTGTATGTATATATTACATCCATTAATCAGTAGTCCAAAAATGATCCCTATTGGACAACTCTTAGTCATAGGCCCCATATAGAGCTGCTTCCCGATCTTCACTTAAATCTATCAAAAAACAAAAATATTGCACAGATTCTTCTCAAATTTTGTTTTAATATATTTTTGCAAAATACAAGAGACTTTACCAAACATGGTCAGGATTGGTCAATTTTTGGGCTTAGTCCCCATATAGATATAGCATCCGATATGAACTTTTTCATACCTGCAGCCGAAAAAATTAATAAAAATCCCACTCAAATTTGGTTTATGCTTATTTTCTATATCCAGTTAGTTGGGCCTGAGAGATAGGGTCTCTAAACGCATGGTATAGGAAATCGTATAGTTGGTCTAGACCGACTATAATTTTCCTACTTGTTTCTGTTCATTCAGTAGGGTTAACTATAAAAAAATTGTGTCCAATTTTCATGGCAGTTTTTATTTTCCATCAAAGTTGAAAAATAGGGAAAAATGACAGTTGGTAAATAGCGATTTACCTGGAGAACCATAAAGCAGTAAAATTTTATAAATCAATATATAAATTGGATTAGTTACCTAGTTTTTTTATATTCTACCTAAGACTGGACCAAATTAAATAGAAATTGTGTGTTTTTTTGAGAAGTGAAAATAGGCCAACTTTGAAGGACTATATCTTCTAAACTAACAATCTGATTTTATTTTATAAGGTAGTAGACATGTAATCTTTGAACAATTTTCTATAAGATAAGATATTCCGAATATCGTAAGCGCACACGAAAGTTTTGATTTTGGCAACTACATTTGTTCTAAGGCCGCCTCTGTGCGTTTTTGAAATTTTGGTTCAATCGATTTTGCGATTTTGTTTCAGTCAAAAATACTCAAATTTCGGTGCGTATTGCTAACAATAAAAATTTAGGTGCTGCGTACTGATTTAGCTGGACCCGAGCATTCCCTATTATTATTTCACCATTTCAACTATTCCTTCATCTCAGTTGTTAATCTATATTTAATCCAACCCATCTTGCGCACTACGTTATTATGTAAAATATTCATTAAATTTTTAAAGACTGCAATTTTTTATAAGCTCATAATGTGTGCGATGGTCATATGGGAACATCTACTATTTTAAAAGAGACTATTTCCCCACAGTAGAATCTAGCTTAGATTTTGAATTGGTTGGACTTAGGATTTGTACGTGAAAGTATTACGGTAACCGATTTTATCAATATCTACAAATTCACTAAGAATATTCACATAAAACTTCAGTTTTATAAGGTTATCACTTTTCAGTAAGAGTATATTAATTACTTTGAAGCTTTTGTCACGTACTCGAGTAGTTCTAAGATCAATCTTTTAACTTTGCTTGTAATAAATATCGTATATTTATCTTACAAGATCCATCTTTACAATTGTAAAGTTTTACAAATAATATCTCCAACTTGTATGTTGGGGTGAAAAGTATAAAACTCATGCATTTTTATTACTCAACCTTAAGAAATCAAAAATTAAATTTTGCATACAGCATCAATAAAATTTCCGGCACATTGTTTATTGAAAGAGAAAAAAGGTACTAGAATACATTGCACTGTTCATTGTCTATTATGTGAAGTCAAGCTGAACAACAAAATAACTTAAATTATTTTTTGCCATTGTTGTTGTGTGGCTGTTACTTGTGTAGCTGGTAGAAACTGAACTACATACAACATTCACTCCACTACTCCTATCATAAACTTATGGCAGTTTGAGTATCATCATATTTTGACAAGACAACCGAAAATAAGTTACAAATCGGTTGCAACAACACACAACACTGCAACATGGCAATAGCAACAGCAGTTTCATTTCAGTCTTAAACTTATTTTCATTTTAGTTTTTTTTTTATACAATATTTTTTGTGCAAAATCAAGGAAAAACGTAAAATATGATAAAGATTTTACTTGAGTTTTGTGTTTCTCTTCTTTGCAACTGATGACTTATGGCCAAAGTTATTGGTTTGGGTATAATACCATAAATTATATGATGGCCAGTGAGAATGGAAGGATTTTTTGCGGGTTCTTTTTCTTTGGTAGACCTAATAGTTTAAGCTTGTGGTGTTATGAATAAGTGGTGTTATAAATATGTGCTGGTTAAAGGCTAACTATTTGGGGTGTGGTCCTTGCAACCGGCAGAGTTTGCCACTGGTTGTGCTTGTGGTGTCCTGTGTTATGTATTTAGGAGTGTGGGGTTTTACAACCGGCAGAGTTTGCCACTGGTTGTGCTATTGCATTTGCCGATCTTACTATTGTAAGGGCAAATGGAAACTTTTGTAATAAAACTAAGGCAGTTGTTGCCGATTTAGTGTTTAAAATTCAAGTCTGTTTTATTTTGGGTTTTACACCCTTTTTATACAATTTGTCATGATCTAACTTATTCTAGCATATAGTTAGTGTTACATTTGTTTCACTCAGTACTATGAAGGATCGTATTGCTTTATTCTACATTCCAATTACAATGTTATTTGCTTGGTATGCACTCAAATAATATGAGTCACTCACATATTATTTGTTACATATTTACATATGTACATGCCATGCATAGAACAGTTTGACTCATTATCGATATTGTCTGTTGCATATACACATTGTGTAAATGATATTTTAAATTGTCATCGATACTATTGATTGTCTGTTCTATGTATCATGTATGCATTGTAGACATGTGTGGTACACTACACCCTTACCCTTAAGAGAAAAATTAGGGAGGTAATATTTAACTGCATAATTTTTCTTATCAACTTCATAATACCGTTACAAAATTTCTTAAATTTATTGGTTAAAATATTTATATACAATTTGTTATTAAAATATTGTATTAATTAACAATTATTCTTATGATATTTCTTAATATTCTATATATTTCTTTAAATTGTTATTGTGCAATTCTTTTTCTTTGCCATTATAATCTATAGTGGTGTTTACACCATTTCTCTTAACAATTTTATATGGTCCCTTATATGGACTTTGGTTTTTCTTTCTATTCTCTACTCTTATTAGAACTAAATCTCCTATATCTAGTTTAGGTTGGTTGCTATATTTATCCTTTTCAATTCTATTATTTTTTATACTAATTGTCATTTCTTTTGCTCTATTCAACGAGAATTGTAATCTAACTCGTAGTTCTCTAACGTAGTCGTCATAATTGTAGAATTTATTTTCATTTTCATTTTCTAGAATGTCAGATGGCAAGCATGGTAACTTTCCGTATACTAATTCAAATGGTGTGTAGCCTGTGTCAATGTGTGGTGCTGTATTATAGGCAAAAGTGAAATATGGAATCCACTTGTCCCATTCATAATCAGTTGCTGTTGTCAATAAAAACTCATTCAGAACTCTATGATTCCTCTCAACTGAACCTAGTGTTTGATGGTGATAGGGTGTTGAAAATGCTTGTTTTATCTGTAATAATGAGCATATGTTACGCATTATCTCATTTGTAAATTCTGTTCCCTTGTCTGACTTAAGTACCTTAAATTGACCATACTTCAAAATAAATTGTTCGACCAATGTTTTGGCTGTTGTGATTGCATCTTTTGTTGACATTGGGTGTGCAACAATGAATTTTGTCAGCTCACATTGCATTGTTAAAATGTATCGGTAATCATTTGAAATTCGAAGCGGTCCTACAGTGTCAATTGAAATCACTTCAAAACTGTTGCCTGGTGTGTCTGTTAGTGTGAATGGTTCCCTTATGTGTTTTGTTTGTTTGTTTTTGTTACACTTATCGCAATATGATACAAAACTCTTCACCATCTTATTCATGTTTTTCCAAATATACCGCTGTTTTAGTTTAATTACTGTTTTTCTTATACCCAAGTGGCCTGCATGGGTGGCATTATGAAATTCATCTATTAGTTTGTATTTTAATATTTCGTTTGTTATTCTCTTTGGGGCATTATATATTAATATTTTTAGTTGAGGACTTTTATCATTTATTTTTATCTTTGCATATGCTTCTTTTATTTCTTCTTTTGTATATACTTTAAATATTTTATCATTATTTGGTAGCGCTACTTCCTTTATATTTTCCTTTCTCATTTTAGATATCAGGTTCTTCAGTAACGAATCTAGTTTCGCTGAATTATTGCTGAATCTTGCTAGCTTTTCATTATATTTTCCATTATTAATATTTTGGGTACGTAATTTCTTCATGGTCGAAACTGGTTTCGATGAATTATCATTACGTCCTATGTGCACTATATTATTTTCAATTTTTATATCGATATCTTCTATATTCTCTATTTCATTAAATTGCAATTTCTTTATATTTTTGACGTCATTAATGGAGGTGCATTCCCATATTTGAAGTTGATCAGGCTTCTGAGAGTTACATGTTTCCAATTTATTTCTGTCTACACGTGTATTATTTTCATTATTATTGTTTTCTTCATTATTTATCATTTTATACATATCTTTAGTTGTTGCCTCATTAATTTTATTTTTCATGGCCCGTGTTGTTACTAATATTTTTCTCTCTTTCTCTTCATGGTTTCGTGGTATCATCTGTTTTAATATATCTGAGTTAATTTCTATCCTGGAAAGTGCGTCAGCGTTAGTATTCATCTTTCCTTTTTTATAAACAATTGAAAAATCATAGTCACTTAAATCCAATCTAATTCTAGTCATCTTTGATGAAGGGTTTTTATGTGAAAATAGTGAGATTAAAGGTCTATGGTCTGTTACTACTATGAACTTTCTACCGTACAGGTAAGGTTTGAAAAAATTTATACTCCAATGAATTGCTAATAGTTCCTTTTCAATTATCGGTTTATTGATATCATGTTTTTGTAATGATTTACTAGCATATGAAATGGGTAAATCTTGGCCTATTTCGCCTTGGGATAAAACGGCTCCTAATGCATAGTTTGAAGCGTCGGTAGTTAAAATAAAAGGTTGTTCAAAATTTGGGTATTGTAGTACAGGGGGTTTCATTAACTTTTCTTTTAGTTTATCAAAAGCGTTTTGGCATTCTTCTGTCCATAAAAATTTTGCTTTCTTCTTTAATAGTGCATTTAGACTTTTGGCAATGTCAGCGAAATTTGGTATGAATTTTCTGTAGTAGTTGCAGAATGCAATGAATCGTCTTACTTCGTCCGTGTTTGTGGGTGTTGGATAATTTTTTATTACTTCGTACTTGGCTGGGTCTGTTTTCACACCGTCCTTTGTTATTAAATGTCCCAGATAGACTACTTCTGGTCTCAAAAAACAACATTTTTTTGGGTTAAGTTTTAGATTATACTGTTGTAACCTGTTCAATACTTTTATTAAATTTCGATTGTGATGTTGCAAACTACATCCGTACACGATAATGTCATCTACGTAAAGAAATGCTTCGGATTCTAGTCCCGAAAGTGCTATTGTAAGCATTCTCTGAAAACTATTTGAAGAAATTTTCAGTCCGAATGGCAGTCTTTTAAATTGATAGTGACCTTGCTGTGTAGAAAAAGCTGTTAATGCTCTAGAATCTTTGTCCAATTTGATTTGATGAAATGAACTAGTCATATCGAGTGTAGAAAACCATCTGGCTCTGCCTAATTTATCTAAAATGTCTTCTAATCTAGTTAATGGAAATTTGTCATTAACAATTTTGTCATTTAGTTTCCTAAAATCTACTACTAGTCTCCATTTCTTTTTGTTCTCCGTGTTCTTTTTTGGTACCAAAAGGAGTGGAGCATTGTATGGGCTGACTGATGATTCTATTATGTCATCATTAAGCATTTTCTGCACCTGTTCATTTATTATGTTTGTGTGTGAATGTGGTAACCTGTAGTTCTTTATATATACGGGTGTGTTGTCTGAGGTTGTGATTTTCTGATTGTAAAAATTGTTGACTGTTAATTTTTCGTTTTCCAAGTGAAATACATTCTGATATTTTTTAAATATTTTTACTAATTCTGTTTTTTCATTATTGTCATTAGTATTTAATTGTAAGTCATCCAATATCTTTTAAAAACGTTCGTCGCTGTGTATGCTATTGTAATTTAATATGTTATAGTTTTTAAGTGGGTCAGTTTGAAGTTGAATACCCTTTAAAATTACCGCGTCGTTCGTTGTGTTTAATATTTTTATATGTGTCATGCCGCTTTTGGGTGCTATTGAATTACTTAGAAAAATTCCTTCCTTCAATTCATTATTGAATATGACGCAATCTTCTGTGAGGTTCAATTTTATTGCTTGGATAATTTCTGTTCTTGGTGGTATTGTTACATGCATTGTATCAAGTGCCTTCGCTTGCATGGGAAGTGTAATTGTTTCATCATTATTAAACAAAGAAATTGTATATGTTTCATAGTCGATTTTACCAAGGTATTTTCTCAAAAAATCTCTACCTAATATTCCGTCTGTTTCTATTGGAAAGTCTGATTTTACTAGTTGGAAAGAGTGTCTGTATATTTCGGTCGTTAGTGACAATTCTAATTTTATTTTGCCTAGAGAATAAATTTCTTCTGTAGTTATTCCTGTTAATTTACATTTTTCATCTGGTTCATATTGTTCGCCTTCAAAGTCTGTTTGCATTCGACAGAGTGATATGTCTGCGCCTGTATCTATGAGAAATGTTAGTTGTTTATTCTTGTATTTGGCGTATATAAAATTTGTGTTGTTGTCGGATACTTTAAATACTCTTAATTTTGGCCGTTCAGAATATCCATCTATTCCGGGCCTGACTCGTTTCCCGAAGTTTGTATAGTATGTATGTGTCCATTGTTTCTATTGTTATTGTTATTCTGGTTTCCCCCATTGTTTCTGTTGTTATTCCTAAAATTATTATTTCTACTGAAGTTAGTATTATTTCTGTTATCGTTATTGTTTCTATTAAAGTTCCTATCTGTGTTGTGCCTATTTCCAGTATTGGTGTAACTGTCATTTCTACTGAAACTTCTAGACGAGTTGTTATTTCTAGTCTGGTTCCGCTGTGAGTAATGTGGTCGTTCATTTCTAAAATGTAAAACTGAGTTATGATTTACTTTTCGCTCATTTTCCAATTCCAATGCGAGCTCGGATGCTTCTTGCAGATTATTAGGTCGAGCTGCGTATATGGTCGATTTAAAGTTCTCATTCAAACCTTTTTTAAAAATGTCTAAAGCTAATTTATTATTCAGTCTAATTATTACGTTTTTCTCTGCTTCTGTTACGTCATTTCCCAGTTCCTCGATACCTAAATTGTTTAGGTTATCTATTGTCGTCATTATCTTTTCCTTGAATGAATTTATAGACATTTTCCTTTGGAATAGTGTATTCAATTTAGCCTGTAGTTCTGGTATTGTCTTATTGCTTTTGTATCTTTGTTCTAATAATTTCCTTAGTTCTTCAAAATTTTCTGGCTTTGTATAGCTCCCTATTGCTGTTCTGACATTTGAGGTAAGCTTAGCATGATATATGTACTGTAGAAAATCTATTTTTGCTGTCTCTGATAAAGTTTTGTTGATGAGTTCTGCTGTTATTAGAAAACCTTCTAATTCTACATAATTACCGGTGAACAATGATAGTGTTTTTGAAACTGTTTCTAAACTAAATGCTGCCATTTTAGTGTCTTCTGTTTCCGTTTCTGTAGATTTTCCTAGTAAATATTCCTTAATGTCCTCATATATATTATTAAACTCTTCCTCAGAAGTTATTGTATTTCCTTGTTCAATTTTTGTTATTTGAAATTCTTTTCTTAGTTCCTCAATATATGCTAATTTGTTTTGGATAGTTTTCTTTGTATATGTCCTTCCTGGACTTTTCTTTAAAATTTTTAATAACTCTTTTAATTTTCCAATTTGTTCTTCCATTTAGATAATTTTACAAAAATTTTCTTTTCTCTTTTTTAATTTTAAAAATAGTATAATAGACAATTTCATAAACAATATTTCTAACAATTATGTTTTCAATTATTTATTTAAAATAGTACATTTAAAAAAAAAATTTTTCTTCAATTATTAAAATTAATTTTATGTAATTTAAGAATATTATAATTGCTAATTGTAATAATATAAATATAAATAATATCTCTAATATGTCATTGAAAGGCATATTTTATTTTCTTCTTATAAAGTGTTTGCTGATTGAAAATATTTTATCTATTACATCGGATTTTTCAATAGTGTCATGTAATTTCGATGCTACTCCTCTGATTTCACCCTGAATAGCCCTGAACAACAATATTGTAATTGTTATAAATATAATCAATGGAAATACAATGCTTCGTATAATTGTACACATTTTATAATAAGTTTCTATTTATTTAAATGTTCTCTGATTTAAAAAAAATTTTTCTTTTTGTATCTGTTAATTATTTATTTTTCTTGTTCTTTTTTTTGTTCCTTTTTATGCTGGTTTTCAGTTCCTCAATCTTTGACCAAATTTCTTGCGATTTTTCCCACGGGATTGGATTTTCTTCTTCCCTTACAATGCGTAGCAGGTCTGCTAATTTTCTCCGTTCGTGCACTAGCCGTCCTCCTCTTTTCTTCTTAGCAATCTTTGTGTCGACTATCGGTATTGCTGTTAATTTTTTCTCTGTCTTCCTCGCTAGGCTTTGCCTGTATTCCTCGATTGTAAGCCGTTTTGGTCCTTGTACCATCGGTTTGTATGCTGGTGGTGGTGTTGCTGGAACACTTAAGGATGAAGGAACGTATTCGTCGGACATGTGTTTATATATGATGTTTAGATGAAAGTGTTTAAATTAGTTCCGAGGTCGTCGTCCAAAGGATCGCCATGTGGTGTTATGAATAAGTGGTGTTATAAATATGTGCTGGTTAAAGGCTAACTATTTGGGGTGTGGTCCTTGCAACCGGCAGAGTTTGCCACTGGTTGTGCTTGTGGTGTCCTGTGTTATGTATTTAGGAGTGTGGGGTTTTACAACCGGCAGAGTTTGCCACTGGTTGTGCTATTGCATTTGCCGATCTTACTATTGTAAGGGCAAATGGAAACTTTTGTAATAAAACTAAGGCAGTTGTTGCCGATTTAGTGTTTAAAATTCAAGTCTGTTTTATTTTGGGTTTTACACCCTTTTTATACAATTTGTCATGATCTAACTTATTCTAGCATATAGTTAGTGTTACATTTGTTTCACTCAGTACTATGAAGGATCGTATTGCTTTATTCTACATTCCAATTACAATGTTATTTGCTTGGTATGCACTCAAATAATATGAGTCACTCACATATTATTTGTTACATATTTACATATGTACATGCCATGCATAGAACAGTTTGACTCATTATCGATATTGTCTGTTGCATATACACATTGTGTAAATGATATTTTAAATTGTCATCGATACTATTGATTGTCTGTTCTATGTATCATGTATGCATTGTAGACATGTGTGGTACACTACAAGCTTGATTATTATGAAATATACACTACTAGAAGTTGTCTATTGTTGGTTTTTTCTTTATAGGAAGAATTTGTCTGTAAAATGAGTTTAATTGTGTTTGAATTTCAGACTATTTTTAACCCACTAGTGAATGATATTCCTTAGCCATTTTCCTTTAAAAATTTTCTCGAATTAATAAAAAAAATAATCTGATTAGTTTGTTCTAAAAACATTTTATTCAAAAAAACTTATAGTTTTGGAGTTATAGACCGTCCATTATAAGGGACACTGCGCAGGAGGTGCACTAGGCTTATTATAAATTTAATTGATCCATTTTGTCAACGCCCCCGTGCCCATATTATATCGATAACATAAAAATTTGTTGCATTAATGACAACATTATGATTCTTCCGCCGCACAGTGGACCATTTGACGAGAAGGCGGTCAAAAATCTATAACTTTTGATTGGATTGGAATTTTTTTAAGTTTTGCTATAACACGTACTTTTCTACCGAAAATAAAAAAAGTTACGGAGGGTTTAAATTACATTTTCATTTGTAGTTGAATTTTAGTACAAAAGTGAAGTGCTAAAAGGTAAAAAAAGTTTTTTTTTTAATATAGTTTCCTATTTTTTCAGTTAATTTTACAACTAATTCTTTTTACAAATTTTTTAAGTTAATTTTTTCAGAAAATGCCAAACTTTGGCCCCCGTAAACTTTTTAGTCCTAATGTGCACAAGGGCCAAAGGTTGTTTTTTTTTTGAAAGATCCCGAGTTAAAATATAATTTATTAAGCAGCGAACGTAAAAGTTACCTTATATTGGTTCAAGATAGAGCAGTTTCAATGAAAAACTCGTATGTATTTTGCTTAAGTTAAATTTTTTTTTATTGTCTTTTTAAATATTTCTATATCAATTTTTATGGTAAATTTATGAAATATAACAATTTTTGTTGTAAATTTACAAAATATATAAATTTTTAAATCAAGAAAATTTTTTAACTATATAAAAAAAGTGTAACTTATTGTTAGTGTAATGAAAAATGACTTTAAATCAACCAATTTTGGTAAAAATTTCTTCTAAATAGCCTTGATTTTCATCTTCTAGAAGCTGTTTAGCTTCTTCGTCTAATTCAATAGAGGTAGTTTTCCATTTTTGACGAATGTTGGACATATATGGATCTGAAGTGCACAACAAAATAGTGATAAGGTCTTCATTAGTACAACATATGAACATTTTCCTTGTGTTGTGCTCGCGAAAGAATCTGTAGTCTTTGTTCCTTTTTTCTTGCGCTTCTTTAGATAGATCTCCTATTGGTAGCATATTGTTTTGAATTATTTGTTCCCCATGGTACAAAATTTTATGTACTGTGGATGGCATATATCTCCAAGAGTATTTTTCGTTATAAACTATAGCTGTTTTATCGGCGTACTCTCCAAAATTTTTTGCATTTATCTTTCTGCTGCATGCTAGAACTTGTAATATGATTTTGAATCGTCTTATTCATTCATGATCTACACCTGTGATAGATGCTGCAGTTTCCGGATCGGAAAAAAATCTCCTTGCAGTATTTCCATCATTTGTGTTTCTTTCTCCTTGTTTTGGTTGGTCAATTACGAGGCCTAGCTGTAGATATTTTTGTTGAATTTGTTTTTTTGTTGCTTTCTTTTTTCTTCATTTTCTTTGTTTTTTCTCACTGTTTCGCCTAACGGACCAAATTCCAAATCATAACCCAATTTAAGAATATGCTCCATGAAACGTATTCTAGCATGAAGAGGGGACATTCCAAATTCGTAGGCTTCCTTAAAACTATCGTCTTCTGGTGGGGGTTGGCTTAATTGACTTGATGTCTTTTGGCATATAATGCAGCTTGACGTTGACTTTGTTCCAGTTAAAGCTTGTGCAACTTTTCCATCAATCATTGTGAGACACATTTTAAAATGTACCTCAATGTCTTGGTCATCAAATTTAAATATTACTGGTTGAAGTTCCTTAATTTGACCTTATATTTTTTGAACTTCTTCAGTTATGACATCTTTGGTTTCCTTTTTGAATGCAAATTTTATTGGTCTGCAATACTTTGTTGAAGAAGGAATTTCATTTTTCCATATATCAATTTCTGTTGCTCTACTAGTTGACGGCTCTAGGACGCTATACCTTTTTGTTAAGCGCAATGGAACGAAAGATACCATAAATAAATTAGCATCTGATGAATTTTCGGCATTAAATTGCTTGTATTGTTTCTGACCAGAGGATCCATCACATCCCCATTTAGAAATTAAAGTAATGCTGCCATTACCAATTTTTTTTAAATGATCAGTATCAAGCGTATTTAGCAATCGTTCTGCAGTATGTTCAAGGAGATCTTGCAATTTTATTTCTGCTGATGTTGAAGTGACACTAATAGCAGATTGTGAAGGTAAGCATTGTTTTTTGGCAGAAACTAAATCTCGATAATCTGGAAAAATCCCACAATTCTTTTCATTGGTTCGCTTCCGCAATTCCTTATATTGATTTTTGGTCAATTTCAAAACCAAAAATAGGGCGAACGCTTCTTCCGGCGTAAATTTCTTATCTTCAATTGGTGTAGGAATGCTTTCCAAAATCCTCTTTGTGCGCCTTGGGCTCGCTTCTACTATTTTTTCAATTATTTCAATTTTATTTTTTTTATTTTGGGTTGGTTGAATTTGGTGCAAAAATGAATCCTTAATAATTCTTTGAGAAATTTCTTCATTGATATTCTCCAGCTTGCGCCTTCGAAATCTGTCACTACATCCGACAATTGGTTTTGCTGGTCGACCCCTTTTTCCACTTTCGTTGGCAGTTGTAGATGCACTCTCAAAAATAAGTTCCTTTATTAACCAATAACGTTTGTACATCTTTGCCTTGCTATGAGAGCATTCAATGTACCGTCTTTTCAAATTCGATGCAAAATTAGTAATTTTTCCTTTGTGCATTTCAATGTCTTCTAGGTTACAATTCATAAAGAAGTTGTTGCTCACTATGTGCAAAATTACATCGTTTACATCATTTCATTGAAAATAAATATCTGCCAGATCTCTGCAACAGTAGTTAGCCATTGCACAAATTGTAATGAATAATAATTGTGGAAACATTATTATAAATACTCTTTCCAGCAATTATATAAAATAAAAATGTTTATCTTTTATTACCACTTTTAGAAGCATAAAAAACCCCTAACCCCTTTTAAAAGGTGAAGCATACCTGCTCATATCTTAAAGGGCTATGTCGCAATAATTTTTTTTTTTTTACCATTTACCTGTTATTTAAATTGTTTCCCATTTTATCAGGTATTTAAACTATATAACTCTAATTCAGACTATTAATGTTTTTGAAATATAACTATGTAAATGTACCTGTAACAATTAAGCGCATTATATCTCAACCCTTTTTTTAAGTATATAACAACACCTGACAACTCTACCGACACGCAAACAAATACACCGCGGTGCACCGGTACGACCAACTTTTGTATTCATAACACTCAGACGGACGGACGAACATCGTTTAATCGACTCAGAAAGTGTTTTTGAGTCTATCCGTATAATAAAAGATGGATAAAGGTACAATATTTTTGGCAGTTACAAACATCACCTCAAACTTAATATATCCTAACCACATAGTGGACAAATTTTGTATTCATAAATTTTGCAGAAAATATCTAACCTTGGGTCAGAAAAATTGTTCTGGTGCACACGGGCGGAAACTGGCGGGTATATAATGGGGTATAGGAGTATAGGGGAGGCTTCGGACTATATAAAAGTGCAAGATTTTTATACGCTATACCACTATGTGGTTTGGGTATAATGACTTTGTGCTGCTGTTTGTAACAACCAAAAATATTTGACCTAGACCCATCTTTAATTATACCGATCGAATCAGAATCACTTTCTGAGTTGATTTAACAATGTCCGTCCGTCCGTCCGTCCGTCTGTGTGTCCATGTAAAGCTTATAATCAAACTGCAGGTCGCAAATATGAATGTATATTGATGAAATTTGGTACATAAGCTTTTATCGGCCATGGGATGAACGCTATTGAAATTGGTGAGAATCGGTCCATGTTCAGACCTAGCCCCCATACAAATTACCCATATGAAATCGACATAAATTGCCATAAGATCCAAATTGTCATATAGATCTTACTCAAATTGGGTTTGTATGCGTTCATTACATCCATTAATGAGTAGTCCAAAAATGATCCCTTTGACCCCATATAGAGCTGCTTCCCGATCTTCAGTTAAATCTATTAAAAAACAAAAATATTGCACTGATTCTTCTCAAATTTTGTTTGTATATATTTTTGAAAAATACAAGAGACTTTATCAAACATGATCAGGATCGGTCCATTTTTAGACCAAGTCCCTATATAGATATAGCATCCGATATTAACTTTTTCATATCTGCAGCCAAAAAAATTAATAAAAATCCCACTCAAATTTGGTTTTTGCTTATTTTCTATGTCCAGTTAGTTGGGACTAAGAGATAGGGTCTCTAAACGCATGGTATAGGGTATCGTATCTAGACCGACTATAATTTTCTTACTTATTTCCGACTGCTTTTGACTGGCAGGATTTATGCTCTATTAAGTAGGAGATTTTCGAAAAATTTGGACCTTTTTTAAAAATTTTTTTTTTTAAATTTCGGAATGACTGAGTGAGTTTATGTTTCTAACATTAATAGTATGGAAGTCACGAAATTATACAAAAATTTATTTCACTTCAAAATCTTTTATATCAAAAATGTTACAGTCATTCAAAAATAAAAATTTACAAAGAAATTTTTAGTTTTAGCAAAATACTGAGAAATCCCATTTTCGAAGACCCTGTATGCTGTGATATAGTAGAGACAGAGTCTCAATTTTTTGGCTCCCGAGGTTTACAAGTATTTACTTTCAAATAACTTAACTAACATAACTTTAAAATCGGTAACAAAAAAAAAATGATTTTTGGCCGCCTTCTCAAAATATGGTCCACTGTGCGTCGCATTCATTTTCCATTTTTGAAAGTTCTATGAATTTGACGTCTCTGCTCAATGGTGATCACTTATTGAATGAAGCAATTAAATTTTTAAAAGTTCTGGCCCTTTAATTTGCAAACGATTCCATTATATTTGAGGTTTACAAAATAAATAAACTTCAAAAAAAAAAAAAAAATTAAAGCGGTTTCACAGCTTATATTTGAGCATTTTTCTTTAGCGTCTAATAAAAAAACTTCTAAATTAAAAAATCAAAAAATTTTAAATTGAAAGAAAAAATGAATTTACTCCCCAAAAAACGTAAACATTGGTGAATTTCTTCATCATGAACAAATTCCCAAATCTCATACAAATTTTTGAGGAGAAAGTTGATTTTTTTTGGGGAACTTGTTCATTAGGGACTAAGTACTCAGCGCCTGGTAAGCATAGTGAACCAATTTTCAAGTCAAAGGCCTTTGGATCCCGGGCAAGACCGGATAAAAACAGCTTTTATTCTATAAACCTAAACACCCTCTTGGAAGGGTATTTGTAGTTTGTGCTGATCTTCAGGGTATCGTTATTTTTTTTTACCAACAAAATTAACTTACATGATACACAGCAACATCAAGAACTTTTAAATATATTTTACAGTTTGTAGACTTTACTATTCAGTCAGTTAGATGTGATACTTCGTTATTTTTCTTCATTTATAGTTTTTTTTTTAACGAAAGCATTTTGTTCATTTTTTTCTGTTTAAATTAATGAAAAACGTTGTTGCCACTCTTAAGCCAATTAGTTGCATTGTTTTTTGTTTTTAAACAAACATTATTTTCTGTATCATGGCACTCAACGTTTTTTAACCTTTTTTTTTTCGTTTGAATTTTAATTTCTGTTGACAAATGAACTGTGACGCATAGCAAAGTTTAAGTTGTTAAAATGTCTGAGATTTGTAATGGACATGTTATGTAAAGTAGAAAGTATAATTGGATATTTGTTTTATTAAAGTTTAAGTTTTACAGATATTTAAATGAAAATTTTAGTGATTAAAAAATATAAAAAAATATCACTCATACGTCTAGTCACTCATACACCTGGTTTAAAGGATGCAATGCAAACATTAATAGAAAATTACTTAATGCCAATTGATGTAATTGTTTGTTGTCAGTTTATATGATATAGTGAAAACTAGGCATCAGAAAGAAATTTATTTAATATTTTTATTTCCAGTTAAAATTTATATATACAATTTTTAAAAACACCAGCGGAAAACTGCTGATCAATAAGTCCGTTACTTTTAGAATGAAACACAGTTTAAAAAAAATATATATATTTCAATATAATCTCCTTTTAGCTCAACAACGTTTCTCCAGTTTTTTTTTTCCAAAAAAATAGGATTTTTCGAGGTCCATAAAATAGGCATTTTTGATCAATAATTTCATCGTTGGAGCTAAATTTCTTTCCACCGAGCCATTTCTTTAGGTTTGGAAATAGGAAATAATCACTGGGGACTAAATCCAGAGAATATGGCAGATGGGGTACCAATTATTAGCCCAATGCATGGAATTTTGCTGTTGAGACACGATTGCGTTTATGGTCAATTGAGAGCAAACGCGGCACCCATCTTGCAGACAGCTTTCTTAAACCCAACTGATCATTTAAATCGAAACCACAATGCCTTATGAATTGCCTATGGCATCAGCAATGTCACACACTTTTACTCTGCGATCGGCCAACACCACATCGTGGATTTTATCGACATTTTCGGGTGTATTGATCTCAATTGGCCATCCAGAACGTTCGGCGTCATTTGTATTTGTGCGACCACAATGAAAGTCAGTAAACCACTTTTTTGCCATTGAAATCGATGGTGCAGAATACTATTTATCAAGCTTTTCCTTGGTTTGATGGGCGGATTTTTTCCACAAAAAATAATATTTAATGAGCCCTCGAAATTCACTTTTTCCCGTTTTTAAAAAACCACGAGGTTGTATGTTTGAACAGATGTAAACGCAAAGTAAATGACGAAACTTGCTGAAAATTTTACAGTAGTTTACCAACAGATGGCACTTGATGTGAGCAGTGTTGCATTTTATATAACTACGAGCGAAGTTTGAAATGTCACGGCCTTATTTATCCGCCCTCGTAAGGTTCTGAAGACATCAGCGATTTTAAAGTTAACTCTGTGGATTAAACTTACTTTTCAGATGGTGGTGTTAAAATGAATTCGAACACAATATATCACACCTTAAATACAAAACAGTCACAACTCAAAATTTTCAAATTATCAGGAGAGGCAAAAAACTGTTTATGTACAAATGATAAAAATGATATCTGACCTTGGGCCAGAAAAATTGTTCTGGTGCACACGGGCGGAAACTGGTGGGTATACAATAGGGTATAGGAGTGTAGGGGAAGGTTCGGACTACAGAAGAGTGCAAGACTTTTTTATGACTTTTGATGGGCAGGAGTTATGCTCTAATAAGTAGGAGATTTTCGGGAAATTTTGACCTTTTAAATTTTTTTTAATTTCTAAACGGCTCAGTGACTTTTTATTTCTAACATTAATAGCTTAGAAGTTACAAAATTATAATAAAATCTATTTTACTTTAAAATCTTTTAAAACAAGAAAATTACAGTCATTTAAAAATTTAAATTTAATTTTAGCAAAATACTGAGAAAGTCCATTTTCGAAGACCCTGTTCGCTGTGATATAGTTGAAATAAAGTCGCAATTTTTTGGCTACCGAGGTTCACTGGTATTTACTTTCAAACGAAGAACATAACATTAATCTGTAACCAAAAAAAAAAATATTATTAGGCCGCCTTGGTTTTTGATATTTTTAAAATCTCAGAATTAAGATGTAGACGTATGTGTCATAATTAATCGTACGTATACGTCAAGTGTTATCCTTTCATCGAATAAACGAATCAGGGTGTCAGTGATGGGTGCAACTATATCGCACCTTAAACACAAAACAGTCACAATTCAAAATTTTCAAATTTTCAGGAGAGGCAAAAAACTGTTTATGTAAAAATGATTGTATTATTTAAAAAAAGTTAGTTTCATTATGAAGAATGACAATTTTGAGGAAAGTTTTGCTATACTTTTTTTTTAATTTATATTGTATTTGTGGAAATAAAATATAATTTTGAGTTACGACTCTCTGACTGAAATTTTTTCATTTGAGTATTTATATTATATATTATAACAGTATATTTTTTGTTAAGGAAAACAGTTATGAGAAATAAATTTTTGCAGTAGATAGAAATGTGTACTGTGAATTAATTTATGGAAAAAAGCCAATTTTGGAAAATTTTGAGTTGTGACTCTTTTCTATTTAAGGTGCGATGTGTATATTTTTGCTGTCTCAGTTGTTTGTTGACACTCTCAACATACGGTCGTGTTATTAAAAATTCAACTTTTCTCACGTGTTAAATTTTTGTAAACAAACAATTAATTTTTTAATTTCAATTATATGCAATAATTGAGAATGGTCCCCACACAAAAACGCAAAAAATTCTGGGGTAACAACCCTAGATTTAAAGTACCCAAACCTCTAGAAAATAACAGATTCCAAGTGCTATCTGATATGGATGACGACACCAGCGAAGAAGAAGGTGAAGTAAGTGGAAATGCAAACAATATTCCTCCAATTATTGTTGATAGTGGTCATAAGTTCACTGATATCATAAAGATATTGGGCTCGAACTCCAAGTATAAGAGAATGTCGATAGGTACAAAAGTGTTGCCAAACACTTTGATTGACTTCAATGAAGCTTTAAAAAAACTTAAACACGATGAAATTAAATTCTTTACGCATCCAGTTAAAGACAACAAGAAATTTAAACTTATGCTTTTTGGTCTACCACAATTCGAACTAAAAACGATTCTTGAGGAGTTCAAAAATACGTACAATATAGAACCAACAAACATAAATGAAATTAAAACCACACGATCCACATCTGACGATGCTTTGTACATGCTAGAATTTAACAGAAGTCAGATTTCTAAAAGAGAAGTATTTAAGATAAAATACTTTTATGGTATAGTGGTCCACTGGAGAAATCCCCGGCATCGTGCAAGAGGACCGACACAGTGTTCGAAATGTGCATTATATGGTCATGGCTCATCAAATTGTTTTAGAAAAAATGTATGTCTAGGTTTTGGAGGTCCACATGACTATTCGTGTTGCCAGTTAAATAAAGTTGCAAATGACGGCCCTGTGATATATAAATGTTTTAATTGTATTAAGAATAACTTGAAAAATGTTAATCATCGAGCAGATGACATAAACTGTCCATCGCGCCGCGAGTACCTAGAAATACGACAATGAGTTTCCAGAAAACGACACATTCGTAAAATGCCACAACATTCGGAACCTGATCCTTTCATCTGGGATGACGATATCCCAAATAACCGTGATATATCAACAACTAATAAGGTGCATATTTTTCCTCGCACCGATGAAATTCCATCAAGTAGTAGAGCACATAATGCTCTCAATAAAGTTTCCTACGCAGCAAAAGCTAAAGCAGCTCAAATAATAGATCATGATAACGATGATCTCTCTAATGAAAAGCTATTAAAAATTTTCTTTGATGCAGCCGATGCTCTAGAAAAATGTAAAAACAAATATGACAAGCTGCGAGTACTTGGAAATATGCTTAAACATGTCATATAAAGAAACAACAATGTATAGAATCAATGTTATGCTTTGGAATGCCCAAGGCATAACTAATCCAACAGCTATATATCAATTGGAACACTTTTTAAATGAACAAAAAGTTGATGTAGTTTTTATTAATGAAACTTTTTTAAAACAAAAACACAAATTCAAATTGCTTAATTATAAAATCTACCGTCAAGATCGATTAACCCATGGAGGAGGTGTATTAATAGCGATTAAAAATACAATTCCACACCAATATATATCAATAATGTCAACAACAATTATTGAAAATGTTTCCATTGTAATAAATATTAATAACCGGCCAATTAGATTTACAGCTGTATACTGCCCACGATACACTAACAGCTTCATTGAAGATTTGAACAAAATCACACAACAACGTCTGAATTTTTTGTTTTCGGCGATTTGAACGCTCACCATACTAGTTGGAACTGCCAAGGAAACAACACTGCTGGTAGAAAACTATATAACCATCAAATGAATTCCAATTATTACATCCACTCGTCCAACACCTCTACCCGATTTGGGCAGCGTTCAACATCCACACAAGCATCAGTTATTGACCTTCTACTTACAAACTCGAACTTAAATATTTCGGCAATAGAAACTCATACAGGTATGTTAAACTCTGATCAATTTCCAGTTACATGTCAAATTTATGGTTCCATTATTGAAAGAAAAATACTTATTCCACTGTATCAGATGGCAAATTGGAATGAAATCAATTAATGGGTAGACCATGAGATTCGAAAAAATAATTTACTATCTGCAATTATAACCGAGTCAAACATTGAACAAATTATAAATAAAATTACTCACATAATCCAACAGGCTTCCAAAAGAATTCCAGTTAAGGAGAAACAAATTTGGCAGAAAAAAATTTCTCAATTAACTTTATACTTAATTGGCAAAAGAAAATGGTTTGTACGTAAATTACAAAGAGCAACCAACATTTCGGAGAGACATTACTTATCATCTGTTGTTAAACAGCTGAATATTTTAATCAACTTTCACGTATCAAATGACAGAAATGACAACTGGAATAATTTTATTAAAAAATTGCCACCTGGCAACAAAAAGTTCTGGCAGCTGAACAGAGCAATAAGAGGGAATAAAGCAACTGTAGAAAATTTGACAATAGATGGCGCTGATGTATTCAATAATGAAAGAAAGGCAAATATTATAGCGGATGTTTTTGAAAATTCACACCAAATAACTTATAATCAACAATCGACAGTTGAACGTATGGTATCGAAACACATTCAATGGTTAGACTTACAATCTGTGCCTACCAATGTAACTGATATGTTGATAATCGTGGACGAAGTAAAATTTTTAATTTTTAAGCAAAAAAATTAAAAAGCACCTGGTATAGATGGAATAAAACCAATAGTTCTAAAACGGATGTCAAATGTATTTTTCAATTTTGTTACAAAAATTTTCAATTGGTGCTTAAAAAACTGCTATTTCCCGAAGCAATTCAAAATTGCCAAGGTAATACCAATACTTAAACCAGGAAAAGATAAAAAATCACCCAAAAGCTATCGTCTCATAAGTATTTTGAATGGTTTAGACAAAATTTTTGAAAAAATCATACTAACGTGACTAAATGAATATACAGAACAAAACAATATTTTGAGTAATGAGCAGTTTCGTTTTAGAAGAGAACATTCAACGATACATAAGGTGAAGAGAATTGTAAATTTAATAAATAGCAACAAAAATCAACGTAAAAGCACAGGAATAGCTTTTCTTGATGTTGAGAAAGCTTTTGACTCCATATGGCACAATGGAATTATTTTTAAGCTCAATAAATTTGGTTACCCTATATATTTACAAAAAATTATAAAAAGTTTTTTATCCGACAGATACTTTGCAGTCAATTTGGATAACGAAAAATCTACACTAAGGCACATTCCTGCAGGAGTTCCGCAAGGATCAATCTTATCACCAACGCTGTACTCTATATATACTTCAGACTTTAAAGCCCTAAGAAACCAAACAGCGGCCTTCTATGCAGATGACACCGCATTAATAACGAGTAGAAAACTTTCAAATGCAATAGTGAAGAACATGAAAAAAGCTTTAAGCCATGCTGAGAAATACTTCAACAAATGGAAAATAAAGATAAATCATGGGAAAACACAAGCAATTATTTTCCCAAAAAGAATTCCACAAATAACACTTTGTATGCAAGGGACTGAAATTCCAATACTTGATTCAGTCAAATATTTGGGAGTTGTTTTCGATAAAAAACTAACACTCAAAAATCATGTCACACAAGCGGGTGATAAGGCACTAAAGTGCGGAAGAGCGCTTTCCCCTCTGCTTAACCGAAAATCTAAACTAAATTGCAAAAGTAAGCTGTTATTATATAATATGTGTATACGACCAATAATGACATATGGCTGCCAGGTATGGTCAACGAGATGTGCCAACACTTATCTTAAAAAGCTACAAATAATCCAAAATAAAAACTTGAAGATTATATACAACCTGCCTAGAAGATACTCAACTGCCTAGAGGATACTCATTTGCAACCTGTATTTTGATTACAAAATTTACATGGCTACACAGATGGACGGACAGACGCATGGACGAACGGACACCACTAACTCGACTCAGAAAGTGGTTTTCATTCGATCGGTATAATAACAGATAAGTTTAAGTCAAATATTTTTGGTAGTTACAAATATCAGCATAAAGTCATTATACCCTGACAACATAGTATGGTATAGGGTATATAAAAAACCAATTCATAAAATCTGATTTATAAGTTGTTCGTCAAATTGTTCAATGTGTCGCTAACAATAGGATGAGAGCTTAAGAATATGGGCCGCATGCAAAGAAATTAAAGTGTACTTCAAGTAGACTTTATTCTATGTTTTTTATACAGCCCCATTTGTTTGCCAGACCTAGCGATATTTTTTTTTTTGTCAAGTCTATGGGAAATACTGTTTCATAAACTTTTCTTAAGCTTTTATAGGGAAAATATTTGAATGTGACAATTATTAAAGAATAGACTTCAAATTTTCAAATTTTCAAATTTAGTTAATTGAAAATAAATTTAAATTGTTTAAGTTTGTAATCCAAATGAAAAAAAAAATTAATGTGAACATTTTTCTGTAAACTAAAATTATAAGTAGTTCTTAAAAGAAAAACTGCTTACATCTAAAATGTTGGAAAAAAAAGTATGAAAATCTGATAAATTTTTATTTTTATTAAAATCTGTAAAAGCTTATTTATTTATTTATTTCTTGTAAATAACAAGGCATTTTTTTTTTAGAAAAATTGCCTTTGTATATATATGTATATATATATATTTCTTTCATATTAGCGAAGTTTTGTATATGTGTAGGGATAGCGTTTAAAAAATGTGACACTAACGATATGTATACGTTGCTATAAACACGACCACCAGAACAGCAGTAATAACATTTACAGCTATGACGCACAACTACAACAAGAACGAGATAGAAAAATCTTTTTATACCCTCCACTCCAGTGTGCAGAGGGTATATATAAGTTTGTCATTCCGTTTGTAATAATTAAAAAAAAATTTTGGACGCCATAAAATATATATATATATATGTGATCCTTATAACAACCGGAGTTGATATAGCGATGTCCGTCTGTCCGTCTGTCCTTCTGTCCGTCTGTGGAAATCACGATGCCGGCATCAATCGGGCAGCTAGGGTGCTCGTTGACATAAAAAATAATTCACTAACATTCTGAGAAGTTTGCTGTTTAAAAGCGTTCAAATCGGTCGATTAGGGCCGAGATTTGAATGAAGAACTAAAAAAAGTCTTGAAAAAATATAATTTTCTATGTTGTTCTTGTCACGATCACGCCGTCAATAGGACAGCTAGGGTGATCATTTTTAGTGAGAATGATTCATCAAATTCATGGGAAGATTTCTATTTTAAACATCAATGAAATCGTTGAACCAGGTCCAGGGAAATCTCTGAAAAAGTAAAAAAAAAAATGAAAAACATGATGTTTCTATATTGTTCTTGTTGTTATTCTAAATGTTGCATTGTTGTCATAGCTGGGCTTGTTGTTTTTGTGGTCGTTGTGGTAACAATATAATAAAAACAAAACCTTTGTACATTTTTTTATCAACTCTGGTAGAAAAATTTAAAAGTTTACATTGTTTTGGCATCACTAAAAAAATTTGTGAGATAATTTCTGTCATTGCCACGAGCCTGCCTGCAAAATATCAGATCGATTGGGGTCACGGGAAAGTTGTTAAAATCGATCCAAAATTTGTTCGACAAGCAGACACTACGAGTTAATATAAAGGGAGTAGAAATTCACCAGCATCTAAAGCAAATAATGCTAAAATACCTAGTTGTTATAAAAAAAAAACAATGTAAATTTAGCAAAAAAAAAAAATTTATGTATTAATTTATTTAAAGAGGAAAACACAGAAATAACGTTTGATGTTGTCTTTTTTGTGTGTAATATTTATATATACATACATACACTTATTAAATAATACAACTAATATACATATATTATATATATGTATGTACATATGTATATCCATAGTAACTGCATGTTAGAAATAAATCGGTATATTATTTTATTTACATAAAATTCTGCAATATTTTGTTGTGGGGAAAATACATTTCTTTTGCATTAACAGAGTGTCACTTCATTTTGCTCAGCATGACTATGCCACAGTTGATGGCGCCACAATTTTTGTTCTAATTAGCTTTGCAATAGTTATTTCTATTTTAACATGAATGTTAATATTTTCAATTAGATATCATACAGAACAATGTTAAGAGTATACACGGGCTGGTCTTTTATGTCATACGTTTTTTGATTACTATTTTACAAATATGAACATAAGTTTGGCATGTTAAAATAGAGTTACCGAGTTCATCAATGAGTTTTTTGCTTTCAAAACAGTTCTACACAGTTATATAGAATTATTATTCTGCTTTACCTACAAAATATCTGATTGCTATTACATCTAATTTTTAAAAATTGTTTATAATTACTAAAGCATTATTATTCACATAAATACAAAATTGCACTTTTTAAATTTTCCATTCAAATTTAAGAAAATATCAATTCTAAGAAAATATCAATTTCCAATTATAAATCAGAAAATATTAATCGAATTTCAGAAAATCATATCAAAACGTCGGAAATAATAATTTTAAATTTAAAAGACATCAATTGCATCTTTAATATATAAATTTTATTCGTTAAACCCAAATTGAAATTCCAAAAAAAAAAAAACACCAAATATGTTTACATTTAAAAATGTTTACATTTAAAAAAAATATTGGCATTGGCATAATAGCTTTTCAGTAACTTCTTTTAACGATAGTCGAATCGTTAAAAAAGAAAATTGCAAAATTATCAATAAAATTTTTAAACGATATTCGCTATTGTTAAAGTCAGCTATTGCTGTTATCTAAACGACAACCATGTTTGTGTTGTTTATTCAATCGATAAAAACTTAAATTTTTAGCTTGAAATGTCGTCATACATAAATAAAAATCATAAAATAGTGAAAATATTTTGCTTCTATTAAAAAACTTTTTTATATAAATAAAAAAATTAAATAGCATATTCAATTTATTATTTAATTTTGAAATAAATAAACAGAAATATTAGTAAACAAAATTAAGATATTAAACATAAACATAAAATCATCCTGTCAAACACGAATTAATTTGTTTTTTTCTATTCTTTGTGTTTTTCGCTTATTTTGTCAGAGATGCCACTCGTTTACAATTAAAATAAATAGAAAAATAGATTTATCGACTGTCGTTAAGATGTATGCACTTAGTGAATGACTTAATCCTTAGTGCAAAAAACAGTAGCTGTCGATATATTTTGCGATGGTCGGATCGTTGAAATTTACAGAATCGCACTACAGAAAACATTAATTTAAATTCAACGAATTTTAGAAAACCTCAAATGATATTTAAGGCTGCGTACACACGATGGGAAACATGCGAAAAACATGTTTCCATTTTTTAATACAGACGATGGAACCAAAAACAAAACATCAGTTCTATGTGTTTATTGAATATACTACTACTAGACAAAGAAACGGAAGAAAATAAATTTTATATTCGTCATTAAAATTTTTAAAAATTTATAAAATATATGTATTAATTTATAACTTTTTATATTAATCTATAAACTTCCTCATATTTTCATTATCACTATTCATTATTATTTATAAAATTCTAGAAATTTGCATTATGTTAAATTTTCGTAATTTTCGTCTCTCTTTTATTTTCTTTACTCCGATATACGAAACAACGACTGCTCCCAATGAAATGAGAGAGCAAACATTGTAAGCATCGATACAGACGATGGAACATTGAGTTTGGAAACATAAAATAAAAAAATAATTTGATATTTGAGGAACCAAAATTGAAACATTGATTTTGACAGGAAACATTGCTACACACGATGGACCATTAAGTGGAACATGACGATGTTGATGTTCCATCGTTTGTACTCAGCATAAATAAACGCAATTTGATGAGAATGTTATTTATATATAAATTTTCACAATTTTTTTGGATGAAAATTTGAAGTTTTTCAGAAAATAAAGATAAATTATTTTATTTAAAATGTTTGGGACTTTTGGTTTTTTGCGTTTGGCATCCCTAATTTGATTATTTATTATTATAAATTTATTCTCTATGTTTTCAAAATATGGCAATATTATAATAAAAAAAGTTGAGATAGCTTTTTTTTTTTGGTTATTATTTTGTTACTCCATCCTACCTATATGGCCACAATGAAGAAATATTTGGCCAAGTAAAAGAAACTATACAGCCATCTCCAATTAGCACAATTTAATGCATATAGCCACCCTACACAACCATTACCTTTGCAATGGAGGTTAGGGCGATCTATTTAATTAGCAAAAACTAAATTAAACGAGAAATTATGTCATATAACCGGAAACGTATGCATATTTTTCCAATATTTTGTTTACATTTATTATCAATACTCAAACCGAGGTGGAGGGTATCAAAGATTCGGCACAGCCGAATTTACTTGTTTTTTTTCAAGAGTTTTTTAACATTTTCATTGATATCTCTGGTCTTATTGAATCGATTTTAATGATTTTAATCTGCCACCTGCTCAGAATGTCAATAAATTATTTTCAGTAAAATCGATCAACTTAGCTAACCTATGTAGGGCGTGGAGGGTAGAAAAACTATGTTTTTATAGAAAATTTCTTAGCACTTCTTATTTAAAACTTGCTCTACATCTAATATTTTATAGACAATCCTTCCTGCATCAAGCATATTAAATATAAATAGCTAAGGACGATTGATTTTACCGAACGTTTCAATTTTTCAAAAATATTTTTCACTTCAAATAAGTTTTGGTCATGTTGTCGGACAATTTTGAAGAATCTAGCAAAAAATACACAAAAATATCAATAATATTTATAAAGCTTATTTAATAATGGCTTAGTTATTGCTTAAAGCATGAGGCTAATGAATCCCGTTCAAATATTTTTGTAGAAATTTTTTTTTTTAAGTTTACTTTAGATAACCTTATAATTATTACTTTAATATTTTTATTATATTGTTATTCCAATTTACGGATTTATGGATTTAAATTTTATGCTGTAAGTCACTTTATTATTGTTAAAGAATATTTAATTCATAATTGAGGAACCCCTGTTGGTTTTTAATAACTCAATGCAATTGCTACAAATAGTTAAATTTTAATGCAATTTTAAATACATTTGTTAATCGAAAATAGTTTCAATTACAGTTATACAAAACACCCACAAATACATATACTAAAAAACAAATAATTTATATGTTTGTTGCATAAAAAAACATAATCCATATATCCCAATTGACATTTTAACATGAAGCATTTAAAAGACTTTTTGTCACTTTTAAATCCCGAGTGTTAACAAAAACGTTTATTCCTTGGATTTTCGATCCTTATACCAATAAATGGAACACTGGCTAGACCAATTTCAGGAAAATATTTCTATGGGCTACATTAGAATATGAGTGGACACAGAGTCGAGGCATTTTTCATTTTAAATGAAACTATTAAAGGCAAATGTTAATAACGTTATAATAAAATGCGTTCATGTTATATCTTGCCGAATATATAAAATTAATTTACAATTAATTATATTAACTTAATAACTACTAGACTCTCATCTGGATCCCGCAGATCACGAAAATATTTAAACATCTCACTGAATACGAAAAAATTATTGACTAGTATTTTTGTTAGCAGCCCAAGCTCAGGTTTCGGTAGTAAAAGTGATAACAAAACATGACAATTTTGTTCGTCTTGTGCCGATTTTTCAGATTTGATCCAAGTCATACACAAATTAGATAGGTGCTCAAGAAACAAATAAAAAACAAGTAAGTTAATTATAGTCTGTCCAGACCGACTATACGATACCCTATACCATGGTTAAGAAACCCTATCTCTTCGGTCCAACTAATTGGATATAGAAAATAATTATAGACCAAATTTGAGTGGCATTGTTATTAATTCTTTTACTGCAGATATGAAAAAGTTCATATCGGGTGCTATATTTTTATGGGGCCTGGGTCGAAAAAACGACCGATCCTGACCATTTTTGGTACAGTCACTTATATTTTGAAAAAACATATACAAACCAAATTTGAGAAAAATCTGTGCAATATTTTTGTTTTTTGATAGATTTTAGTGAAGATCGGGAAGCAGCTCTATATGGGGCCTATGAATAAGAATTGTCCTATAATAAACACATAAAAACCCAATCGGACTGAGATCTATATGATAATTTGGAGCTTATGGCAATTTATGTCGATTTCATAGGGGTCATTTGTATGGGGACTAGGTTTGAACATGGACCGAATTTTACCAATTTCAATAGCGTCCATCCTATGGCCGATAAAAGCTTATATACCAACCTGTACACAGTGCGTGAAACGGTCAATCTAACGTTGTACAGTGGACCATATTTTGAGAAGGCGGCCAAAAATCATTTTTTTTTTTTGTTACCGATTTTAAAGTTATGTTATTCATTTGAAAGTAAATACTAGTAAACCTCGGGAGCCAAAACATTGCGACTCTATCTCAACTATATCACAGCGAACAGGGTCTTCGAAAATGGGCTTTCTCAGTATTTTGCTAAAATTAAAAATTTCTTTGTAAATTTTTATTTTTGAATGACTGTAACTTTTTTGATTTAAAAGATTTTGAAGTGAAATAAATTTTGTTCAAAATGTAAAATCACTGAGTCATTCCAAAATTTAAAAAAAAAAAATTTTTTAAAAAGGTCAAAATTTTCCGAAAATCTCCTACTTAATAGAGCATAACTCCTGCCAGTCAAAAGCAGTCAGAAAAAATCTTGCACTCTTCTATAGTCCGAACCTTCCCCTATACTACTGTGCCCCATTATACACCCACCAGTTTCCGCCAGTGTGCACCAGAACAATTTTTCTGACAAAAGGTTAGATATTTTCCGCAAAATTTATGAATACAAAAGTTGTCCACCACGTGGTTAGGTTATATTAAGTTTGAGGTGATGTTTGTAACTGCCAAAAATATTGCACCCTTATCCATCTTTTATTATACGGATCGACTCAAAAATACTTTCTGAGTCAATTAAACGATGTCCGTCCGTCCGTCTGAGTGTTATGAATACAAAAGTTGGTCGTACCGGTGCACCGCGGTGTATCTTTTTGCGTGTCGGTAGAGTTGTCAGGAGTTGTTATATACTTATAAAAAAGGGTTAAGATATAATGCGCTTAATTGTTACAGGTATCTTTCAAAAACATTAATAGTCTGAATTAGAGTTATATAGTTTAAATACCTGACAAAATGGGAAACAATTTAAATAACAGGTAAATGGTGAAAAAAACTATTGTGACATAGCCCTTTAAGATATGAATAGGTATGCTTCACATTTTAAAAGGGGTTAGGGTGTGGGTTTTTACTGCTTCTAAAAGTGGCAATAAAAGATAAAAATTTGTAAATGGTAAAAAAAAAACTATTGCGACATAGCCCTTTAAGATATGAGCAGGTATGCTTCACCTTTTAAAAGGGGTTAAGGTGTGGTTATTTTATGCTAAAAGTGGTAATAAAAGATAAAAATTTGTAAAAATTTTTAAAAGGGGTTAAGGTGTGGGTTTTTTGTGCTTCTAAAAGTGGTAATAAAAGATAAAAATTTTTATTTTACATAATTGCAAGAAAGAGTATTTATAATAATGTTTCCACAATTATTATTCATTACAATTTTTGCGATGGCTAAGTACTGTTACAGAGATCTGGCAGATATTTATTTTCAACGAAATGATGTAGTCGATGTAATTTTGCACATAGTGAGCAACGACTTCTTTAAGAATTGTAACCTAGAAGACATTGAAATGCACAAAGGAAAAATTACAAACTTTGCATCGAATTTGAAAAGGCGGTACATTGAATGCTCTCATAGCAAGGCAAAGATGTACAAACTTTACCAAGACTGGTTAATAAAGGAACTTATTTTTGAGATTGCATCTACAACTGCCAACGAAAGTGGAAAAAAGGGTCGGCCAGCAAAACCTACACCAATCGAAGATCAGAAATTTATGCCGGAAGAAGCGTTCGCCCTATTTTTGGATTTGAAATTGACCAAAAATCAATATAAGGAATTGCGGAAGCGAACCAATGAAAAGAATTGTGGGATTTTTCCAAAGTACCGAGATTTTGTTTCTGCCAAAAAAGAATGGTTACCATCACAATCGGATATTAGTGTCACTTCAACATCAACAGAAATAAAATTGCAAGATCTCCTTGAACATACTGCAGAACGACTGCTAAATACACTTGATACTGATCATTTAAAAAAAATTGGTAATGGCAGCATTACTTTAATTTCTAAATGGGGATGTAATGGATCCTCTGGTCAGAAATAATACAAGCAATTTAGTGCCGAAAATTCATCAAATGCTAATTTATTTATGGTATCTTTCGTTCCATTGCGCTTAACAAAAAGGTATAGCGTCTTAGAGCCGTCAACTAGTAGAGCAACAGAAATTGAAATATGGAAAAATGAAATTCCTTCTTCAACAAAGTATTGCAGACCAATAAAATTTGCATTCAAAAAGGAAACCAAAGATGTCATAACTGCAGAAGTTCAAAAACTAAAAGATCAAATTACGGAACTTCAACCAGTAATATTTGAATTTGATAACCAAGACATTGAAGTACATTTTAAAATGTGTCTCACAATGAATAATGGGAAAGTTGCACAAGCTTTAACTGGAACAGAGTCAACTTCAAGCTGCGTTATATGCCAAAAGACATCAAGTCAATTAAGCCAACCCCCACCAGAAGACGACAGTTTTAAGGAAGCCTACGAATTTGGAATGTCCCCTCTTCATGCTAGAATACGTTTCACGGAGCATATTCTTAAATTGGGTTATGTTTTGGAATTTGGTCCGTTAGGCGAAACAGTGAGAAAAACAAAAAAAAAATAAAATGAAGAAAAAAGAAAGCAAAAAAAAAACAAATTCAACAAAAAATATCTACAGCTAGGCCTCGTAATCGACCAACCAAAACAAGGGGAAAGAAACACAAATGATGGAAATACTGCAAGGAGATTTTTTGCCGATCCGGAAACTGCAGCATCTCTCACAGGTGTAGATCATGAATTAATAAGACGATTCAAAATCATATTACAAGTTCTAGCATGCAGCAGAAAGATAAATGCAAAAAAAATTTGGAGAGTACGCCAATAAAACAGCTATACTTTACAATGAAAAATACTCTTGGAGATATATGCCATCCACAGTTCATAAAATTTTGTACCATGGGGAACAAATAATTCAAAACAATATGCTACCAATAGGAGATCTATCTGAAGAAGCACAAGAAAAAAGGAACAAAGACTACAGATTCTTTCGCGAGCACAACACAAGGAAAATGTCCAGATGTTGTACTAATGAAGACCTTATCACTATTTTTTTGTGCACTTCAGATCCATATATTTCCAACATTCGTCAAAAATGGAAAACTACCTCTATTGAATTAGACGAAGAAGCTAAACAACTTCTAGAAGATGAAAATCAAGGCTATTTAGAAGAAATTTTTACTAAAATTGGTTGATTTAAAGTACTTTTTCATTACACTAACAATAAGTTACACTTTTTTTATATAGTTAAAAAATTTTCTTGATTTAAAAATTTATATATTTTGTAAATTTACAATAAAAATCGTTATATTTCATAAATTTACCATAAAAATTGATATAGAAATATTTAAAAAGACAATAAAAAAAAATTTAACTAAAGCAAAAACATACGAGTTTTTCATTGAAACTTCTCTATCTTGAACTAATGTAAGGTAACTTTTACGTTCGCTGCATAATAAATTATATTTTAACTCGGGATCTTTCAAAAAAAAAAAAAAACAATCTTTGGCCCTTGTGCACATTAGGACTAAAAAGTTTACTGGGACCAAAGTTTGGCATTTTCTGAAAAAATTAACTTAAAAAATTGTTAAAAAGTATTAGTTGTAAAATTAACTGAAAAAATAAGACATTATATTAAAAAAAACCTTTTTTTACCTTTTAACACTTCACTTTTGTACTAAAATTCAACTACAAATGAAAATGTATTTTAAACCCCCCCTAACTTTTTTTATTTTCGGTAGAGAATTACGTTTTATAGCAAAACTTAAAGGCTAAAGTCTCACCTACCAAACAAAAAAAACCGCATATCAAAATTCTAATCCAATCAAAAGTTATAGATTTTTGACCACCTTCTCGTTAAATGGTCCATTGTGCGTCGTTTAAATAAAATTTGAAATGTGTAATTGCGAATATTTTTTTTGTATTTTCGATAACCAATATCCCACTGAGTTTATCGATTACTTTTGTTTTCTTGTAACTTATATATTCGAACAGCTGTGAGCTTTCAAACATAACATATGTTTCAACAGGTGCTGTAATAAATTTTCCCGCCATTTCACATAGTGCAAAGCGAGCTTTGTAAACAAAAAAATTATTTTCATATTTGCCAAGTAAAGTTTTTTTTTTAAGTTTGTGGTATGTATTTATAAAAAAAAATTGTTTGTGGCTTGTGTTTTATATATTTTTGTTACAAATATCATTAGAAAATAGCCTTCGATGTGTCCTCCGTTGAATGTCATTTAGTGAAATTCTGAAGAGTAGATCTTTTGTTGTCCAAAAGTGTCCGCTCCAAATCTTATTTATTTTGTTTATACTGTTTCTTGTGAATGTAAAATGGCAAAATCTTTTGCCACTTTTTGCGACTCTCATTTTTGTTCCATTTTGTAGGTACGATGTCAGTCTCAAAAAGAGAACTTTTTTTAATATGGTATAACGAAGCTGTTTTTCTAAAAAATTTTTGGCAGTAGAAAACCACATGTTTAATAATATAATTGATAAAAATAATCATAACGAAGAACAGTGCCGTGAAATGGGTAGAAAATTAAGAAGTTTTATTGTCAAGTTAGTGGAAAAATGGAAAGATTGCAATAGAAGATTACCATATTTTGAAAAAAGAAACAAGGAATGGTTAGAAGGAGACCTTGTGTTAATTGCTCCAACAACTTCTGCACAAGTTGGACGACCGGTAAAGGAGTTTTCAGCTTGTAGTGTAAAAATCAAGTCCATAAAGTTTCGCCATTACTAAATGAATCTTCGTGCAGCGAGCTAATTGCGGCAACTCGATCTAGTCGTTACAGGACTGGAAAAAGAACTGCATCGAAGGCATGGATTCAAATGATGTCATGGCTGAAAAAATTAAAAAAAGTATTGAATCTGAGAGCCTACTACCTGTTAAATATACTCCAGAAGAGGCCTTGGCTCTTTATATTGATGGAGGTTATACGAAACACTCGTACAAATTAATGCAGGCTGGTGCGAAAAATCGAAGTGCCAACATTTACCCAAGCTATGATGTTTGTAGACTAGCTAAGCAAAGGTGCTATCCTAGTTGATTATTGGTGACAGATTCGTCTGCTGAAGTGCCCCTTCAGAGCTTGGTGGATCACACTGTTGCTAGGATAATTGCAGCACAGCCTGATTTATTTCAAAAATTCTATACCAATGGAAATGAAAAATTAGTTGCAAGTTATAAATGGGGATGCGATGGCAGTAGTGGACAACGGCAACGATATAGTGATCCTGAAAAGAATATGATTGATGAGCATATGTTTACCATTTGTATTGTACCATTGCAAGTGCAATTCGGATCCAACATTATTTGGAAAAATTCGCGACCTTCTTTAACTCGCTTCTGCAGACCAATCAAAATTAGTTGTCAGAAGGAAACATCCAACGTGGTGAATATCGAGGTTGAGAGTGTTGAAACTCAAATATCAAATATTATACCAACAAGTGCAAGCACATTCCAAGTTCATCATCAGTTCTATATGACAATGATAGATGGAAAAGTGTTTAGTACTAATGTGGAAACATCATCACAAATGTGCGGAATTTGTAAAGCTACACCGAAAATGATGAACGATCTGAATGTGATCCAAAAGCTACCAGTAAATGAAAATTTTTTCCTGTATGGTTTATCCACTCTTTGCGCATGGATTCGTTGTTTTGAGTGTGTCATTCATATTTCATACAGGCTTCCCATTAAAAAGTGGCAGATTCGTGGTTCCTATAAAGCTATAGTTGAAAATATTAAAGTAGACATACAAAATGAGCTAAGAAAGAAAATGGCGTTACTTGTGGATATACTTATGTGGCAATACAAATAATGGCAACACAGCTAGAAGGTTCTTTCAACAACCCGATTTGGCTGCCCAAATAACATTTGTTAGTGAAGATATTATTATAAGATTTAGCGTAATTTTGCTTGCTATGGCTTGTGGATACGATGTTAATCCAGATGCTTTTCAGCAATATGCATTTGCAACAGTTCAAATATATATTAATGAATATCCGTGGTTTTACATGCCTAGTTCTATTCACAAAATTTTAATTCATGGAGCAGAAATTATAAATAATGTTGTGCTACCAATTGACGTGATGTCGGAAGAAGCACTTGAGGCTAGAAATAAAGACGTCCGAAATTTCCGCTTGCATCACACACGTAAAACTTCTCGACAGCATACAATGGAGGACCTGATGCATGCACTTTTGTTTTCCTCAGATCCCTTTATATCATCATTGTCTAAATCTACTTCTAGGTCTTCAAAAAAAATATTGCATTACGCAAAGAAGTTAAAAATCTATTTCTTGTGCTGAACTGCAGGATCCATGTTTAGACACTGATAGCTCAGATTCTGAATAATTTCTATTAACAGTTTATATTATTATTTACTAAATTTTAATAAAAACTTTTAAAATAAAAATACAAATAAAAAAATTAAAAATTAAGAATTAAAAACATTGAAATACATATGAGTATAAACTATTTTAATTTAAATCGTATGAAAACATAGAAATTTTGGATTGTAGTATATTATAGTGTCCGATACTTGGCATTATGAGGGGATATATAAAAAATTATTCCTGAAAGTTTAATTTAAATCCGCTAGATTGAGCGTTTCACCCACTGTGCTGTAGTTTGATTACAAGGTTTACATGGACACACAGACGGACGGACGGACGGACATCGCTAAATCGACTCAGAAAGTGATTCTGAGTCGATCGTTATAATACAAGATGGGTCTAGGTCATATATTTTTGGTAGTTACAAACCGCAGCACAAAGTCGTTATACCCAAACCACATTGTGGTATAGGGTATAATGAGGCGCTTCGAAACATTAGGAACTTAAAACAAAATATTTTATTAATTATCTCCTTTACTAAATTTGTAATACTATGAAATTTTTTTAAAAATTTTTTATATTTTTCATTTAATATTTTTTCTGATTTAATATATATATTTAATAATAACTATTAAACAATTTTAGCTGACAATAAGTATTTTTTTAGATCAATATTCTATTAATCTTATGCAGTAAAATCGAAATTTAAAGTTTTCCAAGAAAAAGGAGAGAAACTAGAAATAATTTTATTATTTTCTATATAAATTAAAATTTTTATTTTCGATCACTAGCATTGTAATGATTGAACTAGAAGTTAGTCAGGCTCAAGATCAAATGTTATTACTTTAAATAAAGCAAAAACATTGGTAAGTTTGTTTCAAAAATTGATATATATTCTGCATGACAGGTTAGACAGCTGTTTCGGATCGTTCGGTAAAAAGTTAAATTCATATACCTTTGCTGCGAAACCAATGCAATGAGGATCCATGCAACGATTTATACTATTTAACCTTTTCATAAAATACAAAACAACTTCAAAACAAATATGTTTGTATATGATTATTGTTTCTGAGCCTGATTAATTTCTAACTCAATAATTGAAACTAATAAACATTAAAATATATAAAATACGAGTTTGCCGTGACGTGCTTCGCTACGACTGAACAAGACATATTGACATATATGTAAATATATATTTAGAATAAATTTTTCCTACGATGTTTGTATTGTACAAGTAAATCATTTTGTTTTATTTATTTTATATTTTCTCAGAGTTCAGAAAAAAACCCACACTGAATAAAAAACTCGTACATATATGTAAACAAACATAATTTAGACCAATACACACATATTTTTAGCTTCATATCAATTATGTGCGTTTCTAAATTTTCTGCGGTGCCCAACACAATCATGACTGTGTTCGTTTTAATATTTCGTTATTTACACGAACATTTTTGTATCACGTACTTTTTGTTTCGATCACACATAAACCACACATATTGGAGTGTTGCTTTATTTGAAGTTCGTGTTCTGGTACGTGTACCGAAAAAAAAAAACAGAACATGTACAATAAACAGGTTCGAGTTCAGTTATATTTTAAGTCGAGTTGTGGCTCGTGTGCTAAGAAAAAACTGAACATGTACAATAAACAGGTTCGAGTTCAGTTATATTCAAAGTCGTGTTCAGGCTCGTGTACTAAGAAAAAACAGAACATAAACAACAATTGTTTCAACCAAATTTATTAAAATTTTATTGACCCTTTTTTATGACTTACGTTGCAAATTTTTTACAATTGTCAAATATTTTAAAATTTTATTGGCCATTTTTTGTGATTTACGTTGAAATTATTTACAATTGTTTTTATTGACTGGTTTTTATTTTAATAAAAGATGGTAATAAAATACTTAAGACACAACTATTTAGCATCATAAAAGTTACACTTGTTGGTTGTTAGGTTTTTTCGCATTACCCACCCCTATTTTCGCAACCAATTAGTGTCATAGACGAAAAACCCAATTTTGGGGCATAAAAGACAGACTTGTTGGTTGTTAGGATCTTTTGCAAACATTTTTTTTTTTTTTTGTAACAAATAACTTTAGACACAAACAAATTTTGCATCTATTTTTTCTTAGTACACGAGCCTGAACACCACTTAAAATATAACTCAACTCGAACCTGTTTATTGTACATGTTCCGTTTTTTCTTAGTACACGAGCCACAACACGACTTAAAATATAACTGAACTCGAACCTGTTTATTGTACATGTTCTGTTTTTTTTTTCGGTACACGTACCAGAACACGAACTTCAAATAAAGCAGCCCTCCAATATGTGTGGTTTATGTGTGCTAGAAACAAAAAATACGTGATAAAAAAATGTTCGTGTAAATAACGAAATATTAAAACGGACACAGTCATGATTGTGTTGGGCACCGTAGAAAATTTAGAAACGCACATAATTGATATGAAAATAAAGATATGTATTGGCTGCTTCTGAACAGAACATTGTGTGTTTCATGTGTGTATTTTCTGAACCTTGTATTTTTTTAGTTCAATGCTCTGAAGCAAGCTGCCCCCGTGAGAAAAGAAATGGATTTTAAAACCAGCAATATTTAAAGATTAGCCTTGCATTTAGAATATTATTTAGAATTTTATTTTATTTCTTTTTTTTTTTGTTTTTGGTGATTTTTTTTTGCAATTTTTGGTTTTTGTGATACCGCCTAGATTTTTAATGGCTACTCACATTAGTAATTAATGTACTTGTCAAAAGTCTCAAGACTGTCGCTTTCGTAGCATTTCATGTTTTTTTGTATAGGAAGTGATGTGCTCATTAATGCTATCACGCCAAGTTTGTATCTGATTACTCTGATGGTCACAAAATTAAAAAATCTTTATATAATTTAGATATTTGAATGCTTTATTTATTCAAAAAAGAAAAAAAAAGAAACAAAACCAACCCATAAAAACCAAGTTCTTTATTATACTCGCTTTATTTGTAAATTAATTTACCGTCACATAATTAAATAATTCATTGACTGAAAACATCTATGTCAAAAATCAAAAAATTTGTTTGAAACAATTTATGCCACAAGCCTGCCTGCAAAGTTTCAACTCGATTGGATTACGGGAAAGGGTTAAAAATCGATCCAAAATTTTGTCGACGCGCGCGTAAAAAATAACAAAACTGAAAACGTATTAATTTCAATGCTGTTGAAAAAATATTGGAAACCTTTTGTATACAGTTATTGAAAACTTGCACTCAATTTTTAATTTAAAAAATTTGTTGGTTATCCATTATATTTTAGTACTGCTTCACAACGCTGAGACATCAAGTCATTTAAATCGTTCAAATTTTTGCCAATTTTTGTCCCTATATAAGATCTGTCTGTTATTTGTAATGTGATTTGAAGGTGTCTGTTGGGTCATTGTAATATTGGAACTTCCAGACCATATTTTCCTCCACGTATGAATTCACTACATTGTTTAGAATTTGCCTGTATCCAATCCCAGTAAGAGTAATTTTACGACATGAATTGGACCCATTCCTTGATCCAGAAAGCAACGTCGTATCATAATGCTGCCACCGCCAAACCCAATAGTTTTATTGGTATATTTTTGGATGTATTCTTTTTCCCCTTGATCATCATAAAAGCCTTCTTCCATCATGGCCTCTTTAATTAAGCTTGGACTCATCTGAAAACTGAACAATATTCCAATTACCTCTTGAACAGTTCATTTATTCCTTAGCAAAATTTATGCGAGCCAGACGATTTTTCTGCGATATCAGTGGTTTCTTCACAGAACGATAACAATTAAGATCAGCCTCAATTGCTCGTCGGAAGACAGTTCGAGCAAATATTTTCAGCTGCAAGTTATTATTGACCTCCTTGGGTGTATTTTTAGACATTTTTTAAACTTTCTTGCTATTAAATTATCCTGTCTTTGACTCGTTCTACGGTGCCTGCCACGTAATTGTTGCTATATCTTGATATTTCACGATATATCTTTATATTTTTTGGAATTATGGATTTACTCATAGAATATTTCTTATAAATTTTCCTTTGCTTAAGTCTAGCAGAAAAATCTTCTTATATTCTGGTTTCTTACACTTCTTAAAATTTGTTTTTGCTAAGGAAAAATACAATTGTATTTAAGAAACAGATTAATATTTAGTATGTAAATATTTAAATAGCAGTTAAGAGCTTCTGCAGTTGCTTGCTATAAGTGATGCATAGATGGCACTTGCTGTTTAATTTTACAAAATTCCAGTTGGAATAGTTTGTTATTCCATTCATTTTGTCAAATATATTCATGATGACGTGCAAATTGTAAATATTGAAACTTCAATTTTGAAAGCTGGTTGTTTGTTGGATACGAAAAACGAAAAATTAAAAATTAAAAATGAAAAACGAAAACTGAGAAACTGAAAAATTAAAACTTAAAACTGAAAAATAAAAAAGTTAAAATTAAAAATAAGAAATGAAAAATTAAAAATGAAACATGAAAAATGAAAAATAAAAAATGAAAATTTAACAAGAGTGTTAAATTCGGCTGTGCCGAATCTTTGATACCCTCCACCTCGGTTTGAGTATTGATAATAAATGTAAACAAAATATTGGAAAAATATGCATGCGTTTTCTATATGCATGCGTTTCCGGTTATATGACATAACTTCTCGTTTAATTTAGTTTTTGCTAATTAAATAGCTCGTCCTTACCTCCATTGCAAAGGTAATGGTTGTGTAGGGTGGCTATGTGCATTAAATCGTGCTAATTGAAGATGGCTGTATAGTTTCTTTTAATTTGCCAAATATTTCTTCATTGTGGCCATATAGCTCGGATGGAGTAACAAAATAATAACCAAAAAAAAAAAGTTTTCTCAACTTTTTTATTAAAATATTGCCATATTTGGAAAACATAGAGAATAAATTTATAATAATAAATAATCAAATTAGGAATGCCAAAAGCAAAAACCAAAAGTCCCAAACATTTTATATAAAATAACTTGTTATCTTTATTTTCTGAAAAACTTCAAATTTTCATCCAAAAATATAAATATAAAATAATATATAAATAACATTCTCATCAAATTGCATTTATTCATGTAGCAATTTTTATGTTAGCAATTCTTAAATATCATTTGAGGTTTTTTAAAAATCATTGAATTTAAATTAATGTTTTCTGTAGTGCGATTCTGTAAATTTCAACGATCCGACAATCGCAAAATATATCGACAGCTACTGTTGTTTGCACTAAGGATTAAGTGATTCACTAAGTACACACATCTTAACGACAGTCGAAAAATCTACTTTTCTATTTATTTAAATTGTAAACGAGTGGCATCTCTGTCAAAATAAGCGAAAAACACAAAGAAGAATAGGAAAAAACAAATTACTTCGTGTTTGACAGGATGATTTTATGTTTATGGTTAATATCTTTATTTTGTTTACTAATATTTCTGTTTATTTATTTGAAAATTAAATAGTGAATTGAATATGCTATTTAATTATTTTATTTATATAAAAAAGTTTTTTAATAAAAGCAAAACATTTTCACTATTTTATGATTTTTATTTATGTATGACGACATTTCAACCTAAAAATTTAAGTTTTTATCGATTGAATAAACAACACGAAAATGGTTGTCGGTTAGATAACAAGAACAGCTAACTTTAACAATATCGAATAAAAATAGCGTTTAAAAATTTTACTGTTAATTTTGCAATTTTCTTTTTTTAACGATTCGACTATCGTTAAAAGAAGTTACTGAATAGCGGTACTGAAAAGTTATTAATTTCTCCTGAATGGCAATATTTTTCTTAAATATAAACATTTTTAAATGTAAACATATTTGGTGTTTTTTTTTTTTGGAATTTCAATTTGTGTTTAACGAATAAAATTTATATATTAAAGATGCAATAGATGTCTTCTAAATTTAAAATTATTATTTCCGACGTTTTGATATGATTTTCTGAAATTCAATTAATATATTCTAATTTATAATTGGAAATTTTAATTCCAGTTTTTAGAATTGATATCTTCTTAAATTTGAATGGAAAATTTAAATAATAAAAAGTGCAATTTTGTATTTATGTGAATAATAATGCTTTAGTAATTATAAACAATTTTTAAAAATTAGATGTAATCGCAATCAGATATTTTGTAGGTAAAGCAGAATAATAGTTCTATATAACTATGTAGAACTGTTTTGAAAGCAAAAAACTCATTGATGAACTCGGTAACTATTTTATAAAGACAACAAAAAGTTAACATGCCAAACTTAAGTTCATATTTGTAAAAGAATAGTGAAAAAACGTATGAAATAAAGACCAGCCCGTGTATACTCTTAACATTGTTCTGTATGATATCTAGTTGAAAATATTGACATTCATGTTAAAATAGAAATAACTATTGCAAAGCTAATTAGAACAAAAAATGTGGCGCCATCTACTGCGGCATAATCTCGCTGAGCAATATGAAGTGACACTCTGTTAATGCAAAAGAAATGTATTTTCCCCACAACAAAATATTGCAGAATTTTATGTAAATAAAATAATATAGCGATTTATTTCTAACATGCAGTCACTATGGATATACATACATACATATATATAATATATGTAAATATTACACACAAAAAATACAACATCAAACATTATTTTTGTGTTTTTCTCTTTAAATAAATTAATACATAATTTTTTTTTTTTTGCTAGGTATTTTAGCATTATTTGCTTTAGATGTTGGTGAATTTTTACTCCCTTTATATTAACTCGTAGCGTCCGCTTGTCGAACAAATTTTGGGTCGATTTTAACCACTTTCCCGTGACCCAATCGATCTGAAATTTTGCAGGCGGGCTCGTGGCAATGACAGAAATTATCTTAAAATTTTTTTTAGTGACGCCAAAACAATGGAAACTTTAAAATTTTTCTACCATAATTGATAAAAAAATTTACAAAAGGTTTGTTTTGTATTATATTATTACCACAACGACCACAAAAACAACAAGTCCATCTATGACAACAATGCAACATTTAGAATAACAACCAGAACAATATAGAAATATCATGTTTTTCATTTTTTTTACTTTTTCAGAGATTTCCCTGGACCTGCTCCACCGATTTAATTGATGTTTGAAATAGAAATCTTCCGATAAATTTGGTGAATCATTCCCACTAAAAATGATCAGCCTTGCTGTCGTATTGAGGGCGTGATCGTGACAAGAACAACATAGAAAATTATATTTTTTCAAGACTTTTTTTAGTTCTTTATTCAAATCTCGGGCACTAATCGACCGATTTAGACTATTTTAAACAGCAAACTTCTCAGGATATTACTGAATCATTTTTTATGTAAACGAGCACCCTACCTGCCCGATTGATGCCGTCATCGTGATTTCCACATACGGACAGACGGACATCGCTATATTAACTCCGGTTGTTATAAGGATCACAAATCTATATATTTTATGGGGTTCAAAATTTTTTTTCTAATTATTACAAACGGAATGACAAACTTATATATACCCTCTGCACACTGGAGTGGAGGGTATAAAAAGGAAAACGAAAAATGAAGAATGAAAAATAAAAAATTAAAAATGAAAAAACGATAAACGAAATATGAAAAATGAATAATGAATAATGAACAATGGAAAATGAAAAATGAAAAATAAAAAATGAAAAATGAAAAATAAAAAACGAAAAATTGAAAATTAACCGGTTTAAATGATAAATAATAATAAATATTTTTATATTAGCAGAGCCCCTGCAGTTGATTACTATAAGTGATACATAGATGTCGCTTTCTGTTTGATTTTAAAAATGTGACATAAAAAAATCTTTAATTACTAGATTTTTACACATCTCCCCTGTGATCAGACTCATAATTTTTTTATTTCTCACTAGAGAACACACGAGTTACAAAAAAGAATTAACCATAATCAGCTTTACCCGTACCAGCTTATTTTCTTTCAAATTGTTCCATGCGGTTTTCAATATAAACTTTTACCGTCAAAAACTGTTGCTCTTAAATCTGAAAAAAAATGTTTCCTGGGCAAAAATTATTTTTTAATGTTTTTCAAATATGAACTCATATGGCAATTAATAAATCTGAGTAATCATCATTTTTAATTATCATGTTGATTTAATCGATTTCAATTTAAACGAGAGTGTTGAAAACACATTATACATTCTTCATGCAACACAGGAAAAGCATGTGTAAATTTGCAAACACACACGCGTTGAAGCAGCAAAGATCAAATACCTTGACTGTACACACCAACGCAGGCTTGCAAATAAATGCAATCAATGGAATCAACATATTTGTGAACATTTTATTTCCCGATAAATCCAGTTTTGTTTTTCAAATTTACACAATTTTAATAAATCGAAAAGTAGTCGTAGTCGTATTTGTATTTAAACGTCCATAAAGAGAGATAGAGACAGAGAGAGAGAGAGAGGGAGTAAAGGTCAGCGAATGAGTGGTAAAACTATACGCAAAATGTCTTTAAAGTGAAATTGTTGTTGTTTACATAATGGGCATTTAATATTATTGCCACTTGTGGGAGTCCTGTCACATTAAAAGGGAATATAAACAGACTCAAATACACATGTCTACTTTAAGGAATGTGCGGCATGGAATACACTTACGGTTGCATAATTGGCATTATTTTAATGTTTTTGGTAAATTATTACAGGTTTTTGTATATCAACACAATCCTGAAACATTTTTTTTCCATCCAAAATAAACAAAAACTTAAAGAAACCAACTAATTTTAATTTAATTTGGAGTTTATAAACAAGTAAGGCAATTATAGTCGGTCTAGACCGTCTACGCGATACCCCATATCATGCGTACAGAAAATTCGTCTTAGGTCTAACTAATTGGGTATGTCCAATAAGCATAAACCAAATCTGGATAGAATTTTTATTATTTGTACTGCCTGCGGATCTGAAAAAGTTAATATCGGCTCTTATATTTATATGAAGACTAGGTTCGAGAATGGACCGAATCTGACCATATTTGGTAGTCACTTATTTTTTTTGCAAAACCAAATAAAAACCAAATTTGAGGAAAATCTGTGTAATATTTTTGTTTTTTGATGGAAGATCGGGAAGCATCTTTATATGGGGGGCTATGACTAAAATTTTTCCTATATGCTTTATAGTTGGTCTACTGATTACTGAATGTAATAAACATATAGAACCATAATTTGACCGAGATCCGTATGATAATTTGGATATTATTCCAATTTATGTCGATCTAATAGGGGTAATTTTTACCGGGACTAGGTCTACACATGCACACATTTTCACAAATTTTAATAGCGTGCACGATATGACCAACTGGAGCCTATATACCAAATTTCATCAAAATATATTCATATTTGGGACCTGTAGTTTGATTAAAAGTTTATATGGACACACAGACGGACGGACTGACAGACGGACATTGCTAAATCGACTCAGAAATTGATTCTGAATCGATGGGTATGATAAAATATGGGTCTAGGTCAATTATTTTTAGTAGTTTAAACATCAGCACAAACTCATTATACCCTCGCCACATAGTGGTATAGGGTAAGTTGAACACATACTTCTCTTATCCCATTAGAGCGTGAGGATCGCCAACAACTCTTGTAACCTTTTTTATGTTAACGTGGAAGAAAATAATGAAATTAAACATTTTTTTAAATCTAAAAAACAGCTAAAATGAGTTTGAGGATGTGTGCGTTACAAAGCACACCATGCGCTATGAACTGTTGACGTATAACAAATCTGTGAAGCATTATTTATGGTGGATACCTCTATTGCATTTAATAGACACATAACATGTTTTTTTTAACGAAGCGCACATCGTCTTTGCAATTTGCAGAAGTCCACAGTGTGATTCCTTCCTATCATATCGAATTTTAGTATTCACATCTTGTTGCCGTTTTCGCATTACATCTGATGCATCCAAGGAATACGCAAATATTGGACACCACCACTTACGTTGTCTATAGGATTTTTTGCTTGGATAGAACTGACGAAAGGATTTTCTATCAGTTTTTGACACTCAAAATTTACTTTGAAAATCAGTCTTCCGACTTCGGTATTTTGTGGCGGACATCTGAGCAAGCGATCTGACAAACTGTGAATAGATTTCCTACCATATACTCTCTAAATGATGCAGTAATACCAACACGTCACATGAGAACATCGCACGTACTAGGGAGAACATCGCCGATGTAAATGAAAGTGTGGAAGAAGAACCAAATTAAACAAATCGTCGTTGGTTGCAGGAATTGGGGAGCTGTCCATTCACAACGTGGAAAATTTGGAGCCAAGATTTTGACCTGCAAAAAAGGCCCAGCTGGTGCAGGAGATCATCATATGCGTCGTTTTTCACCGAATTTGCTGTATGTCAGTTCTACATTGACCCAATATTTTATCGCAAAATTGTACTTAGCGGTGAGGCTGATTTTTGGTTTAACGGGTTCGTTAATAAATAATGTTTCCAAATATGGAGTGAGATCAATCCACAAAATATCCAACAGACTCCATTACATCCAGAAAGATGCACCATTTTGTGCATTTATTTCTTCTAAGATGGACCCCGCAGATTGCGTTACGATCAATGATCAATGTTTTTGTTCGAAATTATGGATGACACTGGTCCGCGCGAGATATGGTTTCAACAGGATGACACTACGTACCATAATGCCACCGCAACCGTCGACTTATTAAAATCAAAATTTGGAGATAAATCGATTTCGGGAAATGGATCTTTAAACTGGCTGCCAAGGTCGTGCGATTTTACACATCTCGATTATTTCACGTGGAGTACGTGAAGTCACTGGTTTATGCTGATAGACAAGCAATACTTGACGGCCTAAAGGTCAACATTGTTCGTGTTATTCGTAACATACGGCCAGCAATCCTCGAAAAAGTGACCCAAAATTGGACGTCCTGAATGCGTTTCGTCAAAAAATAACGCGATGGCTGTATGCCTGAAATCATTTCCAAGTGTTAATGCCATGTGTTGATATTTCGAAAAAAATAATTTTTTTGATTAACATTGTTTTTTTTTTATTTTTTGCAATTTCAAGTTCTAACGGGCTTATAGAAAAAGCCCTTTATATGAAGCCACCCACATAAGCATATTATTCACGCCACACATGCCCTGATTATTATTTACGTTGAATTATTTCAGTTGTTGCAGCTGTATCACACCTTGGCCTATTAGATAGCGTCTGCATGATCCAATTTTGTTGCTATCGAAATTTGATACAATAGTTACTACATTTTTACAAGAAGTTTATGTTCATTAATTGAAAAACGGAAGTCAGTAGATCCTCCCTCTTGCTTTTTCATATAGGAGATTGGGCGAAGTGGACATTTTTTTGATGTACTGATAACCTTGCTTTATAAGTAGTTTCACTGAAGTAAAATAATGAGAACAAAGATGTAAAATTTTTGAATTTTTTGATCTGACGTTTAAAATATAATAACCAAGTGTGCAGGTCTTCCATGCTAAAAATTTTGAATAAATTGAACAACGTTAACCCCATCCCTTGCCGAGGCCAAACTTTGAATTTTGGCACATTAATTAATTTTTGTATTGGGAAATAAAATTGTGCTATATCTTACCGATTTTTATGATCTGATGATTATTGATTTTATAATTTGACGTCATTAACCCATTTGAACTGGGCGCCAAAAAAATTCAAATATTTTTCAAGTGCTTTTGAATTTTGGATCATTTTAACCCTAGGAGCACATAAGGGTAAGTTTTCGTAAAATATAGCTCAATTTTATTTCCCAACCCATAGTAAGGGTTTCATCTAGTTTACTAGAACAATTAATTTTTTTAAATATGCCAAGATTCATAGCTTGGCCTCGGCAAGGAATGGGTTAGCGTTGTTCGATTTATTCCAAATTTTAAGCATGGAAGACTTGCACATTTGGTTATTATATTTTAAGCGTCACATCTATAAATTTAACAGCGCTTACAAAATATTTGAATTTTTTTAATAAATTGTCTTTCATTAGCTTGGGGTCATATGGGACCCCAAATCGAAACGGGTTAATGGGGTCATATTATTTTTTTTCAGAAATCCTACGCTATTAAGACATAATATTTAAAAGTAGAAAACTGATAAATTTTTTATACAAAGTATTTAGAAAGAGTATATTTACTGAATATTTCAGAAAAAACTAATTGTTCTCGAAATCCGCAAAAAAAAATTCTGTGTAAAAAAATTCTGGTAGAGAAATTTACTTAAAAACTCACACAATTAATCTCTAACATACATTTAACAAAATACTAAAGTGCCAGATCCATTTTTTTTAACTTTGTTTCAGAAAATTTTTTAAAACTTAAAAAGGAGTTTTGAAAATTGTATCAAAAAAATTTTCCATCTTTGGTCTCATTTCGCAATAGGTTAACAACGTGGTAATAAAACAATACTGCATATCTGAATACTTATAGGTTTAGAGGTCAAAAAAAAGTATGGCTTTAATCAATTTGTTAAAGCTGAAAAAGGTTTCATCACATTTCATGACCAGAGTTTTTTGGCACTAAAGTGGTCTCGGGCATTTGTTACTGCTTGGCGAGGTTTTATTCGATTTTGAAGCTATATAGCTTTTTGAAAAGACAATTTGGCAGTGGTCACAACTTGTCGAAAAAATTTAACTATAGAGCGAAATTTTCGTAAAATCTGAAAAAAAAAGTCATATTTTGCCCATATAAACACACTTGAAATTTTCAGTCGCGTTGAGGGCCCTCTAAATTTTTTTGATTGACCCACAACTTTGTATATCTCAGTTTTTTTTTTGCTATTCTCATATTTTAAGGGGTGGGACTATAAACTCGAACACTTTTTGCCCCTCCACATAAAGAAGGACCATCCTAATATATGTATATACATATATATATTCTTAATGCTTGCAAGAAGAGAGGTCGATTTGACGATATTCGTCTGTCTGTTTGGCTGCGTGCCTAATTAAAACATTCTCCTGTCCGCACTTAATCCAGGTGACCGCACTACTTAGGCTTAGAAAGCCGAAATTTAGTATTGAATTTGTAACCTTTATAGCAAATAGATGAGGAATGATGTACGATAATGTAAAGATACTCGGATAAAATCTCATATAAAAAATTAAAAATATTGAAAAATGTTTATACGTGACAGAACATATATATGGGGGATTTCATGTCAAGTTGTGATGATGTTACACACATCTTCATTTATCTTTATTTATTTCATTTATTCATCTTTATTTGTTTATATTTTTTTGTTTATTTTTGTTTACTATATGCACATGCACATATTTATTTGTAATTAGTTGTTTACATTTATTTATTTTTTTTGCATATCTTTTCTTTTTATTCAACACATACCACAAAGTACACTAACCTTCGGTAAAGGGTTGAATTACAAAACAATAAATTATTGTGTAATTAAATATCACTGGAATGCAAAATGACAAATTTGTGAAAATTCAAATTGTGTCAATAACCCATGACAAATAGGAATGTCACTCAAATTTTGAGGGGAAAATTTTAAATTGATTATTGAACGTTTTCTGATTGGCTATTGAGCCCAACGTTCAAAATCAATGAATTTGTAATATGCGAATGTAAAGAAAAGAGAAGACTATTATTTAAATTAAGTAAAAATATTAAATTATAATGATATAAAAGACCAGCATTTTAAAATAAATAAATCAATTATAATTCTGATTTGAAAGGGTTATAATTAAAACCAAACAGAGATTTTCTCTTTTTACTGGCATATTCTGCCAAAGGGTTCAAACATTGGCATAATCTGCCTACGTGCTATCTCTGTAAAACATTAAAAAAGTGCATCTAGCGTGCACGCGGGAACTGCTTTGAGGAAAGCACTTGACAAAATTCCTCCTGAGATTGGTCCGGTTCTCACCCAATCTTAGTGTCCTTTTGTACACCCCTCTTACACTATAAAGTGCACCAACTTTTGCAAGCGATGTCTTCCGATCGGGATGAAATTTGCACCAAGGTTAGATAGTAGTTTAGACACAATTTTTCAATAAGATCGGTCCAGATCTCTCTGAGTTAGAGGGGGATCAAAATTTGACATTTTGGCCAAACAGGTGTTTCTTCTCATCCATGTAACTTATTACCTATTGTTCTTAGAAAATTTTCTCCTAAAGAGTTTAGATAGCTACTTATTCAATATTTCGGAAAAAAATACTTAAAAAAAAAAAAAAAAAATCTGTAGACTTTTTTTTGCTAACTTAAAGCATTTTTTGCCTTTTTTTCAAAAAGGGCATTTTTTTTTTTTTTTTTTTCATAAGAAAGCTTAGGATTTTTCCTTTAAGAGCTTTTTGGTCGCTTAGTGGGATGGGAGTGGGATATCTATCAAAATAAATGTTTTGTAACTCAATTTTTCACAAATGCACTATTTTGAATTTTTTCCTATTTCTGTGTAAAACCTTACAAATAAAACTTACTGAGAAACTAGACAAACTAAACTTTCCGAAGGTATGTAACATACCTTCATAACATAACAGAAGAGAATGGTTATCTGTAACCTGATAGAGTTATTTGCACATTTCAATCTGAACGCGAGGATGTTGAAATTGGCTTCACGAAATTAACCCAAATGAGGCCAAAACATTGCGTTTTGGCAGAAAGCAGCGGAACTCATACAGTATGCGTTTGCATTTACCATGAAAATCTTAAACTGATGTTGAACGAAATCTACTTAAAGTATTTAATAGATGATTCGGCAGAAGATTTACACGATTACCGCGATTGCCTTAAATTGACTATGTGTCGTAATGCAACAACTTCTTGCCACTTAGGTGAATGTACCAATTGCCCGAAAACCACATTCAGCAAAGAAAATTTAATCAACTCTTTAGATCGAGAATATATAGAGGAGGTCAAATTTGATTCTTGGATTCAGACTGACAGATGCACATTGAAAACAATCATTTTAAATGTGGATGATTTTGTGGAAGAAATGTGTACAGGATTGCTAAACTTGAGAAACCATGACTTTTTAGTCAAAGAGCAATGGTCATTCTTCAAGGATTTGAAGATACATTTGAAGTCTGGTGAATTCGTTATTTCATATGATTTCGCAGAAAACTATAAATATGTTCTTCAGGATGCCATACAAGCATTCCACTTCAATAACGACCAAGCGACTATATTCACAGTAGTTATTTACAACATGAAAGATGAAAAACTGGAACACAAAAGTATGGCAATCATATCCGACGATTTAAAACATGATACCGTTGCAGTTTATGAGTACCAGAAGAGAATACTAAAATTTCTAAAATCTAAATTTACAGTAAAGAAGGTATACTACGTTTCGGACGGAGCTCGTCAACATTTTAAAAACAAAAGTAGCTTGGCAAATCTTATGGCCCATGAAAAAGATTTTGAAATGCCAGCTGAGTGGCATTTTCATCCTACTGCTCATGGTAAAGGAGCATATGATGGTATTGGAGCAAACCTTAAAAGAAATGCAGCGAAGTATAGCCTCCAGTGCTCTCATCAAGATCGCATCTTATATGCGACTGCTTTATTCCATTGGGCAAAGAGTTATTGTAAAGAAACTAAAATAGTTTTACACAGAAAACAGATTCATTGTGGCTACCGAATTTATTGCCAACCGAATTGCGGTAATGCTAGTAACCGAATTTCGGGTTCACTCTGATTACAATTCTATTGCCTTAACAGTAAATATTATATTATAATATAAAATTTGCAGATACTTTTAAATTTCTGTTGATACAATCGAAAATACGGTTATACTACTTTAGAGCAATTCGGTTGGTGAATATTTTTTCTGTGTGTAGCAAAGAGGATCATCAGGCAACATTGAAAACACTGAAGAGCAGATTCGATGCTGCGGTAACAATCGATGGCACCACTCAATACCATGCTTTTATACCGCTTGCCGATGGAAGACTCAAGTTGAAAAAGTTTTCTGCCTCTATTTAATGCGATTTCTTTCCAAAGACAACAAATAAACCAGCAGCGAAATCAACAGCTGAACCTAGTTACGCCAAGAAAGGATTGACAAAAAAACGCAGTAAATAAAGGCGACAAAAAAGCTGGATGAAAGACTGGGTATTTAAAAATTTACAAGACTTAAATACTTCATCAGCTAAAATAAATTAAGTATAAAAATAGTTATAATATAAATGCAATTAAGATTAAATTTTAATAAATTATTTATCTTTTTATTTTTAATATTATTATTATTATACATTAATTTAATTATTATTAAAAATAAATAAAAAATAATAATTTTTCAACATTTCTATAGAAAAAAAGCGATTTTTTCCTGAGGTTAACATATTCTGAGTATTACAGTATCGAGGGTATAAAATTTTAGTTAGGTATGCTATATACCTTCGGAAAGTTTAGTTTGTCTAGTTTCTCAGTATAAGTTTTATTTGTAAGGTTTTAGACACAAATAGGAAAAAATTCAAAATAGTGCATTTGTGAAAAATTGAAAAACCGTTGTCTTGAGTTACAAAATATTTATTTTGATAGATATCCCACTCCCATCCCACTAAGCGAGCAAAAAGCTCTTAAAGGAAAAATCCTAAGCTTTCTTATGGAAAAAAAGGCAAAAAAATGCTTTAATTTAGCAGAAAAAAGTCTAAAAAATTTTTTTTTTTTTTAAATATTTTTTTCCGAAATACTGAAGAAATAGCTATCTAAACTATTTGGGACAAAATTTTCTAAGAACAATAGATAATAAGTTACAAGGATGGGAAAAAATACCTGTTTGGCCAAAATGTCAAATTTTGATCCCCTCTAACTCAGAGAGATCTGGACCGATCTTGTTGAAAAATTGTGTCTAAACTACTATCCAATAGGACTAACCTTGGTGCAAATTTCATCCCGATCGGAAGACATCGGTTTCAAAAGTTGGTGCACTTGACATGAAATCCCCCATATATGTATTACTAGCAATATACCCTCTACGTTGTTAGCGTAATTATTATATTAATTATTTAAGCCATAATAGTATTTAAAAACAATAAGAAATATAGTGTGGGTGACAATACGATGGAAATTTTTAATAAAATATATTTTTGACGACTTGGATCAAATGTTTTATTAGTTTAAACATTTGTACGTTTTATTTTTTAATAAAGAAGAAATATTAATATTACTTCAGGTAAAATTAACAAAACCTAAAAGTATTAATTTTTATGCTGTTGACAAAACAATGGAAACCTTTACTATGCAATAACACTGTGGAATAAAATGATGGTCATGATCCTGAGGGGGTGGATGATTTATATACCGAACGATTGTATTAATTTATTTTAGTAAAACTGCCGAAGTGTTTAAACGTTTAGGGTACATTTAAAATTATCATTTTTTGGTCAACACTATTCGCAAGATTAATGCTAGCCAGACGATTTTATGGATTTATTCATAGAATATTTCTCACAAATATTCTTTTGTCTGTGGCCATCACTAAAATCATCTATTATTCTAGATTTTAACTCTACATTAAACATTATTCTTGCCATTATTTTAAATATAAAAATAACGGTTAAAATTTAAAAATTTTGTTTTTCACTGGTTCTTCTATTTTTTATTATTTTAATCAACTCTGATAAAGAAATATAAAAGTTTTCACTGTTTTGGCATCACTTAAAAAACATATTTATTTTCGTTTATCTATTTTTTTGTTGTTGTTGTATTTTTTCTAACAAATGTGTTGTCTTCCAATATAGAATACACCTAATAGTAATTTCGTAAAGGAAATACATAATTTTATCATTAAGCGTAATTATTAAAAAGCAAAATTGGCAAATTTTGAATTTTGAAAAAATTTCCAATGTATTGTGACCTACTCTATTTAAGTACCACTTTTTTATTCATTATAGGTTCGAAAATTATTTGTGTATGTTTATTACATCGGTTAATCTGTGGACCAAAAATAAAGCCTATAAGACAAATAAATAGGCTTAATATTTAAAACAAAAATTTTCTCGGTTTGTATATGTTGTTGCAAAATATAAGTGACTTTACTATAAATGTTCAGGATTGGTCCAATTTTCGCCGTAGATTTGGTCTTTGATTTTTTTTTAAACCCAATTAGTTGGATCTAAGACCAATTCTATAAACGCATTGTATAGGGTATCGGCCTAGACCAACTATCATTTTCTTTCTTGTTTTCTTAAGCAAATGTACTTTCGTAGGAAAATTTAGCAGTGGAAAAGTATCAGTTTTCGCATTTTTTTTGGCCGTTTTTAAAAGGGATCAAATTAAAACAAAGTTAATTCTTCTCCGACGTATGTGTCTCTGGTGGAATCTATATATCAAATTTCATATTCCCAAATTATTTGCAAAGAGGATACAAAAAGGTACACTTTTACACTTCCGTTTTTGCCCCCCCCTTTAACAACCGAATTTTCAATAGCTTCCGTCTCATTTGATGTTTCTATCTATCCACAATCTATATTTTATGTTTTTTTTTGTTTGTTTAGAATATACCAGATATATAATTTTTACCTCTCTGGCCATTTTTCTTCCCCCACACGTTAGAATTACCGATAATTTCATCCTTGGCTGATGCTCACGTATTCAGTGGAGTCTGTATACCAAAATTCATAAATATAGACTAATATGTTAAGAATTTCCAAAGTTTCCCTCTTATCGGGTGCTTCTATCTCCAGTGGAATTCACGAACCTCATTCTATATTCGATTGTTTAGAAGATATCAAATGTATACTTATTAGAATTACCAATTAATTCATGCCTGACTGATGCCCATGTATTCGGTGGAGTCTGTATGACAAAATGCATGTATACAGATAAATATATTAATAAGATACCAAAAGGTACCATTTCCTCTTTTTTGACCGTTTCTGCCCCACTTAAAATACGAATTCCAAAAGATTTCATAGCATCTGAAGTCTCTAGTGGAATCCACATACTGTATTTCATATTCCTAGATTCATTTGTTTAGAAGATACCAAATGTAATTTTTTTTCCCTTTTATTTTCCCCTTTTTAGCTCCTTAAAGGGCGAATTTCTAAGAATCCCTATTTCGGTTCGAATCTGCCTCCCAAAAGGACCCCACATTCCAAATGTCATATTTCAGGGACCATTTTTAAAAATATTCCCTTATGGGACGCTTTTACCCCTTTTTACCCCCTTAAAAGTGCGAATTTCTAAAAATTTATATTTGGGTTCGAGTGCACGTCCTGAAAGGAACCTACATTCCAAACTTCATATTCCTGGGACCATGTTTAAAAATGTCCCTTTTTGGGCCGTTTTTATCCCCTTTTACCCCCTTAAAATGCGAATTTCCAAAAATACATATTTTGGTTGGAGTCTGCGTCGTAAAAGAGACCTACCTTTAAAATTCGATATTCCTGGGACCTTTTTTAAAGATTTTTTTATGTCCCTTTTTGAACCGTTTTTACCCCCTAAAAATGCGAATTTCCAAAAATCCTTATTTTGGTTCGAATCTGCGTCCCAAAAGGAACCTACATTTCAAATTTCATACTCCTAGGCTTTTCTTTAAAGATTTTTTTAAAAATGCCATTTTTCGGCCGTTTTTACCCTTTTTTATCCCCTAAAAATTGGAATTTCCAAAAATGCCGTCTTAGTGGATCTACACTCTGTAAAGGGAACTTACGTGCCAAATTTCAAGTTTCTAGGTTCAGCGGTTTGGGCTGGGCGATGATGAATGAGTCAGTCAGTCAGTCAGTCAGTCACTCACGCAACTATTTTATTTATAATATTAATAGGCTAGGCGAATTCTTGTGACCGATATTTTGTTCTACCATTTTATCCCGATTTTGACCAAACGTATATTATTTGAGAGGTATTTCTTTTTAGCCGTTTTGCAGATTTACAGACTTTTAAAATTGTTCCTTTATTTTGAGTAAATTACATTTAAAGTTGCTACTAACACATACATAAAATTGCACAATACTATGTGTGTGTTTATTAAATTTGTTAATGTGTTTGTAATAAAAATGAGATTGTTTTTTTTTTTGTGTGGGAATTTGCACTCGAATTTCGAGGGCGGGAATCTGCTACTATATATAGATTATTTGTTGCTTGTTGTACATGTGAAAAAACAACAACAAGCTAAAAATGTAATTGGGTGTGTTTACATTTATACTCATTGCATTTAATTGCATTTTAATTAAAAAAGCGCGAAATTGATGTTAAAAATCATTGAAAAAAATGTAGCTATTATAACTTGGAGTCTAGCCTTTTTTTGTCTTTAAGTGAATTGGTTATAATATTGTGTTTAGAACACGGGTGGGGGGGTACCAAAGATTCGGTACAGCTGAATTTAGGGCTCTGACTTTTAAATGCATTGTCCATTATGTTTCGCAATATAATGCACACACCGTAAAAATAAATTCAATTAAATAGTGTTATTTCGATGAAAGAAATATCAACAAAATTCGTGGTCAACTAGATTCGAAATTTTATTTAAATAATTCTTTGTAAATTGTAATGGGTTAATATGTAGATTGAAGATCGCTTCGCGCTATTACTTTGTATTAAAAATATTTCCAGGCCCCAAACTTTTCGAAATTATGTTTCCCTTTAACAAAAATAGCTCATTTTAATGCATATGTTAGTTTGACAATTGTTGGCCACATTATCCCAACTGACAGTATCTACACTTGTGTGAATTCAAATCTTGATAACTTTTGTAAATTTCGTAAATGAATTGCAATTTATTGTCGACAGCATATTTCAATATTTTGTTTTTATCCCATCATCCTCTTAAACATTCACAACTGTTTAAATACTCTGGACGAAATAACTGACGGTAGTATAAGCGTAACACGGGTGTGGGCGCTGTTATTTTTTACCTACACTCTCCACGCAAATTGAATGCAATTGTGCTTGTGTATGTCTTTATGCTACCAACTGTCCAACATTGTTTATTTACAACTACTGCATGCGTATGTTGGTACTTGTTTTGCATGTGGTTTCGTATATTAAATATACTGTAAATTTACATACATTCTAGAGCAATGTGTATCTATCGATATTGCTGTTTAATTGTGTTGGTTTGTGTGTAAGTTTATGTGTTGGTGTTTAAAATTCAGATTTAATCGTCTGCAATAATATTATGCTGTCGAATTTACATTTGCATATCTCCGACAACACGCAAGGACACTTGTTGGTAAAATATTGACAACAACAATAATAGTCAAAACAACAACCACAACAACAACAATAACATCAACAATGACCAATACAATGTGAAGATAGTTGTGGCTGATATTATGAGGCATAAAGTATACATTAGGGTGACAGCGGTTTGTATAAAAACAAATTTTTGGTCGCATTTTGTGACACTGGATCTAAAACTTTAGTGCACAAATTTTGAGCCTAATCGGACAATGCTTTCTGGACACGCATTGAGTTCATAGTTCAAATATGAATTTATATGTAAAAATTATCAAAAAAAAAAATCATTTTTCAAAAAAGTTTTGATAATTTGTTTAATAATTGCGTTTCAATTAAATTAATTAATAAACCATAATCTAGAGGAAATTATCTTTTTAATGAAATAGAAAAATTTGTTAGCGGTTGAAAAACAGCCAAGTTATATCAAGTTCCCCAGGCAATAAATGCGCCGCCGCACTGTGGTCAATATTTTGAGATAGCGGCCAAAACTCCTTCTGGTTTTTGTTCTCCAATTTTAAAGTTATTAGACTCATATGAAAGTAGACAGTAGTAAACCTCGGAAGCCAAAAAATTAGAACTCTATTTCAAATATTTCACTGAGAACAGGGCGGTCCAAAATGGGCTTTTTCAGAATTTAGTAAATTTATGATATTTTTAGTTAATTTTTAAAGTTTAAATGATCATAACTTTTTTGTTTTTCAAGATTTTTGGACGAAATAAATTTTGTGTTGTAACTTAACTTATTTTCTATTACTGGTATTGAAGCTCTACTGTTTTCAGAACAATTTAAATTTTTTTTTAAAAAAGGTCAAATTTCTCGGAAATTTCCTACTTCATAGAGCACAACTCCTGTGAGTCAAGCTGAGTCAAAACACAAATTTACTATTTTGTAGTCCTAACTCTCCCCTACATTTCTATATATACATGTCCATGCATCGGGACTGCACTTTTTGAGCTACAGCAATTTTTCTCACCCAAGGTAAGATATTCGGTACAAATGCACGTCATATTTTTTGAGAAGTTATTTGTATGTGAAAGTGGCTATTATGCATATATTTTGATGAAATTTTGTACAAGAGTTCTTATTGACCCAAAAAATAATTCTGTTGAAATTAGGAGAAGTTGGCCCATATTTGGACCTAGTCCACATAGAAGGGTGTATCAAAATTTTGACAAAAATGACAATAGAACTCTCAAATTATGTGGTATCTGGCAATTCATTTGGAGAAGGTAAAAAAGATTTTATTGCCATCTAATATTACACAACTTAAATACATACGTGAAAATTGCAAATAAATTTAAAACCAATGGAAATAACTGGTAAAACCAAGTACATTTTATATTATTGCCAGTACCTGTTAACTCCCAAATTATGAGGTATCTAGTAATTCATTTGGAAAAGGTAAAAAAGATTTTATTGCCATCTAATATTACACAACTTGGGATACAATTTGGAATTTGGCCCGTTAGGCGAAACAGTGAGAAACAACAAAAAAAATTTGGAAAAAAGAAAGCAAAAAAAAAAAGATATTCAAGAAAAATACCATGAGATAGGCCTTATAATTGACCAGCCAAAGCAAGGAGAAGGAAATTCTAATGATGGAAACACAGCAAGGAGATTTTTTTCCGATCCAGAAACTGCAGCTTCTATAACTGGAGTAGATTATGATTTAATACGACGATTCCAAATCATATTACAAGTTATAGCATGTAGCAAAAAGATAGATGCAAAAAAATTTGGTCAGTATGCTAATGAGACAGCAACCCTTTATAACCAAAAATATTCTTGGAGACATATGCCAATCACAGTTCACAAAATTTTGTTCCATGGGGAACAAATAATTCAGCACAATATGCTTCCAATTGGAGATCTCTCAGAAAAAGCCAAAGAAAAAAAGAACAAAGACTACAGATTCTTTCGCGAGCACAGTACAAGAAAAATTTCCAGATATTGTACTAATGAATTTCTTATTAATATTTTGTTGTGCACATCAGACCCATATATGTCCAGTATTCGAGAAAAATGGAAATCAACCTCATTAGAGTTAGATGAAGAAGCTAAACAACTACTTCAAAATGAAAATCAAAGCTATTTGGAAGAAATTTTTACTAATATTGTTTAATTAATACTAGTTTAAAGATTATAATTTGTTTCTAATTTTAGTATAAATTTTTATTAATACATTTAAATAAAATATATGTGCACTTTAAATCAATAGTAAAAGTTTACTTAAAATTTTATCGATGTTGTGTTCTGTATATAATATACCCAAATGGTATTGATATTGTTGGGAATTTCAGTGTTATTTTTCAGTTTAATCCTCACAAACCAACCTTTGGCCCCTGTGAATATTGAGACTAAATAAATGTCAGGGGCCAAAAGTTGGCATTTTCTGACCAAACTTAAGTTTAGGAATAATAAATAAGTATTGGTTGTAAAATACGATTGAAGAAAATAAGAAATTATAAAAAAAATACCTTTTTAAAATGTCAAAATATTCAACTTTTACATGGAAACTCAACAAAAAATTAAAATGCATTTTTAACTCCAAATTACTTACGTTCCTATCAGTCGATTTTTACGCTTGAACACGCAAATTGAAGCTTAAAGTCCCTCCTATTGAACAAAATAAATTGCGTAAAAAAATACCAATCCGGTCAAAAGTTATAGAGTTTTGACCACTGTGCGCCGACCACTTGATTAAGAAAATCGAGCTCACGATTTTAAAGACATTGAAATAATTTACAACAACAATATTTTTGCATTCTTCTGATCCCAAAATGATCTTATGTCAAGTTTTTTGTATCTCGTCTATTGCTATGCCGTCTAATGTCTACGGTGCGTAATTCTTACCACTATTTCAAAATCTCCAATTTTATTTTATAAAAACTTTTGTTCAAGAAATTTTCCGAACTCAACGATTGGACGTTACGTTCTTATTAACAAAATATATCTTATTAAAAATACCAAACATTGTAGGTATCCTGTTTTTTATTTGAGGAGGGCAGCGTTTTTATTTCAGCGGATTTGAAAAAAAAAAAATTATTTTTCATACTTTTTAAACTTTTAGGCTGCATAATTTTGGTGTTTTCATATTTGAAATATCTTTTGTCAAAATATTATGCTACTTGATATAAGTTCTCAACCTCGTAAATTAAGGTTAAATTGAAATACTACAAAATATCCCTCTTTAAGATCAAACGTCAAATTTAAGGAGGTTTACATGTTTTAAAACAAAATATCGAAATAATATATATTTGTGGAAGGATTTCGATAAAAGTTGTTGATAATATTTAGATAACTATATAAAATGGCATTATGTACTTATTTTCTGAAATTAACCCGTGGGGTACCCAAAATGTGTCCTAGTTTTAATTTTTTTTTCTGAATTATTATATTCGTATAAAGGTATATCGAGTGCTTATATTCAAAAACTGCTATCTACATTTGACAGCAATATTAAATTTTGATTTCAAACTGTTCTCTGATGTAACTGTCAAATATAATATTATTTTGATATCACACATTATAGATTTTGTAGCAATTCGATCGACAAACACTTTCAGATCTTATTAATAAATTAGTTTTACACGCTCTCTTTAAAATAATTATTAATAGATGGCACTTTTTGAATATAAGCCCACGATATACAAATTTGTTTACACTGTATTAAATATAAAAACTAATTAATCTAAATATTTTCATAAAATAACGAATAAATTTGAGGAATTTTATGAATACATTAAATTAGTTTTATTTAAAAAAAATCCTGATGAAGAAAATATTTATAGTTTTTCATATAGACTCAATTTGACATCAAGAATACCCCAAAGGTTAATTTCAGAAAATAAGTCCAGAATATTAATTTTTAGAATTATCTTTTATCGAAATTCTTCCACAAATATATATTATTTCAATATTTTGTTTTAAAACATGTAAACCTCCTTAAATTTGACGTTTGACCTTAAGGAGGGATAGTTTGTAGTATTTGAATTTAGCCTTAATTTACGAGGTTGAGAACTTATATCAAGTAGCATAATAATTTGACAAAAGATATTTGAAATATGAAAACACCAAAAAGATGTAGCCTAAAAGTTTAAAAAGTATGAAAAATCAAATTTTTCTTCAAATCCGCTGAAATAAAAACACTGCCCTCGCCACATTAAGAAAAAAATACCTACAATGTTTGTCATTTTCAATCACATATATTTTGCTAATACGACCTTAAAGTCCAATCGTTGATTTCTGTAAATTTCTTGAACAAACTTTTTGAAAAAGTAATATTGGCGATTTTGAAATAGTGCTAAAAAATACGTACCACTTTGACATTAATTTAGAAAGGCATAACAATAGACAAGATGCAAAATAGTTTACATAAGATCATTTCGGGATCAGAAGGATCCAACAATATTGTTGTTGTAAATTATTTCAATGTCTTTAAAAATTTGAGCTCGATTTAATTAATCAAGTGGTCTGCGGCGCATTTATTGCCTGGGAAACTTGATATACTTGGCTGTTTTTCAACCGATAATAGGTTTTGTTATTTTAGTAGAAAAATAATTTACTCTAGATTATAGTTTATTAACAAATTGAATTGAAATGCGATTATTAATATCAAAATTTTGGTGAAGAACGATTTTTTTTTTTTTGATAATTTTTACATATAAATGCATATTTGAATTTTGGACTCAATGCGCCTCCAGAATACATTGTCCGATTTGGCTCAAATTTTGCGCACTGAAGTTTTAGATCCAATGCCACAAAAAAATTTGGCTGTCACCCTAGTGTACATAGAAGAAGTAATTGATATTTGACGATCACAAGAGGTTACCACTACAAAATCAGACAATCCATAAAATACGCTGTTGTTGATTATGTCATTGAGACAGTGCCGCGTCAGTACAGTACAGTAATACAGTACAAACAAATTTGTATATGAGGGCTTATATTTCAAAAGTGCTATCTGCATCAATAATTATTTTAAAGAGAACGTGTAAAACCAATTTATTAATAGGATCTGAAAGTATTTGTCGATCGATTTGCTACAATATCTATTAAAAAAAAAGTCGTACTTATCGTGTGTGATAACAAATTAATACTATATTTAAAAATTAAATCAGACAACAGTTTGAAATCAAAAATTAATATTGCTATCAAATGTAGATAGCACTTTTTGAATATAAGTCCTCGATATACCTTTATATGAATACAATAATTCTGAAAAAAATAAAATTAGGACACATTTTGGGACACGCGAATTGTATATGAAAAATTTTATAACTTTTTGATTTCAGAAATAAAATAATTAATTTAAAACAAAAATAAATAATCTTATAAATCGTTATCTTTTTGTAGAGATTGCAAATTTTCATTTTTCGAATACTGTTGCCTATAAGTTTGAAAAAAAAAAAATTTTAAAATGGCACAAAAATACAAGTTTAGCATAATATTATTTAGAACTAACTCTTTAGTACCCTTATACTTTAGTTAAGATTTTTAGTTTTTTATATTAGACTGATATTGGCCCATAAGTTCTAAAAAAAAAATCGAAAGCTCCACGGGTTTGTTTCAAAAAATAAGTCCACAATCTTATTTTTTAGATTTATTTAAATATTATCAACAACTTTTATCGAAATCCTTCCACAAATATATATTATTTCGATATTTTGTTTTAAAACATGTAAACCTCCTTAAATTTGACGTTTGACCTTAAAGAGGGATAGTTTGTAGTATTTCAATTTAACCTTAATTTACGAGATTTTGTTATTTTATTAGAAAGATAATTTACTCTAGATGGTAATTAATTATTAATTAATTTAATTGAAGTGCAATTATTAATATGAAAATTTTTGTGAAAAATTACTTTTTTTTGATAATTTTTACATATAAATTCATGTTTGAACTTTGAACTTAATGCGCGTCCAGAAAGCATTGTCCGATTTGGCTCAAATTTTGCACACTAAAGTTTTGGATCCAGTGTCACAATAAGCCGCACGTCTTGAAATTCAAAAAAAAAAATGGCTGTCACCCTAATACACATACTAGCAAAAAGGCTTTGTACATACTTTTATTTTAATTGGGGAGGGCAATTTCTCCAAAAATATTTAAAACCTCAAAAAATTTTTGCAGTTTAATGTATTGATTGATTGATTTTTTTATTTAGTGGTATATAACTTACCTTATAATTTCATATATATTACACATTTTAAGAATTGATTGATTTAAAAATTTAAAAATTTTTCTAAATACATTAATATTTTTTTTTTTAATTTCTAATGTTTATTGGCAATTGATTATAAACATTTAAACAATTGTAAAAAAGTGATCTTTGCATTGTGTTGTTTGTTATTCATTTTTATTTGAAAGTTTGACAGTTTCTTAGGTTGTACGATTGTACCTCTCCCATAAATTATTTGTTCACATAAATATTGCGGCGCACGTCTCATTTTTGTCTTTGAATAAATACCAGATTATTTAATTCAAGTCTTTGCAAGATTGTCGGCCACTTAAGATAATTTGACATAGAATTTATTGATGTATATCAGTTGCATCTTAATATACATCGCATTGCTTTGTTTTTAAGTTTCTGAAGTCTAATTATTTGTTGATCTGTGCAGCAAGTACTAATTATATTTGAGCCAAATTCAGAGTGTGGTTTAATTATTGTGTTATATATATTTATTGCAGTGATTATTGATACTTTGTTTCTCAGTCTTTTAACCCTCATCATACTGACATAAAAAGTTATAAATCCCGCCAACATGTGTCTCTAAGGCACATAAGAGAAAACGGCTTACAACAATTACAAATAAGTTTATAAAAAGAAATTTTTTATTGAACACATTCTTTACAATTTATAACTTTTACAGCATGTTCACTGCAGACATTTTTTTTACATTTTTGACAGGATTGCTTTATTATACGACTTATTTTAGGATCACACAAATAGCATCTTTTACGTTTATTTGTTGTACAAGAGGTTGTATTTGGTATATTCCTTCTTGAAGAACTTTTTCCAAGCATTGAATTATAGGACGCTTTAATTTATTTCTTGACCTTTGATGTATTGAGGGGAAATAAGTCCTGCGGTAATTTCTCGTAAAAAGAGTTTTCGAGCTTTTTTGGCTTGTGTTGCTTTCCAAGGTGGATGTTAATTTTTTCAACTAATATTTGCTGAAATTGCACAAACATCAATTAAATTGGAAAAGAATGTAAATGGCCACCTATTTGATTTTCTCCGGCAAATAAAACTATGTGCAATATGTCAACTGCTCTTTTAGTCCGATTGTAACGTATATTTATCTCCGATTTGTTCTTATTTTTTAAGTCGCAGTGAGTGTCATTATGCATTGTAGAGAGTAAAATATCTGCTCTATTCGGTTTAGGGGCGTAAGATAACAAAGTTTTATTTTTGGTAAAACCAAACAAATTTGTTTCCACTTGCCTTTTTCTGTTTGGCAAATATGATCAAGGAACACAGCGCTTATTTTTCTTAAGGGTGCCTGCTATTGTCAAACCTTCAGCCAATGAGTTATTTTCAAGTTCAAAACTCGTAAAGTAATTATCATATGTAATATTTTGGCCAGTATTTTCATAAGTTTCAACTAACTCCTCCACAATTCTTTGGCCCAAGCCAAAACCCCTCTAGTTATTTTGCTGTCACATACCCACCAAATTTTTAGTCCATACTTATCTGGTTTACTAAGCATATATTGGCGAAGAGAACACCTTACACGAAACGGAATAAGCTGCTCATTGACGGTTAGGTTGTCACCAGGAATGTAATTTTTTTTAACGTTTTTGTTGACGATTTCAAATAAATCCCTTACACGTGCCAGTTTATCTTTATGCTGGAAATCTCCATAAAACGATTTCGACTCATAGTAGCGCGAAAAATTGGACAACCATATCGCGAACTCCAAAACTCAGCAATCTCTGTGTTTGCTTTTTTTTTGTCTCTGCTAAAGTCAAAAGTCAAATATAGGGTCTTATTTCTGTTAAATTTGTTAGACGCCAGGCGTTCTGACTTGTAGTCATTGCATATAAATTAGTAAATTTTACAAGTGCATCAAAAATTTCGTCATTCAAATATAGCTCAACTGCCTCTAAGTCTTCAATTTGTTCTCTAGGTGGCAAGATAACTTTGTTCAATCGGCACCGAATTATAATCCGAGCAGGAATACACCTTTGAGGTTTTGGAATAGCACTTTGCTCCGTCCTTACCTACGAATATTTCACCATATTCCTCATCTGCATCTTCTTCAATATCCGGAATAGTATAAGACATCTAGGAAGCATCATCTTCAATATTTTCATTATTTTCACTTTCTTCGATATCAGAGTGAACAAACGTATCCTCGTCTTCGATATCATCGGCCGTATATTCATCAATTTCTTCCACAGCTAGTCGGATTTCTTCTTCCGCAAGTCGCATTGGCATATTTTATTTTATTAAATGAACTTGCACATCAATACTGTAAAAACACTTATCGCAACTAATTTGTTGTTATTCAACATTCGAAAACACGTCATTACTGATTTCAATAACAGGGAACTCCCCAAAGTTAACATAGTTACATGAAAATATACATATTGTGTAAATATATATGAAAGATAATTACTGCTATACGAATGTAGTTTCTGTAACATATACATACGACAGATAGTTGCTTTTGTTCTAAATTTGCATTTTTGTCTTCCAATGTTTTTTAATCTGTATATATAAAAAATTTATGAATATTTAAATGTACCTAAAGGTATGTTAATCAATTTTAGCAATTCACAATTCAACATAATTCTTCAAGCATTTCAACTGGAAAATTTGTTTCATGGACAATAATATTGACGCTGCAGCGATAATGGTGGAAAAAATAATAGTGCTTGGTATGAGATTATTCATTCCATCAAAGTACATTTCGGCTAAACCTAATCAAAAATCTTGGCTTAACCAGACTTGCAGAGATGCAGTCAGACCCAGAGAGGCAGCATTCAGACTTTGGCGTGGAAATAAAAATTCCGTCACTGAACTGCTACGCAAACAGGTGAGAAACGAATCTGCTAGAGTACTAAGGCGCGAAAGGTTTCATCACGATTAACGTCTTCGCACTAAAGTTATTTGTGCTCTTCGGTGCAGTAAGAGCTTTTGGTCATTTGCTAAAATAGTAAAGAATAATGCTAGTTCTGCTATCCCAACTCTTATAATAAATGACCAAATATTCACTGACCCGGTTGATAAGGCTTACCTTTTAGCTGAACTTTTTGCAAAAAATTCATTTTTGCCGGATAGCGATCAACCATTGCCCGAACTCGAAAGAGTACCTTGTACTATGCCTAAAATATTCTTCCGAGCACGTGCAGTCTCAGGGACCGGATGTAATACCAGCACTTGTGCTGAAACAGTGCTCTTTGACGCTAGCCAGTCTATTGGCCAACCTTTTCAGCCTTTCGTACCGTGCGGGAGTCTTTCCCTCTTGCCGCAAGGTTGCTAATGTTCAACCAATCCCTAAAAAGGATGCGGTGCTGCGCTCTCAAAGGTGAGAGCATGATCAATTTCCATCTTGTGAACTTCCTAGAGCCCAACTCACTTTTTAATGATCGTTCCACGTGCGACCTGTTAGCTCTATTTTCTGAGCGCTGGGGTCAATCCATATCCAATTTTGGCGAAAGTAAAGTGGTTGCTCTAGATATTTCCAAGGCATTCGTTCGTGTGTGGCACGGTGCACTGATATCAAAGGATATTGCATTTGAGGTCGGTAATGACTTCTCTAGATTTTTATCGAGTTTTTGCAGAAATCGAACAATACGTGTTGTTGTCGATGGGGTCTCATCTATTGAGTTTCAGCTTAATTCAGGGGTACCCCAAGATTCCGTTCTTTCTCCTTCCCTTTTCCTTATCTTTCTGATCGACCTTCTTGTTCAAACTTTTAAATCTATATATTCTTTCGCAGATGACAGCAGCATTTGTCATTCATTTGCCTTTAATTGTAGGCCAAGCCTCTTGGAGGTTGGGGGGCAAAAGGCGGACAATGAATGACACACTCAATCAAGACCTGTTAACAATCTCCGAGGGGGTAGAGCGAATAGGTTTGATTTTAATGCGCTGAATACTCAATGTTATATGTCGACCCATAGGCCCACGGATTCAACAATGTCATCTGCATATATGGGTGGTATAGGTATTGACGAATCGGATACTCTTGATGTTCTAGGCATGAGAATTCAATGTGATGTTGGTTGGAAGGAGCATGTTTGTCAAGTGTCGAAAGAGGCATTCAAGTGTCTTGGTTTTCTAAAACGGTGCAAAAATTACTTCACTTCCTCTGATCTCCTTAAAATTTATACCATTTACATCCGACCGAAAATGGAATACAACTCCCATATATGGGCAGGAGCTTCAAAGTCTATTTTGGAGCTACTGGACTGTATGCAAACGAGGGCGTTGATGCTCATCAATGACACTAAGGAATCCAACTCTATTGACTCATTGGAACATCGTCGGAATGTGGGTTGTGTATCACTGTTCTATAGATCTGCCATGGGAAATGTTCTTCTGATATTAGCGAACTTATTCCAACTTCCCGAGTTTCGGTTCGCTCTACCCGCTTCTCTAGTAGATCACATCCGTTTGTAGTCTTTTGCCCAGTTGACCGCACAGCGCATTACAGAGAGAATTATCAGTCGAACTAGCCGTATGTGGAATAAACTCCCCGCAGAGGTCTTTCCGGACAGTTATAATCTAATAAAATTTAGGTCAAATATCCACAAACACTACTCCCCTTTCCTCCTTCCCATAACCTATTTTCCTGAGATCAACACAATGCACTGCATCTGTAGGGGGCATCCTCTGAGTGTTGGTTAATAAAAAAAAAAAAAAAAAACGCAGAGCGCCCGATATATAATTTAAATCATTCGCATTAACAGGGTGTAACGAATTATTATTAATATTTGATTTTATTTAATTTAATATATTTTTAAGACAGATTAAACATAAATTCATTCCCATTCCCAGCTTCTCCTCCATATGAACTATAACTATGCCAATTTTCACACCCCTCCGTACCCGCATATTCCTTAAAAAGGGAACTAAAAAAATTACCTTCACGTATTAATATAAATATTTTCAAAAATTGTACAATGCATGATATTTTTTTCCACTTTATACACATTTTTTTTTGGTATTTATGTATTTATATTTAGCAAGTTTTGGATTTTCAAATCTGTTGTAGATTTTGTTTGCCTTTTTTAAATTTGAGTACAATTTCAATCTATAGTTTAAAAAATTTGGGAGGATGTCAAAATAATGATATAAAGGAAATTATAATGGTTTAAATTTCGAAATTTCGAAGTGACTTAAGCGTTTGATAACTATTCCGTATCCCTAAAACCATTTGTTATTCGTAATTGTATTTTAACTTTTTAAAAAGTTTTTAAAAGCTTTCTATCAAAGTTTATGGTTATGCAACAGCTAATAAATATAACCATTAAAAAGTTAATAAAGACAAATAAATTATTTTTAAATGTGCTCATAATCAAATATGCACTTTTTCAACTACCATTAAAAGTTTAAAAATGGGTTTAGTGTAAATGATTTTAATTGCATTTAAACGGATTTCAAAACACATTATAAACAACAAATAAAAAATTCAATTGAATTTAAAACAATTTTCTAACCACATATTATGTAGGAATAAAAAAAAAACAAACATCAAAAGGTAATTGTGCTGAAAATAATAAAAAATTACACAAATTCTTATAAATTGATGTCACAAAACGAAAAAAAAAAAACAAATTCCACAAGAGGAAACTTTATAGCTGCCATACAAACATCTAAAAGTATAAAGAGAAAGACATTCTAAGGGTCTCATACTTTTTTCTTTTTGTTAAATAAAAATGATAAGAAAGAATTTTTAATATTTTAATGTGTGTTGTTGGAGATGATACGAAATATTTAAAGGAAAAACTTTGTAGCCCAGATTTTTTTTTTCTTAAACGAAATAACAAAAATGTTATTAAAAAAATATTATTTTGCAATATAATAATATTATAAAAAGATTTTTCATATTTGTAAAACAATGAATGGAGGGGGGGGTGTATGGATAACTAAAAATAATAACACATGACATGTGATATGAAGAAGGCAACACCTGTACAAAAGAATATCTCATCTCAAAAGTTTATTTTTGTTTTTTGTTTAAGATGAAGAAGACGTGATTGTATTAAATAAACATCAACAATAAACAGACAGTTTTTACGGTCTGCCTGTCTGTCTGTCTGTTTTGTTTACAAAATTCAGTTTTATTAATAATCCAAAAATAAACTTTACTTCGAGTCAAGTAAATCAACAAAAAATAAAAATTCTTCTTAGATTTCCTATACAAAATTATGGCAATTTACTTGAGCATTTCACACGTTTATGACATTTTGATTTATTTATGATCACAGAAAAAGAAAAAGAAATTTTAGCAGACTTTTTGTTTCTATGCTACACTAAATTGTGAGTCTGATATTATTAAGCACTCATGTTTGTGACATTGAAAGTAGTGAAATGTATTCAAATTCCTGAAATTCCTTAATACTAGTGGGCAATCACTACGTTCTAGTGAACCATAAACTTTGTACTTAAAGTTTAGTACTGGTACCATAACTGCCCGTCACGACCTATGGTGATATTTATTCGAAAAACATGAAAAAGGTAAAAAGTATCGCAGTACTTATAAAACTGAAATGTTAAGTTCTAAGTTCCATGCTCTGAAGGAATATTTTTAACATGGAAAGATTGGTCAGTGTGAATTGGTACAATAATTTCACTTGAAATGGCTCCAGTCAAATCAGTACCAATGCTGACACACTACTTTAGGGAAGTCTGCTCTTTAGTCTTCAATAGTACAATATTGAAAGACAGAGTCTTAATGAGGCTGTCTGAGCTGTCTATACGAATATAGTAGTGATGGACTAAATTAAGTAGATATGCCACAAGTGGTGAAAAAAATCCCAAGAATGGGGTTTGATGACCATCGATAGAAAGCAAGTGTACTACCGGAATTGATATGCATTTCAAAGCGTTTAGTATATCGCATCGTGGCTTAAAATTGAAGATGATAAAGCTGTGCAGAAGATAACACAGTGCAACACGAAAAAATATAACCATATACGGACACCACTACGTGATAAAAGATAAAAAAAGACCCGTGTCTCCCAGTTTTGCCCCAAGTTATGCACTTTTAATATGGGCCCCCAAAGATTTGGGTCCTTGGTGTCATTTTTGCAAAAAAGTGATCAGTTTCTTAGGCTCGTATCTTGCAAACCGTTCTGAATTTTCATTAAGTCTCTGACGTTGTAGCTCCTGTCATAAGGAACAAAAATTGTGAACATATAAAATCAAAAAAACTTCATCTTTAAGATCAAAATCGCAAAAAACTTTTAAAAAAATTTATTTTATTTTTTTACCTATTTTCCCCTGTTTAGGTCCATAGGTAGCGAACCGTTCAAAATTGAAGGAAATAATCAACCAAAAAAATGTACCTAAGATCACAATAAACAAATTTCTAGAAGACATGAACTTCCTAGGAATTATTTTTAACACGTTCAGGTAGCCGCAAGCGTAAAAAATTTCCGATGAGTTGTCAAGAGACTTTAGCTACAGTATCATTGGTTTAATGCAAAAATAGCGGAAAAATGTCTAGATTACTCAAGTCAGCATTTGCAACTACAGTAACTAAGGACAAACATTTGAAATCACCGGTTTACATTTGGAAACACCATGCTTTTCGCATAGGTAACTGTACGCCGCATGCTCACGAGTTTCAAGCGGTCAACATTTGCACATGTTTACGCAAGACGGAAACACTGCGAGCGTAGTTTATAGGAGTGTTCTTTAATTTAGGTGATTTTTGTGATATTTAATTAAAAGCAGTGTAGATTCCAACAATATTTCACTTACGTTTGTATTTTTTCTTAATTTTTTCCAAATAAAATATTTACTTAGTATTTTAAGAAACAACATAAAAACATAAAATGATTCTCATGTGGGGATTTTCAGGAACTACTAAAACCAAATTTTTTATGACTAAGAATCAAAGTAGCAAACTAAAATTTGTGAAAGGTGTTAAAAATCGAAGAATCGATTATCCAGCATCCAATTAACCAGACCACGCAGGCTGAATTTTAGTTTTTAGGAAACTTTTTGACTTTTTTCTCTTTAACAAGAGAAATTATTTTTTTTATTAGTAGGGGATTCCCAGTAAATAAAATAAAATAAAAACAAGTAAGAGTGTTAAATTCGGCTATGCCGAATCTTTGATACCCTCCACCTGGGTTTTACGTTTACATTAATATCTGGACTTCTTGCACTATTTGTAACAAACGTATATAAAATATTTGAATATGTAAACACTTTGATAAACCTATTACTGAATTATTACAACAAATGCTCTGAATTTTCAGCATTTTATAGAGGTGTCTACATATTTTAGGTCATAAATTGGCACAATGACTCCCGATTTATCCCATTTTAAATACTAACCTTATCCAGATAATTACAAACAATATTAAGTTTAACCAGGTAAATGGTTTATTTTGTAATTTTCTTTTTAATTTAAATTTATTAATATAAAGCTGCATTTTATTTTTTACAATCCTTTTCAATTTTCCAGACCTATTAGTTAGTATAGGGCACATTTGTGAGTCTGCATAGATCAACTTTCAACTGTTACTTGTTTTTATTGTATTAAATCTATCTTTGTGTCTTTAAATTAATTAAGAAAATTAAGATGAAAATATTTAACAAATTGTTTTTTTTTTAGTTAATATCTGAACATTTTACTGATACAAGGCAAAACTAAAACTGCCAAAAAATCAGTCAAAACTATATTGAATGTATTTGTTAAATATCGCATATTTGTTTTCAATTTTCAACTTTAAAGTCTTTTTAAGTCTGGTAATAACTCTATAATATGAAGGAAGTAAATATTTGGATTCTTTAATAACAATGACAAGTATAAAACACTTTTTTGTGCATTACATTAAAATATTATAAATTTGAACATAATTAATTTTAGAAGCATAATTAATTTTAGAAAAATGTCCGATTCGTTTTTCGATGATGCTGAAAACACATCAAAGAAATACAGAACATAAAGATTTTGCTTCATTTAGTTGAGAGACGAGAAGCTAATGGATGGCTGGAGCAGGTCAAAGGTGACGACTATAAATGCAAATGCAAGGCTTTTGAAAATATACTAAAATGCGATAAATCAGATCTAAGTATATATGCTTATAACCACTGTTATAAAAAATCTTTTAAAACCAACAGTATTGCCATAATTTGAAATTGTAAAGATGCTAAATTGCAAAAAAAAGATGCTTAAACGTACTGGATGCTAATTTTTTTTTTCAATTTTCATTACCTTTATATTGAAAAATTATATACTTATTAATAAATTCTTTGATTTTTAAATCGAAAAATTAATATAAAACATATGTTTCGATTTATATTTTTTAAATTTTAATTAAAATTATTTTGGATTTCATCTGAAATTTTTATTAACATCAAATTGAGTTTATTTTAAACTTAAATTAAATATTTTTAATTTTAGAGGGATTTTTTTTTTATTTAAAATGTAACAGAAATTACATTATCAAAAGATACGATTATATTAGAATAATTGGTTTATCGAATCTAACATTTCTGTAATGTCTTCATCTTCAAGTTCTTCTTGGCTCTGATATTTTTCTGACGATCGACTCTTATCAACGATATCGCTCGGTATATTGAAAGTGTGACAGCACCGATTTTTCAATTTCAATCCTTCTTTTATACGTATTACAGAACATAATAACTCGGATTTTATTCTGTTCGAAGTTTGCTTTTAACTAAAGCCATTAAACTAAACAAACGTTCAACTTCGGCTTTTGAGAAAGACAAAACTAATATAGACAATACAAATATTGATAACTCCTAAAATGGATTTTCGCCAATAGAATTTTTCAATCCATAAAGAGGTTGTATTCATTGTTGTATCCCAGTTTTGTTCTGTGATATAACTCCATTGGATTTTAATTTTTTCTGTCTCAGATGATATAAATTTAAACTGTTCTAATATATTGGTTATCTGTTCTTTTACCCGATTTAATGTGTTTTGTATTGAAAATTTTGGCATTTTTTTAATACAATAATATTTTTTGGCAATCGACTTTCTAATTCATTAATTCATTATAAATTTCTAAAAATCATAACATTAAAAACTGTTGTTGGTGTTTACATTCTTCTATTTCAAAATGTTTTGGTATATTTGTTGAAAGAAACGAGCAGAGTGGTAAAAAGAGTAGTACACAAAATTACTGTACTACACTTTGAGAAATTAAAACATATCAATACCATTAAAATTATATATTCAAAAATAATGAAAAAAAAAAATATCAAAAAAAATATGCTAAAAGCAACTTTTTATTAATAAAAGATTCTAAGTTAGCATCTAGCATCTTTTGATAAATTTTGGATGCTAAACGACAAAAAAAGTTGCTAAATCTAGCAACTAAAAAGCTAAAACGGCAACACTGAAAACCAAGAACAAATATTCTGTTTGAGTTGTAACATCTCATTTGCAAGCCATTTTAATTAAGCTGCGTTCACACTATGTGTTTTGCTTGTGTCTTTCTTATTGTTTTAGCACGTGCAATTCGTACACATAGTGTGAACCCTTTCAAAAATTGTTTATGTACAACACATTTGGCAAGACATATGTAAATTTTACAATTAGAGCAGGTTCTATTTTGGCATGACAACCATATGAAAATGCAACACTGCTTGTAGCGAAAGAAAAACAGAGTAAATTATAAAGATAAATATTGAAAGAAAAATAAATTGTTTAATATTAATTAACAATTAAAAAATATATAAAATATATTACTTTATTTTTAACAATAACCTTTTGTAAATTCACAAATTAAATCAGCTGTTGTTTACATTTAGAGGTTATGTCATACGGAAATACATATGCACGTTTGATCGCAAAAATGATGAATTGTCTGTAAAACGCCAATTTTGACACACACGCCGAATTACGTATGGATCGTAAAACTGAAAATACACATAGTGTAAACACACCTTTAATTGTGTAAATTTTAAATGCACATCTAACCATAACAAAAAGATTAATTATAAAGAATTGTAAAAATATTTTTTTTATAATATCTGTATGTTTTTTATATTATTCTTATGTAATTCTCATGATATTTTTATCTTATCTTTTTCTTTGTTTTTATGTTATTTTTACATAATTGAAGTTGAAAATGTACAAATTAAAAATAAATTTTAAAAAAAGTAGTGTAGGGAAAAATGGGGAATTTTTTTCATAAGCGTAGAGATTTCTGAAAAAATCTCCTGTCATCACTAGTACATATTAAAAAATAATGTAAAAATTCACAAGACAACGCGACGTAGACTTGCTTTGTTCAAAAGCTTCCATAAGACTGAATGAAATTGTTGCTTACTTTACTCTTTGGTGAGTATTTTCTTTTTTGTTCGGCTGTATACATATAAGAAGCCAATTAGAGTTCGGTTTACTCGTGCTGCTATGCATATGTTTGTGTGTTAACAAAAATATACGATATCCCAGTCATCATTTCGAAGATTGTTTTAACAAAAATTACCTTAATGTGTCTTCTTCGAGCACTTTTGATGATTAAAAACTGATTAGTCACATGCGCTATTAGAAAAAGACTAGATAATGCTTTTTGCTTGCTCCTAAAAAGTGATTTGTAGAAAAATTACATTAAATAAGACTGAAAAATGAGTCGAAGCTGATCAGAAAAACGGATAAAAAGGACTCTCAAGAAGATGCGCGGGTAAGGTAATATTTAATCCCAACAAAAAAATATTTTGTGATCAGCAAAAGGTCGCATTTATGACTGTTTTAATAGCACATATGATTAAAAAAGACTCTACATGATCATTTATGGCATAAAATGCTTACTGGGATTTTATTCACTATCTGTAGAAACAGGGTTTTTAAGTAAAACATATCTGCACACAATTTCAATTCTATTTCGTTCACAATGATACGATCACTTTGTTTACTAGCTACCAGTAAAATAAGAAAATAGTATTATAATACAGCGTAATGATGAATTGTACTTCTCAATTAGTTTATTTTTAATGTGCCATAAGAAGTTCGGTTTGTGCTAAGAAAAACATGAATATATGTTTCCCAGGGCGAAGCTTCATCATTGCACTATGATTGAGTTGAGCTCCGCGACTATTCATAATATGAATAGCTCGTGTCAAAAATTTTTGGTAGTTGGGAATGGCGTTTGTGTTAAGAAAAGCATAAATGCATGTTTCCCAGGGCAAGGCTCGATCATTGCATATTGATTGAGCTGAGCTCCGCGGTTATTCTTAATGTGCATAACTGTTGAAACAAAATTTTGGGAATGGCGTTTGCCTCCGTCCCGACATTAAATAACAAATTTTAAAAATTTATTGTAATTAACATTTGACAAAAAATAGTATTTCTCTAAACACCAATTTTTTTACAAGGTAAATAAATATTTTATGGTTTACCTACCTACTACTTTTGAATGTAAGTATGCAGGGTTTATACATGTACTAAAAATACAACTCTTAAAACCATACTATTTTTTCAACTCTAAAAATTTCAGAATTTTGTGAAAATAAAATAAAATACCGATTTATTTTAATATGCGCTTATTATGGATATACATAACAGAATATATGAATATTATTTATAGTATTTTGATATTGCCAACAGTAGTGTGTATCAATTTGTAACATTTTGTGATGTTATAAAAATCGCAGAATATTGATATTGAGTTTATATAGTTTATTTTATTAATTAATTAACTTAAATATTACACCAAAAAATATTGATATTGATGAATTTTTATATTATTAATACAACGACCACAAAAACAACATGCACATGACAAAATACAAAATTTAGGAAAACAATATAGGAAAACGTCATATTTTTTTTACCTTTTCAGTGATTTCTCGGCACCTATGGAACCTATTGTCATGATTTAAAAACAGGAACCTTCTCATGATGTTATTGAATCATTCCCACTAAAAACAAGCGCCCTAGCTGCCCTATTGAGGGCGTTGTCACAAGAACACATATTCAAATCATATTTTCTCATGACTTTTTTTAATTCTTCACTCAATTCTCGGGACCAGATCAACCGATTTGGACGATTTTAAATAGCAAACTTCTCAGGATGTTAGTGAATCATTTTTTATACCAACGAGCACCCTAGCTATCCGATTGAAGCCGTCATCGTGATTTCCACAGACGGACAGCCGGACAGACGGACAGACGAACATCGCTATATCAACTTCGCTTGTTATAAGGATCACAAATATATATATTTTATGGGGTCCAGATTTTTTTTTCTAATTATTACAAACGGAATGACAAACTTATATATACCCTCTGCACACTGGAGTGGAGGGTATAAAAAAAAAAATTTCTGGCACATAATTTGAAAACAAATTATTGCAAAAAAAATGTAATTAAGCTGAATTTGCTTAAAATTTCTAGTTTTAATGAAACATTCATCCCCAAGCAGAACTTTTAAATTCCTATGCAATAACTGAAATTTCAAGTCATCAAACTTTTGAGTTATTTCGCTCCATGATGCCTTGTGGTCGGCTTATACTACTCTATAACTATAATGTAAATAATGCTCCTTCAATTCTTCGTTAAAGTAAAACTTTTTTTGTCACGCATTAAGAAAGTAACATTTTATAAATTATTCCACTTTTTCCTATTACATTCATTCGGTAAAAGAAATTAATTTTTGATGTCCCCTTTTATGGCAACGAATAAGCCAAAACTCATACATATCAAAAGAAAATTCATTATTGCTAAATTTTCTTTTCCTTATTCTAGTTTTTGTTGTTGTTGTTGTTGTTTTATTAGAAAAATCTGTCTCTTTGCCTTAACTGTCTATAGATAAGTAAAAGGCAGCCAAGTTTAAAACAAGTATCTTTATCCCTATGATGGGTGTATTCAATATGTTCATCAAATATTCAAAGTATCTTTGTAATCATTGAACTTTTCTTCGTTTTTGGCAGCAATCACAAGTTAGTAAAAGTTTGGCTTTTTTCTGCGCATATGATGACTTCGATATTTAAACATTTAATATGTAAGTATATTGATGAAGAACTAGAAACTAAAGGAATTAATTAAAAAAGTTTTTAATCAGTCTACAACAACTACATATATCAAACTAAAAAAAAAATATATTTTTATATTATGAAAAAACAAAATTATTAAAAATGTTTAAAAAGTTTTTGACATTTTTAAACAATAGAAAATTTGTTAAAACCAATTTCATTTCATAAACAAATCATTATGAAATTTTCAATAGTTAAAATTGGTAAATATTTAAAGCTTTTTTGTTCCATCTAAATAATATTTTTCCTCTTTCCAGTTTGCTGTCTTTTTCCGCCATTTGTTAGCCCTTTTATTTCTTTTATTATGTTAAGTTAAAACTTTTAATTTATGACGAAAGCTTTTTGCCAAGAATTTTAATATGCTTGCATTTTATATCAAAATTTTTAACATACTGCCATCTTTTCAAGAGTTTTAACAGCAAAGAAACCTTTCTTTTTCGGTGTGTAGTTGTTTTGCACTGACGAGGGTTGTTTACTCATTATCGTAAACACCATGTTCAATTAATGACTTAAATTCGCACAAAATCATTAAAAGAATATGGTTAATAATAACAAAATAATAAAAAAAATTCTACATTCAACCTGTGGTCACACTGTATAGAAAACGATTTGAGTATTGTGTTTAAAATCAGTGTTATTTAAAAATTAATACATTACACAGGACAACATTAATTGTGCGGCTTTAGTTGCCAATCTTGGTACATATGCTGATCCAGAAATTTATATTATTCGAATTGACTCTGGTTTTCGCGGTAACCGCTGAATTGAAGAAAGTTTCAAGTCATATTCTAGAATAACTCAAGAACAATTGGTAACAAAAAGAAAAATCCGAAAATCCGCCGCTAAATTGCATCCAATCTACTACCATACTAAAGGGTTTTCAAACAGGGACGCCACAAAAGTAGAAAGACAGGGACAGCAAACGTCGCCATATTTTTTGCCGCTCTTTTGGCATTTCTCTTCAGTAAGGTTTGCCATTTCATGATGGAAAGATATACGAGCCAACAACGAGTCGACATTATTAAAATTTACTATCGAAATTCGGAGTCAGTGGCCTCAACGTTAAGAGCGCTACGTCCAATTTATGGTCGTCATAACCATCCTAGCAGATCAACAATTGAGCGTGTGGTGGAAAAATTCGAATCCACAGGCACAGTACAAAATGTTCCCGTGCCAGTGAGACAAAGAAGTACCCGTAGTGTCGAGAATATTGCTGCCGCTGAGGCTTCAGTTGAAGAAAGCCCAAATGTGTCTCTCACACGTCGTTCTCAAGCGTTGGGCATCTCTGTGATTTCGTTGTGGCGAATTTTGCGAAAAGATCTTGGCCTACATCCTTACAAGATCAATTTGACGCAAGAACTGAAGCCGCTTGACCACCAGAAGCGTCGTATGTTCGTGAATTGGGCTGAGCAACAACTTGAAAATGATTCGGATTTTCATCGAAAAATCATCTTCAGCGATGAGGCTCATTTCTGGCTGAATGGCTTCGTCAATAAACAAAATATGCGTTATTGGTCAGACACCAATCCACACGTACTCCATGAGTCATCATTGCACCCCGAAAAAATTACGATTTGGTGCGGTTTATGGGCCGGCGGCGTCATTGGGCCGTACTTCTTCCGTGATGATCAAGATCGGCACGTTACGGTGAATGGGAATCGCTACCGTTCAATGATAACCGAATATTTGTGGCCCCAATTGGATGATATGGACTTGGAGGACATGTGGTTCCAAGAGGACGGTGCCACAACCCACACACAGCGAATGTCACAAGTCGATTGGCCGCCTCGGTCGTGCGATTTGATGCCGTTGGACTATTTCCTGTGGGGCTGCGTCAAGTCTATGGTCTATGCCAACAAGCCAGCGACGATTGATGAAATTCGTACGAATATCGAACGTGAAATTGCATCAGTATCGGCCGATTAATGCTTGAAAACCGTCGAAAATTGGGTTCAGACTTCTGCAGGCGTGCCCATGGTGGCCATGCAAAAGAGATCGATTTCCGTACATAATGGCATCGAACGTACTTTCACAGGAATAAAGAATTTCATTGATATCCAAAACCGTTTTTGTTTTATTTAAACAAACTTTTGTAGCGCTCTTATTGAAAAACCCTTTATTTTTATCAGCTCAATAGTTTCGGAAATATTTATAAAATTTTTTGATGCAAAATTAAATTTTTTTTTTAATTCATATGTATGTCGAGTCACTGTGAATATTAAAGGTATGAGCCAATATAAAAAATTTTCAATCCGTTAAGCTACCAACGCTGATGATGTTTAAATATTAAACAGACACAGTGAAAAAAAACAGTAAGAGAGAATTTGCAGAATGCTGTTTTACAGTTCAAGAGTTCTTTCAACATGAGCTGAATAACTAAATTCGAAATTTCAATTTATAGAAGGAATCAGCTCAACTTCTCGTGTCAAGGCTAAAAGAAAAACGTTGCTTCAGTCTGGCTTATCAATAACACTTTACAGAAATAGAGAGCGCAACTTTCTTCCGTTCTTTAACCCTGCTGTTAGGTTAGAAGAAACTTACGAATGTTATTTTAAGGAACAATTAGTACATACTGCAAATTTCATACGAAGTAACAATTAAATCTGATTCTTTGTATCAATTTTGGTTCAATACTTCCTAAATATCATTAATTCATTATTTACTCAACACAGCTAATGTAAGAATTAGTTCATGGATTCTCCTTTATTGCATTTTTCTTTACTCAACATAGATAATGTAAAAAAAAAAACAATTGTGGGATTCGCCTTTTTTGCTTTTTGTTGTGAAGCTGAATGAATATTTTCACTGCTTCATTCAATTTGTGTTTTGCCTTCAATAATTCGGACGTGTTTTACTCACAAAATGGCATACTTGAATGATAAATTACGAGAAGTGCTCAATGCAGAAAGTGAATCGAATATTTCAGATTCAGAAAATAGCTATATTTCGGAAAATAATGAAAAAAGAACTTCAGAGACAGATAGTGAACAGGAACGCATATTAGCTGCAGCGATCCTTGTTTATCCCTTTTTTATTGCTAAAAACAAGACGGTATGGAGTTACACTTCATTACCTCAGCCTATTGGAACTGAGGCTGAGAATATTATCTTAACACAAGGGGGACCAACTCGATTTGCAGTGTTCAGATGCAATATCATGCTGTCAACTCTTTTTTTATTGCTTTTGCCACCTCCAACAGAAAGACTTGCCATTGGAAATACTAATAAGTGCAGCAGGGGCAAGTTTGGCGTCACATGGAGTAACATTGAAGACGAATTTTGTGCATGTATTGCTGTTTTCATTCTTGCAGGAGTATGTCGATATGTAGATTCTTGTTTTTCTTATTACAGTAAAATAGTTGGTTATTATAAAACTTGTCAATTTTTATTTATTTACTTATTTGATGACCTTGCACAACAAGACAAAAATCTTATAAATTATAGCGCTAGTGAGTAATGAGAACATAAATCATATTTAACAATAACATAAAAAGAAAATAATATAAAAATAAAATTTATAGGTAACTAATGTATAAAGAATTTAATCAAAAAGAAAAGAAATTAGTTGATAAATTGAATTTAACAAAGGAATTTAAGCAGCTCATTTTTAAACTTGTTAGCGTTGCTTATGATTTGAATTCGGTTAGGAAGAAGGTTCCAAAGACTAGTGAAGTAAATGAAAAACTGACGTTGTGCTTAAAGGCTTTTAAATCTTTTTTGGATTATATTTCTGCCACGAATAGGTCTAGCAAATTGTATCCTTCTACAAACGTAGATAGGTAACGATGATGTAATAATTTTGTGTAAAAAAATAAGGCTTTTAAATTTAAGGAAATCTTAAGAGATCTTCATATTTATCTGATATGAATAAATGAATATAGATTCCCCGTGTCCTTTGTAGTAGATATATCTAGCACTAATGTTGTAAGCAACTTTGAGTTTTCTAAAGTCATTACTATGACATTTAGCATATAATAAAATGGGGATGAGATACGTTTTAGCTAATGTTGGGTATTTTATATTTAATTATATGGCAACGCTCGCACTAAAAGTGCTACCTATGTATATTAGATTAAGAAGAAGAAAAAGGAAATAAAGCACTTGAATTTTAGCTCGTCAAAGTGACATGAACGCGTGCGTCTTCATTAAAATATCTTTTGGTGATTAAGACATCACATATTTTGGCGACGAGGGAAAACGTATAAAGACACATTTTCATAAGTACGGTGTTTGCAAAATATTATTTTGTATAAAAAATAAAAAAAAAAAAAAAATTAAAAAGAAAACTCGATACATCACATATAATCTGAAAAACATAATCTGAAAAACGTAAATTCCACATGCCGGAAGAAGCATCTCGACAAAATACGGCAAACGCAACATCAATGATGACGTTTGTGCAAGCAATTCCAGAATTCAGTCCAGACAAGGAGTCATGGGCAATATGGAGGGAAAAGTTGGAAATTCATCTTATGGAAATCAAGTGTACAGATGACAATATTAAAAAGACAGTACTTCTAAAGTCAGTCGGTGCAGCGGCTTATAATGTATTGCATAGTATGTGCAGCCCGGATTCGCCGATAACGAAAACCTTTAAGGATTTGTGTACACTATTACACACGCACTATATGCCTCCAACTATAATTTTCCAAGAGCGTAAGAAGTTTCATATGTCAACGCAAATGGACGGTGAATCATGTGCCGAGTGGTTTTCGCGAGTTAAAACTCTTGCCTTGAATTGCAAATTTGGTTCAAATTTACAAGCATTTACCCTAAATCAGTTTGTGGTTGGTTCACGGCACCAAATATTTGACAAATTATGCGAAGAGTCCGAGAACCTGTCATGCGAAGAAGCACTCAGACGAGCAATGATAGTCGAGACAAAAACAGCAACAAAATCCAACAGCATCAACGAGAGCAGTGTTAATTATGTGAAGTGCAACAACAACCAAAGTTACAAGATGTCTAAAGGCGAAAGCAACAACCATAAAAGCAGCAAAATTTCTGAGAAAAACGATGGTTCAGCTAAGAATCCATGTTCACATTGTGGATGGAAGAATCACGTGTCGAATCAATGCAAATTTAAGAAGAGCAAGTGCCATGGGTGTGGAAAAATAGGACATTTGAAATCTATTTGTCGTACTTCGTCGCAGAAAAGTATAAATTATGTATCGAATTCTGTTGGTAATACCGACAACAATAATGTTAATAATGTTTTTGATTTTTCAATATTTAGCGTTTCTAATGATAAGTCAACAAACGTATATTCTCTACCTGTCATTATTGATGGCGTTACGATGACTGCGGCATGCGACACAGGTGCACCTTGCACTTTGATACCAGAAAGTTTTCTACTACAACACAAAATTGAACGACCACTTCGAAAATGAAATGTACCATATGTTGACTACAGCGGAGATCGTATCGAGATTCTTGCTGAGTACAACGCACCAGTAACGTATAGTGGCAAGACCAAAGACATTGTAATTGTGGTTTCCAAATTAAATTGTCCGCCATTACTAGGTCGAACATTTTTGAGGGCATTTAGTTTTGAGCTTGTACAAATAAACACGATAAGCAATACAATTGAAAATAATGAAAAATTCGTGTACGCACTAAGGAATGAGTTTTCAGATGTATTCAATAATAAAATCGGCAAATATAGTCTTGGCACTGTGTCTTTATCAGTTTGTAAAGAAGCAAAACTAATTTTTCTAAAGCCTCGACCACTGCCGTTCGCGTGGAAAATGAAAATAGAAGACCAACTTCGGGACTTAATAGCACAGGACATCCTTGAGCTTTGTGAAAATTCCGTGTGGGGAACCCCATTAGTGCCGGTGCTAAAACCAAACGGTGGTTTACGCATTTGTGGAGATTACAGGACCACAATAAATAAATATTTAACTGATGTAAAGTATCCTTTACCTCGGAAAGATGAAATTTTCGCGGCATTAGAGGGTGATGAAGTTTTTACTAAATTAGACATGGCTAACGCATACAATCAATTAGTTCTTGATGAAGAAAGTCAGAATCTGTGTGCATGGAGCACACATTTGGGAACACTAAGGGTAAAACGTTTACCTTTTGGAATAAAATCTGCTTCTGCTATATTCCAAAGAACGATAGAAAATTTATTGAGAGGGATTTCCAATGTAGTTGTGTATCAAGATGACATCACGGTCACAGGGAAAAATATACGTGAGCATGTTGACACATTAAAATTAGTCCTTAATAGATTAAAATCCGCGAATCTTACATTGAATGCAAACAAGTGCATGTTTTTTCAATCGAAAATATCCTTTTTGGGATTCTCAATAGATAAGAATGGTTTAACCAAAACTGATGAACGCATATCTTGCATAAAAAAGGCAAAGCCGCCAGCCAACATTCAAGAGCTGTTAGCACTTAACGGGATGGTTAACTTCTGTTCAAAGTCCATACCCAATTTCTCGGAAAAAATGATTCCACTCACACAAAAAAACAAAAAAAATCATATGGACAAACAGGTGCCCACAGGCATTTGATCAGATAAAGTCTGACGTAATAGCAAATATATGCCTGGTTCACTTTAATCCGCAATTGCCAGTTATTTTAACTACTGATGCATCAAACAATGCAGTATCAGGTATTTTATCTCATAAATTTCAAAATAATTTGATTAAACCCATTGCATTTGTGTCCAGAGCACTCAGCAAATCAGAGAAGAATTATAGTACGATTGAAAAGGAAGCTTTGGCATTCGTGTTTTCAGTTACTAAACAAAAACAATATTTGTTGGGAAGGCAATTTATGTTACGCACAGATAATAAGCCTCTTTTAACAATTTTTAATGAAAACAAGGGATTACCCAGTATGGTATCAGCTCGCTTACAACGATGGGCGGTTATTCTCTTGGGGTTTGACTATATAATAGAATATATACGCGGAAAGGCGAATATAGCTGACAATTTGTCACGGATGCCTCAATCTTCAGAAAGCCCTGATAATGAAGGAGACACTTACATTAATTTCATAGAAAAGCATAACTGCCTTCATTTAGATTTTAAGGATATCGGCAAGGAAACAAAAAGGGATCCAGTCTTAGCTAAAGTTAGTGAAGCTATCCTAAATGGTACGCTGAATAAAATTAAAGATGACAAGTTCAAACAATTTTGTAACAAAGCAACTGAGCTTAGTGTTGAATATGATTGCATGATGTGGGGATATCGAACAGTAATTCCCAACAAGTTTCAAAAGCTTTTATTACGAGAACTTGATACCTCGCATTTAGGTATAGTTAAAACGAAAGCTCTAGCAAGGTCGTATCTATGGTGGCCAGGATTAGATAGCGATATCGAAAAAATGATAAAAAATTGCAAACCTTGTCAGGAACTGCAATCTAGTCCAGAGAAATGTAGTTTAATTTCATGGTAACTGACGGATAGTGTATGGAGTCGAATCCATATAGATTTTGCAGGACCTATTAAAAATTACTATTTTTTGGTAGTAGTAGATTCATACTCGAAATGGATCGAGGTTTTTAAAACAAAAGAAATAACATCTTCGTTTGTTATTAAAAAGTTAATGGAACTATTTTGTCGATTTGGATTAGTCGATACAGTAGTGAGCGACAACGGACGTCAGTTCACGTCAGATGAATTCAAAAATTTTATCCAAAATAATCATATAAACCATATATTTACAGCCCCTGGCATCCTGCAACGAACGGGCAGGCTGAAAATTTAGTAAAAACCTTAAAAAAAATCCATCTTTGCTAATCTTAAAGCTAATCAATGTGCTGATATTGAGACTATAGTTAATCGTTTCTTAATAGATTATAGAAATACAAAACACTGCACGACCGGTGAATCACCAGGAAAAATATTTTTTGGTAGAAATTTAAAAACTCGTTTTTCGTCAATTAAGCTGCCTCTTGTTAAGGAAAAAATATTGCAATCTCAAGCTAAAAGTGCTACAAACTATAATGGCAAACGAAATATAGAATTTCGTAAAGGGCAAAAGGTTTGGGTACGCAATTATAATAATCCAAATAAGGCCTCTTGGTCTCCTGCAATGATCACTAAGCAACTTGGTCCGCGTACATACTGGTGTTTGTTGTCTGAAAATAGCAAGAGTATTAAAAGGCATTTAAATCAAATTCGAAATGATGGTAACAATGAACATGGTGATATAAATTCGGAAAATGCACCTGTGATCAACAATGTCACTGTTTCTATCAATCGTGACGTCCTCAATACTGGCGAAGAGAATGTAGAGTATAGTAGCATACAAAAGTCGAGTGATGCTCAACCAAATGCACTCGAAATACCGCGACGTCAGTTACGGCCGCGTCAACACGGTAGAGTAGTAAAACAGGTATCAGATTTTGAAATAGATTGATGTCATAATTTAAGCATATATGTATGTACTTACGTATCTATGATAAATTGTAAGAGCCAGTTTTGGGAGGGGCATGTTGGGTATTTTATATTTAATTATATGGCAACGCTCGCACTAAAAGTGCTACCTATGTATATTAGATTAAGAAGAAGAAAAAGGAAATAAAGCACTTGAATTTTAGCTCGTCAAAGTGACATGAACGCGTGCGTCTTCATTAAAATATCTTTTGGTGATTAAGACATCACAGCTAACAACATACGTATATTAAAAGGTGTGGAGGATTTTACGACCCAAATATTTCGAAGCATTTCATATATGCGTCCTACGACGGAATTGATATGGTTAGACCAAGTTACTTTATTATTGAATATCACTTCCAGATTTTTCGAAGAATATACGAATTCAATAGATTCGTTGTTTATATAAAGTTGAATATCATCATTTAAAGATATCTTACTTTTTGAGAGAAAAATACATTTGGAATTTAAAGGGTTTATGCATAATCCAGTTGTATATGTTGGCTAAATCGTAATTGATATTATTCACACGAAAATGAATGTTGTTCAAAGCTGCACTGTTATAAATTTGAACGTCATCAGCATACATTTGAACCTTGCTGTGAGTTATTATATCTGGTAAGTCATTAATATATAAACAGAATAAAAGAGGTCCTAGTACAGATCCTTGAGGAACTCCCTTGTTTACATTAAGGGTATTTGAATTTTTACCATTCAAACTTACAACTTGGGATCTCCCAGTGGGATATGAATTGACAAGCTTGCACGCTGATTGAGAAAAGTAACACAATTTTTCAAGTCTTTTCGTTAATATGGAATGGTCTACTGAGTCGAAAGCTTTACTATGATCCAGTAGTATTAAGAATGAAACTATGTTGTTATCAAGTTCAGCTCTTAAATCTTCAATCACGTCTCTTAGCGCTGTAATACAGCTTCTTCCCTTCACAAATCCAGACTGGAAATCGGACAAAATATTATTCTGACCAATATAACCATTCATTTGTTTGCACATGAGATTTTCCATTACTTTAGATAAAAAGGGGAGAACTGCAGTAGGCCGAAAATCATTGTTTTGTTTAGGAATAGAGATTATTTTTGAGAGTTTCCATCCCTCAGGAAAAACGGATTTTGTAAAGATAGTGTTGAATAGATGAGTAAGAAAAAGCAAGAGCTTTGGGATCAGGGCTTTTATAAATAAAGGATTCATTTCATCTAAAACAACAGCATTCAATTTTATTGCAAAGATACTTTCTAGAACTTCATCTGGGGTTACACAGCGGACACTAAAGCGAATTTCAATGGAAACAATGCATACATCGTTATAAATGTTGGATACGGGCGATTGCACATTATTATTTATAAACTCATCATTAAGATAGTTTACATCAATGTCAGCGTTACAAGGTAAGTTATTTTTATGTCCTATACCATTCTTTCGAATTTCTTTCCATTTGGATCGACTGTCAACAGCTGATGAAAGTTTTCTTTGATAAAATAAGGATTTCGCCAACTGAATTCTTTTTACAACATCTTTCCTAGCAGATTTGAATATAAGTTGAAGTTCTGGTGTTTTGTATTTTTTCCACCTGCCATGTGCAACATTACGTTTATGTAGTTTTGTTTCCTGATTAAACTATGGATGTTGATTTGCTTTCCTAAATTTGGTTTTTATAGGAACACATAAATCAAATAAATTTTTAACATTATCCTAAATGAAAAACAAGTCAGAAAATTATAGTCGGTCTAGACCGACTATACGATACCCTATAGCATGCGTTTAGAAACCCTATCTCTTAGGCCCCACTAACTGGACATAGAAAATAAGCAAAAACCAAATTTGAGTGGGATTTTTATTAATTTTTTTGGCTGCAGATATGAAAAAGTTCATATCGGATGCTATATCTATATAGGGACTAGGTCCAAAAATGGACCGATCCTGATCATGTTTGGTAAAGTCTCTTGTATTTTGCAAAATATATACAAACAAAATTTGAGAAGAATCAGTGCAATATTTTTGATTTTTGATAGATTTAAGTGAAGATCGGGAAGCAGCTCTATATGGGGTCAAAGGGATCATTTTTGGACTACTCATTAATGGATGTAATGAACGCATACAAACCCAATTTGAGTAAGATCTATATGACAATTTGGATCTTATGGAAATTTACGTCGATTTCAGATGGGTAATTTGTATGGGGGCTAGGTCTGAACATGGACCGATTCTCACCAATTTCAATAGCGTTCATCCCATGGCCGAGAAAAGCTTATATTCCAAATTTCATCAAAATATATTCCTATTTGCGACCTGCAGTTTGATTACAAGATTTACATGGACACACAGACGGACGGACGGACGGATGGACATTGTTAAATCAACTCAGAAAGTGATTCTGATTCGATCGGTATAATTAAAGATGGGTCTAGGTCAAATATTTTTGGTTGTTACAAACTGCAGCACAAAGTCATTATACCCAAACCACTTAGTGGTATAGGGTATAACAACTTGTCATTGACATCATCAAAACTATAAATCTGCTGCCAACAGATGTTATCTACATGTTTATGTAACGTAGTGTAATTAATATTACGGAAGTCACGATAAAATATATAGGTATTATCTTTGATTACACAGGAATCATATATAAAGTATAAAATATCATGGCTTGAAAATGCGGATGCGGAGAGCTACTGATATAGTAGAACTTTTGAGAAATGATTAACAAATACTAAATCTATCAAACCATTGGAAGATCTGTGAAGAAGTGTGTTTGTGTTAACGAATTTACCGGACTGAGATTTAGCAAAAGCATTGGCTCTATTAACGGGCTGTTGACTAGTAGGTTATTATTGAAATCACCAACAATGATTATGTCTTCATACTGTACCGAAATATTTTCGAGAAGTTTAATAAATACGTCAATTTGTATGTGTCTATGAGGCCTTGACACACTTCCAATCAACAGCTTCCTCCTTTCCTTCGTAGTCACCTCAAGAAACAAGTACTCAATTTCACTTCCAATACTTGTTCTGAGTCTAACTATACAGCTTACACCATGCCTAAGACATATGATGACTTCGCCACCTTTCGCATTAGTTTCGACTCCGTTAACTAATTTCCTCCTATCAGATCGATAGAGTTTAAAGCCTTGTAGATTATAAATTGAGTCGTTTATATCCAGAGAAAACCAGCTTTCGGAGATACAGATTATATCAACGCCAGCTGAGACAAACAGGTATCTGAACTCAATCATTTTATTTTTCAAACTCTGTGCATTTAAATGCACAATGTTTAGACCTACTCGTTTCTTGGACAAAATTCGAAGCATATTGTACACACTGTCTTTAGAACCATTACTACTATTCGCTAACATATATCAATATATAAGCAACGCAAGAAGTTTTAAATTCACAAAGGGCATTGGCATTGAAAAAACTTTGAGAGCTGTTAACACATAAAATTAGTTTTATTAAAAATAAAAAGCAATACATAAATATTGAGACTAAAAGTATATAATTAAGATAAACAAGATCAAAATGTATATTAAAACATTTAAACAATGATAGCGGAAAAAGTTATGCAAAATGTGGTCACCCCATTTTATGTTTGAAGATACATTCCATATCATTAATAGTGCGTTCCGTTTCGATAATGTTTCGTGCCGACGACAAGTAGGTAGTAGCGATAAATTTGCTTCCATTGGTGGACTGTGGGACCATTTGCAACAACTTCTTCCAATGTTTTGCAACTGTCACGAAAATGTCACCATTGATGAGCAAGTCGTTGCATTCGAGAGCCAGTTTAATCCATCAAAACCAGCAAAATATGGTTTAAAGTTTTCACTATCGGTGGAGTCAAATTCAGGCTACGTATGGAAAATACAACCATACATACAACCAAGATATGCAGATCCTAAAAAGAACCAAAGCGAACGCTTTGTACTGGACTTGACAGAAAGCTCGACAGGGCAAAATATAACAGGTGTGGGAGCAGTACATAAAAATAAAAATTTTATTCCTACAAAAATGCTGAATGTAAAAAAACTGCCTCCGTACTCTGTTCATATCGGATGCTATATCTATATAGGGACTAGGTCCAAAAATGGACCGATCCTGATCATGTTTGGTAAAGTCTCTTGTATTTTGCAAAATATATACAAACAAAATTTGAGAAGAATCAGTGCAATATTTTTGATTTTTGATAGATTTAAGTGAAGATCGGGAAGCAGCTCTATATGGGGTCAAAGGGATCATTTTTGGACTACTCATTAATGGATGTAATGAACGCATACAAACCCAATTTGAGTAAGATCTATATGACAATTTGGATCTTATGGAAATTTACGTCGATTTCAGATGGGTAATTTGTATGGGGGCTAGGTCTGAACATGGACCGATTCTCACCAATTTCAATAGCGTTCATCCCATGGCCGAGAAAAGCTTATATTCCAAATTTCATCAAAATATATTCCTATTTGCGACCTGCAGTTTGATTACAAGATTTACATGGACACACAGACGGACGGACGGACGGATGGACATTGTTAAATCAACTCAGAAAGTGATTCTGATTCGATCGGTATAATTAAAGATGGGTCTAGGTCAAATATTTTTGGTTGTTACAAACTGCAGCACAAAGTCATTATACCCAAACCACTTAGTGGTATAGGGTATAACAACTTGTCATTGACATCATCAAAACTATAAATCTGCTGCCAACAGATGTTATCTACATGTTTATGTAACGTAGTGTAATTAATATTACGGAAGTCACGATAAAATATATAGGTATTATCTTTGATTACACAGGAATCATATATAAAGTATAAAATATCATGGCTTGAAAATGCGGATGCGGAGAGCTACTGATATAGTAGAACTTTTGAGAAATGATTAACAAATACTAAATCTATCAAACCATTGGAAGATCTGTGAAGAAGTGTGTTTGTGTTAACGAATTTACCGGACTGAGATTTAGCAAAAGCATTGGCTCTATTAACGGGCTGTTGACTAGTAGGTTATTATTGAAATCACCAACAATGATTATGTCTTCATACTGTACCGAAATATTTTCGAGAAGTTTAATAAATACGTCAATTTGTATGTGTCTATGAGGCCTTGACACACTTCCAATCAACAGCTTCCTCCTTTCCTTCGTAGTCACCTCAAGAAACAAGTACTCAATTTCACTTCCAATACTTGTTCTGAGTCTAACTATACAGCTTACACCATGCCTAAGACATATGATGACTTCGCCACCTTTCGCATTAGTTTCGACTCCGTTAACTAATTTCCTCCTATCAGATCGATAGAGTTTAAAGCCTTGTAGATTATAAATTGAGTCGTTTATATCCAGAGAAAACCAGCTTTCGGAGATACAGATTATATCAACGCCAGCTGAGACAAACAGGTATCTGAACTCAATCATTTTATTTTTCAAACTCTGTGCATTTAAATGCACAATGTTTAGACCTACTCGTTTCTTGGACAAAATTCGAAGCATATTGTACACACTGTCTTTAGAACCATTACTACTATTCGCTAACATATATCAATATATAAGCAACGCAAGAAGTTTTAAATTCACAAAGGGCATTGGCATTGAAAAAACTTTGAGAGCTGTTAACACATAAAATTAGTTTTATTAAAAATAAAAAGCAATACATAAATATTGAGACTAAAAGTATATAATTAAGATAAACAAGATCAAAATGTATATTAAAACATTTAAACAATGATAGCGGAAAAAGTTATGCAAAATGTGGTCACCCCATTTTATGTTTGAAGATACATTCCATATCATTAATAGTGCGTTCCGTTTCGATAATGTTTCGTGCCGACGACAAGTAGGTAGTAGCGATAAATTTGCTTCCATTGGTGGACTGTGGGACCATTTGCAACAACTTCTTCCAATGTTTTGCAACTGTCACGAAAATGTCACCATTGATGAGCAAGTCGTTGCATTCGAGAGCCAGTTTAATCCATCAAAACCAGCAAAATATGGTTTAAAGTTTTCACTATCGGTGGAGTCAAATTCAGGCTACGTATGGAAAATACAACCATACATACAACCAAGATATGCAGATCCTAAAAAGAACCAAAGCGAACGCTTTGTACTGGACTTGACAGAAAGCTCGACAGGGCAAAATATAACAGGTGTGGGAGCAGTACATAAAAATAAAAATTTTATTCCTACAAAAATGCTGAATGTAAAAAAACTGCCTCCGTACTCTGCATTTGCATTCAATGACGTTGCCACATTATATTCAAACATCAGCCAAAAAAACAAAGCAACGGTATTGATTAGGATAATGCACAAGACAGCTACAGTTGATGAGAGTGGATCGCAAAAAAAAAAAAAATCCAGATATTGTTTCAATGTACAATTCAACAAAAGGCAAGCTAGGTTTTTGGTTTGGGTATAATGACTTTGTGCTGCAGTTTGTAACTACCAAAAATATTTCACCTAGACCCATCTTTTATTATACCGATCGAATCAGAATCACTATCTGATTCGATTTAACGATGTCCGTCCGTGTGTCCGTCCGTCCGTCTGTGTGTCCATGTAAACCTTGTAATCAAACTGCAGGTCGCAAATATGAGTATATTTTTAAGGAATTTTGTATATAAGCTTTAATCGTCCATTGGATGAACGTTATTATAATTGGTGAAAATGTCCATGTTCAGACCTAGCCCCCATACAAATGACCCCTATGAAATCGACTTAAATTGACATAAGATCCAAATTATCATATAGATCTTACTCAAATTGAGTTTGTATGCGTTTATTACATCCATTAATGAGCAGTCGAAAAATTATCCCTATGGCACAACCCTTACTCTTAGGCCCCATGTAGAGCTGCTTCCCGATCTGCACTTAATTCTATCAAAAACAAAAATATTGCACTGATTCTTTTCAAATTTTGTTTGTATATATTTTTGCAAAATACAAGAGACTTTACCAAACATGGTCAGGATCGGTCCAATTTTAGGCCTAGTGCCCATATAGATAAATGATCCGATATGAACTTTTTCATAACTGCAGCCAAAAAAATTAATAAAAATCTCACTCAAATTTGGTTTATCTTATTTTCTATATATAGAGATAGGGCCTCTAAACGCATGGTATAGGGTATCGTATAGTCGGTCTAGACCGACTATAATTTTCTTACTTGTTTTTGGGCGGCGTAGATACAGCTGATAAAATGATTTGCTCCTGCACCACAAAACGCAACACAAATCTATGGCCAAATATTGAATTTGCAAAAATACTTGATATATTCGCTTTGAATGCGTACAAACTATTTTCTATTTTTGATGTCTCATGGGCTCCAGCTGATTGTAATCGCAAGAGAGCTGAGTATTTGAAGCAAATATCTATTTCTTTGGGTAAGGCGCATATGATGAAATGAACTAGATTAATTTAGCAGTAGCTCTTAGCACAGTTATTGACAGGAATACGAACACAGTGCGCAGTTTCAGTGGCCTCCTCAAATAATTGTATTTCTAATTCAGGATCTCGAAAACGTGGAAAATGTAATTGGTGCAAGTCAAAGTCTGATATAAAATGCTCTATCTGCAGCGCAGGTTGAATTTCGAAACTAACCAAAAAATTTTTGTCATCATGCAAATATTATCGAACAAACTAATTAATGCCATTTTTTTTGAAAATTAATGTAAACAAAATCAAAGAAAACCTTCTATAGACTAAATGGTTTCTTAACCTAAGACTCTTAATTTTTTTTAGGACACTAGTCAATAATTCGTCCAAATGGGCTTGGCCTAATATCAACGATAACGAGGCGAATGATATTGTATATATAAATAATATTTCTAGGCTTTTACATTTGAATGGGGCTTCCAATATACTAGCCAGAAGGCTGGAGACTTTTTAGAGATACCACAAAAGAAATTGTAAGTCTGTGTTGCTACATAATGGAAATAAATTAGCTACGTTATCAATAGGTCGCTCAAGTACTTAGGGAAGACTATGAAAATGTCAAGTTCGTTTAAGAGAAAATTCCATATGATCAACATCAGTGGTTAATCTGTGTAGATTTAAAGATGGAGGAAAGCTATCAAGGCCAGTGGGATAGCCATATGATAACAGGCAATCTGTAGAACTTCCAAAGACACTCTCTCAACAACAAAACATGCCATAAAAACGATTTTCTAAACTTGTGTTTTTAAACTATTTCTTTTAACTCATACTCTCTGTCTGTGTGTTTGTCGTGGGGCAACCCCATTCCTCCTTATCCAATTGATCTGAAACTTGGCCAATAGTCTTGTTGCCACCACAGATTAATTCTGGGGTAGTCACGCATAGTCACGCGTGGTCACGCACAGTCACGGAGTGATCTAAATGTTATTTCCCCTCATTCGATCGATCTAAAACTTGGTCCATACACTTGCTGTGAAAAAAAGATTAACTTTGACTTAGTCACGCACAGTCACGCATGGTCACGCACTATCACGGCGAGATTTAAAACGGATTTCTCCTCATCCAAATAATCTGAAACTTGGTCGATATACTAGCAGTAAAGAAAGAATAACTTTGACATAGTTACGTACAGTCACGCATAGTCATGCCCAATCGCGGAGGGATTAAAACCACACTTCCCTCATCCGAACGATCTGAAACTTGGTCGATAGACTTGCTGTGAAAAAAGATGAACTTTAACATAGTCACGCATAGTCACGCATATGTTTCATTAAAATCGATTGGAAAGTCTTAGTTTAAATCACAATTTAGTGGTGGTATCTCCTTTTGATAAAAATATGTATTACAATTTGAATAACACAAAGAATAATAAAATTATATAATAAAAAAAAAATAATCTAACCCATACAAACAAAGTTATTATTAAAACTCTTTCTTTCCTTATGTGCATGAGTTGTGAATCTCTCCGTGACTGTGCGTCACTGTGTATGAATATTTAAAAATTAATCTTTGGCCACAACAAGTCTATGGCAAAAGTTTCAGATCCAGATTTTTTTGCTGCTTTTGAGTTTTTATGAATTTTATATCAATAAAAATTTTTTCATAATGGTGCGTGAATTTTCTAAAAGTCACAACTGCTCTGTATTCATAATCAAACAGTTTCCTGGAATTTCAGCCTTTATCAGTGTACAAGCACTGTCGTTAATAATCAGTTTCATACAACACAGCTTTTACTTCGTTTTAATCTTTGTTTTTTAATCGTTATTTTTTATACCACTATGTGATCAGGATATAATTAATTTGTGCTGATGTTTGTACCTACCAAAAATACTTGACCTAGAGTCATCTTTTAGTATACCAAAGGTGATTCTGAGTCGATTTAGCATTGTCCGTTCGTCCGTCTGCCCGTCGGCCCGTCGGTCTGTGCGTCCGTCCGTCTGTGTATCCATGTAAACCTTGTAATGGAACTGCAGGTCGGAACTATATTTGGATGAAATTTAGTGGGTAAGTTTTAATCGGCCATAGGACTAACGTCATTGCTATTGGTGGAAATCGGTGCATGTTCAGACCTAGTCCCCATACGATTGACCCCTATGAGATCGACTTAAAATGCCTTAACGTCCAAATTATCATATAGATCTCGGTCAAATTGGGTTTGTGTATGTTCATTACGTCCATTTATCAGTAGTTCATAAATAAACCCTATAGGACAATTCTTAGTCACAATCCCCACAAGAAGCTAAATTCTCGAACTTCACTTAAATCTATCAAAAACCAAAAATACACAGATTTTTCTCAAATTTGGTTTGTTTATGTTTTTGTAAAAAAATAAAGGAGCTTGCGAAACATGGTCACGATCGGTTCATTTTTCGAACTGGACCCCATATAAATATAACATCCGATATGAACTTTTTCATATCCGAAAGGGAAAAAAATTAATAATGCCACTCAAATTTGGTTTATATTTATTTTCTACTAGCCCGGGATCCAAAGGCCTTTGACTTGAAAAATAGTTCACTGTGCTTACCCGGTTCTGAGTAGGTAGTCCCCAATGAACAACTTCCTAAAAAAATCAACTTTCTCCTAAAAATGTGTATGGGATTGGGGAATTTGTTCATGATGAAAAAAAAAATCGCCGCGCGCTTGCCAGTCACACCAGTGCTGCTGAGCAGTGGTTGTCAACTTATGTTAATTGCCAAATTATATTTTTCAGATCATATTTTAGCAGGTATGTTCTAGTTGCGCGTCGAGTCGCGTCCATTGAGAAGAATACAGATTTTAAATACGTTTATTGCAGGACAGATATTGAGAGCAGTATGGGGGATTTGTTCATATCTTTCGGAAACCTTTTTTTTTTTAATTTGGGGAATTTGTTCACCGTAAAGATATTCCCCAATTTTTTGGGAAATTTGTTCATTGGGGACTAATTACTCAGTGCCTGCTTACGATTACAACTAACTATGTTTATGCATGGATTACTTCGAGTGTAAAAGTTACGAATTTTAGTTATTCTAAAGCTTTGGGATATACAACATTTCTGGTTTTTGCTTCTGGTACATATATGAAAATATTGTGCTGGCTCCCAATTCTGAAGCAGGTGACATACAATTGTCTATGAGAAAAACTGGGAGATTCTAAGTTGATACCTGCTACCGTAAGAGATTGTCCTCTTATGTTAGGTACAACTTTTTGTACCATCTCTTGCAATAAAGGAAAAAAAGTTTTCTGATAGGGATATTACAACCGTATCAGGAGTTTCACATTACCTGGTCTCAGCTTGCCTTATCCGTTGCGCCCGGAGACATTGTTAAATCGTTTCAGGAGTTTCACATTCCCTCGACTCATCTTGTCTTAGCCGCTGGGTTTCAAGATGCACTTGAGTATATTCTGGCGTTTCTGCTTCTCTTAACAAAGCTTGCTGAGCTGTGTTCCGCGAGCGCGTTACGTCCGCGTCCGCGCGCCGCATCCTAGCGTTTGGCAGCTACTACCCGTGCTACCGTGCAGTTGTCGTTAGTTTATTTTAATCGCCAAAATATATTTTTCAGATCATTGCGATATTTTAGCTGAGCTGTGTTCCGAAATGATGCTATTGAAAAGAATACAGATATAAAATGTGTTTATGGCAGGACAGATATTGAGAGCAGTATACAAATTTTCACTTAAATAAATATTTACCAAAATTCATGGAATAAAAATATGTAAAAATTTAAGAATGAATTTGGGGAGTAAGTTAATTTTTTTAGTTCGATTTTAAAAAAAATTTGGAAATTGTTCATTTCTTTTGGGGAATTTTTTTTTAATTTCAGAGAAATCCGTTGAAAAATACAAATTTGTATAGCGGACATATGAACCAAAAAAATCAGAAAATGAATTTTATAAAAAAGTAGGCGTAAAGGTAGGCGTGGCCAGAAAGATATATAATGCGACCTTTGCTGGAGTAGAGAGATTACGTATTCCGAATTTCAGAGAAAGGCGTTGAAAAATAAAAGTTTGTATAGCAGTCAAACAAAGAAACAAATAAAAGGAAAACAATAAATTTTACATATCTAGAGGTGGGGCGCAAAAGCAGGCGTGGCCGGTAAGAAGCATATGTCGACCTTACCTGGAGCACAGAGATCGTGTGTACCGTTGAAAAATAAAAATTTGTATAACGAACAAATATTCCAAAAAACAGAAAACGAAGTGTATACAAGAAGTGGGCGTAAAAATATGCGTGGCTACAAAGAATCATATGGCGACTATTCCTGGAGTACAGACATCGTGTGTACCAAATTTAAGAATTTCCAAATTTCCGTTGAAAAATAAAAATTTGTAAAGCGGTCAAACAAATAAACAAGCAAACAAACAGAAAATGAATTTTATATATAGACATCTAATTGGTTGGACCTAAGGGGTATGGCCACTAAACGCATGGTATAGGATAGCGTGTAGTAGGTCTATATCGACTATAATTTTCTTACTTGTTGGAATTTAGAATATGTATGCTTCTGTACTTTATTTAATGTAACTTTTCAGAAATATTGCTATTAGTACTGTAGTGTGTTTGATAAGTCATAGTTACCCTACCTTCTGTACGGTAACTAAATAGTAAAATTAAATTACTAATTGTAACTAAATATATCCACCTGCACCGAACTCAAGCGTGAGAAAAGTATTTCTCACAATTGTACTGTAGTATAGTTACGTGTGAACTGCTTAATACGCAAATTCACTCGTCTACTCAGTTACACATAATGTAAGTGTATGTGTACGCGTGTACAATGCATGTGCGCGCGTACGTAGGTAGATATACGTTAAAATTAGTATAGAAAAATAATTAATAAAGAGACGTGAAAGAAAACAGTCGCATGAGCGGCTGTTTTTAAACAAATAATAAAAAGTGTAATTATTTAAATTATATGGCGATCCTGCCAGGAGAAAAAATAAAATATGAAAAAAATAATAAGTCAATTAAAATTTTAAGAAAAAATTTAATTTGTGAAAAAATCGGAAAAACAATAACTACATATACCAAGCATGAAAAGTCGAAAAACGTATATTATTAATCAACATTTAAATTTAATCAACAATTGAAAATTTGTTAAGAAGGAATACCAAAAGTGTAAAAGCCAAAATAATTGTAAAAAAGTGAAGAGTCGAAAAACGTACATTATTAATCAACATTTAAATTTAATCAACAATTAAAAATTTGTTAAGAAGGAATACCAAAAATGTAAAAGCCAAAATAATTGTAAAAAAGTGAAGAGTTGAAAAAGGTAATAACGACATGAATAAGCAACCGCAGCAACAACGGATTCATCAAACTGGAATACCAAAAGTGTAACAGCCAAAATAATTGTAAAAAGTGAAGAGTCGAAAAACGGTAATAACAACATGAATAAGCAACCCCAGCAACAGATTCATCAAACTCTACGTCAACAACAGTAACCATCATCTACAGCAGCTGGAGAATAAAACAACAGCTAAGTAGCATATTTTATTTTTTTAAATAAGTTGAATCATACATATTACATAGTAGTTAAATATTGATTTCTTCGATACTCGTATTGATAACATTTTTTTTTGTTAAAATCAATCAATTGAAAAGAAATTTGAATACAAAATATTAGAAAAAAAATTATGTATTTAATTATATTAAAAAAAAAAAAAAAAAATTTTTTTAAAAACAAAAAAACATGATTATTAATATTGAACTCACTTTAAAATTAATTAAACTGTGAATTTTTCTATAAAATAGAATAACTTAATATATAGAACAGAACATAGAAAAGTCATCATATTTAGGAATAAATCGACAATTTAAAATATTTAATGTATCATTAAAACTAAAATATTGATTCTTTAATATAAATTTAAATATTGATTTTTATTGGGAATAGGAAATTAAAAGATAAATTATATTTTAACATGGGTAAGCCGGAATCAAAATTAGAAAACCCGAACGCAAATGTAATAACCAACGTTGAGGTTGTCGACCACACAAACCAAATACAATCCTTGTGGTACCTCACATTGTGCTTGGTATTGATAAGCGGGGTAAACTTAACGCTAAAATTATACCTACTGCACAAAAGATCTCTCCGTAAGAGATATCTAAGTAGAGGCGACAACCTTGACAAGGTTTAAAAATGGGCCCATAAGATTTTAAAATTATATACTCCTCGAATAGATTTAAAAAAAAAAAAAAAAAAGAAAGAGAACAAAGCAGAGACTGCGATAACATCATGTTATATATTATCAAAATTTTTTATTTTGTCATCATTATTAAAAATACTGACTAAAGAGAATAAAATTTTACATAAAGTGCCGGAGGAGTCCTATTATTGAATTACTTTATTTTGTTGAATATTTGAATTAATTGCTAATATAGCAGGAACTTTGGGGGACAAATCCTAAATGACAAATATTTTGAATATTTTTTTTTGTGCGATTTTCTGGTAAGATTTTCTGTCCTAGCAGACAAAAGTCAATTTTAATCTGCATGTATGGACTGGTCTGCGATACTAGGCCAGTGCAGACTTATCAGAGAGGAATTTGACAAGTCCTATAAATGCCTCAATAGCGATAGGCCTACCAAAGAGGAAACTGTTGAAAAACATCTAAAAAACCTCTACTTACGACTTGAAGAAATAAGAGTCGTATTAAACGTAAATTATCAGCGTTTAACACCCGCACATAAGGTTGCAGCAGAGGGTTTTTTCATTGACCTAAGAAGTAAACTCATCAGTGTAGCAGCTCGTAGGGGTCTTGAAGTAGAATTGCCCAACTCATTACATGAAAGGGTAGAATTTGCGGATGACAAAAATAAATTAGCAATACAGACAGAAATAAAAAGCGCAAACATGCCACAAACAGCAACGGAATTTTTAAGGACAGCATCCAGAATCATACCTGATTTTGATGGTAGGGCAGAGAACCTACAAAGTTTTCTGGATGCATTAACACTGGTGGATTCAATTGCGGAAGACCAGGATGCGGTGGCCGTCAATTTAGTAAAGACTAAATTGAAGGGAACGGCACGTACTCTCATAGAGGGTAATGAAGTAAATTTAGCCGGCATAATAGCTAGGTTAAAAACAACAGTCAAGGGCGAGTCCGTTGAGTTGCTTTCGGCAAAGATAATGAATCTCAAACAGTGTGGTAGGACACCAAATGACTACACCAAAGAGATAGAAGAACTGGCGAAAAGATTACAAAGCGCCTACATAGTGGACGGTTTAAATACTACACTAGCCGAAAAATACACGACAAACATTGCTGTAAAGGCAATGACAAAAAACAGTACCAACGACAGAGTGGGACTCATACTAGAAGCAGGTCAATTTAACACTCTCAATGATGCGGTAGCTAAGTTTATAAGTTGTTCAACCGATGCGCCTAAAAATAGTACAATAATGTACTATAACAGGGATATGCACAATACCCAGGGTCAAAGACGTGGGCGATCCTACGCAAATTTTAGCCGACGTGGAAATTACACCGGAAATAGCGGTCGTAGTAACAATAACAGGAGATACAACAGTGGGAGTAACCAGTCCCACAATGGTAACAATGAGGTCAATAGGCAATATAATGGCCGTGACAGTTACAACAGGAACAATAATAACTACAGCGGGAACTATAACAACCGCAATAATAATAGAGGACGTGATGTCCGGGCTTTGCATGGGAGTACGGAAAACGTACAATCCCCGGGTACTCAATAGATGAAATAATTAGAAATAGTAGAATCTTAAACGTTAATCTGAATTCAGCATCATATATTTCACTAAAATCAAAATTCAATGAAGGAGTGTCGACATTTTTGGTAGACACAGGTGCGGACATATCAATAATAAAAAGCGGACAGAATAAATTTGAAAGAATAGATACATCCAACACAATTAGCCTACATGGCATAGGAAAGGGTATAACCTATACTAGGGGAAAGATCACAACGGATCTGATATTTGAAAATCTGTTAGTTAAACATAAACTCCATGTGGTAGATGATGACTTTCCAGTTCCATCTGATGGAATATTGGGACTTGACTTCATTAGAAAGTACAATTGTAAACTAGAATATGGAACGGATCAAGATTGGATAGTATTAAGACCAGTAGCCCGTTTCTATAACTTTCGTTACGCATTATAACGAACGATATAACGAATTTAGTGGTGTAACGAACGGCGGTGTTTCTATAAGTGTGGTGGAATTCATTTTCGTTATAATTTTCGTTAAAGTTTTCGTTATTATATGTTCAACAGAAAGTGTAGTGATATTTTGCGCAAAAACAAACATGAGTGAGGTAAGGTTTAAAAATTATACTATTGTGTGCAAATTATAATTATTAAAACATATTATTTACAGAAGAAAGTACGTACTGGTAAAATTTCCAAAGGCCAAAAGCAAAAGCTTTTGGAAATTTTACGTGGCCACAGAAATGTGGCTATGGGGCAGTTTGGTGGACCAAATAGCGGCAAATCGGCACAGGCTATTTGGGAAACAGTGGCGGCAGAGCTTAATGCATGCGGACCAGCATGTAAGACGAGTGACCAGTGGAAAAAGGTTCGTCCATTTTTTTATTTATTTATATGAAGTTGTATTCAGCAAATGAAAAAGAGTATATTTATATTATATATGTTATATATAGTGTGTATAATATACACATACACTGTATATGTTTGAATTCATCATAACCGTTATATATCTATTTTTACAGTGTTGGGCAGACTGGAAATCTATTGTCAAGAAGCAGCAAGCTGCGGTTAATAGATTCAACCAAGCCACTGGGAATCGTCCTGCCATCGAAGGTCCGCCGCCGCTAGAAGGGATGGACAAGGAGGTCCTGGAGTTCTTCCCAGCTGCTCTTGTTGGTGGCGATGGTGGAACCATAGAGTCGGGATTCCAGGAGGTAATTTATGTTTTTATTTAAAAAGTTAAGTTATTTTTAATTACAATTTTTGAAATTTAGGAGAATAATTTTGATATGGAAGTGCAGGAAACACTGGAGGAACTTTTGGCGACGCCTGGTAAAGAAGTAACTGAAGTGGCAAACACAACAAAAGCAGCACGGACCGCCACTTCCTCTTTCTCAAGTGCTTTTGAGGAAGTGAAGGAGCTGATGAAGAAGCAGGAGGAGAAGAGGTGTAGTGAAATGGCAGAGCTCATGAATGTACTCAAAACGATGACTTCCTCTCTGCAATCAATTGATGCGTCACTTAAAACTTTGGCTGAAAAGAAGCAAATCTAAGTTCTATTAATATGTACATATATTAATTTTCTTTTAATTATTTGTACATATGTTGAATTGTGTTTAATTTTTTGTTTTTTTATACCTATTTTTATTTTAAATGAATTAATGAATTGTTTTGTTTGCTATAAATTTGTTGTTTTATTTTTCTTGTTTAATTGAAATAGTTCCTTACAATAGATTCGCGAACTCTTCGTCCTTGATTTAAGACATTGGGAATATCTTCGTCGATAGTTTCCTCATGCATGATTGAAATATCGGACCCATTTACGTCTGGAATGGTTTGCTTATGAATTAGTCTGAAATTGTGCAACGTCAAGCAGGCATTGATTATAACGCCAGAATATAATGGGGAAACTAAAATCCCGCGCTCATGCGACAAGCACGTAAAGACTTTTTTTAAAACTCCATTAAGCCTTTCTACGCAGTTGCGAGCTTGGATATGGACCTTGTTATATTTTTCTTGCCCCACAGATTCCGGATTTCGAAATGGTGTCATGAGCCATGGCTGAAGTGGATAACCAGAGTCTCCTATGAGCCAATTGGAGTTTGCATTAGCATTATATTGTGATTCCAAATACTCCTTGCATTTGGAATTTTCCCATATGTAGGCGTCATGGGTACTTCCACCGAACCGTGCATTGGCAGACAATATATTAAGGTCGTAATCGCTTATCAACTGTACATTTTTAGAAAAATACCCTTTTCTATTAATGTAACAGCACTCAACATCCATTGAGGGTTTTTTTATTTTCACGTGCGTACAATCGATGGCCCCAATGGATCCGGGAAACCCAGTGCAAGAAAAAAATCTACAATTATGCATACAATATAGTATAGAAAGTGAAATTATATTATCGTATATTACCTCTGTTTAATTCTATTCGACTCTGCCACCGTTTTGGGAAAGCGTATATATTTGCACATAAGCTTATTTTGTATGATGTAGGAAACTTCATGGATGGAGCGATGCACCATTGTCTTGCTCATCGAACAAACGAAATCCTGCCCAATATCCCTTAAGTAGGATCCTGTCGCATAATAATGCAATGCTGCTGCCATCCTCAATGGTTTTGGAATAAAAGTTATTCTTACGCCGTCTTTCATGTAAGGGCGTATTTCATGCAACAACGCTATTGCTGCATCTTTTTTAAATCTAAAAAGCTCTTCAAATCGCGCTTCCGGGAGGTGAAAAGGGTCGGTTGAATCCCTTAGGTAGCGTCTATGTACACGCAGCATATTTCGCTGGTCAACTAATATTGCTAGTACGGCAGCTTCAAGCATAGTCACAAGCTTCAAAAAAATTAAATAAGTAAACAATTCATATTTTCACACTTGCTTTATTTATCTATACTTACTTTTTTAAATGAATAATTCAGCAAATCAATACAATGCAATATGTTCAAGTAAAATGTACAAGTAGAATTGAAGTAAACAAAACAACTCAGCTGTTATACATAACGAACAGTGTTTTGTTTCCACTGTTTCATACACTTCATAATAACTCGCCACGCTCGTAACGAAAGGTAAGTTTTCTGAGTTGTAGAAACACTTCGAAGCAAAATTTCGTTATGACCCATTCGTTATGAAAAAAATAAAAATCATTCGTTATCATAACGAAAAGTTATAGAAACGGGCTACAGATGATTTCCCACAAAGTATACGGATGAAAATGCGAAAATACCCAAACATCAACACAATATCATTACCTGCGAGATCAGAGGTAATTAGAAGAATAAATGTAGGAGATTCAAAGGGGGACATATTAATTCCTAACCAAACCCCTAAGGAGGGGATATTTATAGCAAATACAATTTCTAACGCCTCACAAACTTTTGTACGTATAATGAATACAACAGACGAAGAAGTTGTTATATCTGATGCTCAAATAGGGACTGAAAGCTTGGATAATTATGAAACAGTATCAATGGTCGAGTGTCAGAATAACGATGATAAATTTAAGATATTGTCCGAAAAATTTCCTAAATTCATTGAGAATGAACTAAAGGAAATATGCATGAAATATATTGATGTTTTCGCACTAGAAACAGAAAAAATATCTGCGAATAATTTTTACAGGCAAAAATTGCGTTTAAAAGATATAGAACCAACATATATTAAAAACTATAGGATACCTTATGCGCATAAGGAGGAAATAACAGGACAAGTGGATAAATTAATAAAAGATGGTATAATTGAACCATCAGCTTCTGAATACAATAGCCCAATATTATTAGTACCGAAAAAATCTTTAGCTGGAAGCGTTAATAAAAGATGGAGATTAGTAGTAGATTACAGGGCGGTTAATAAAAAATTGATTGCAGATAAATTTCCATTACCAAGAATAGATGACATTCTTGATCAACTTGGCAAAGCGAAATATTTTTCTTGTCTAGACTTAACGTCTGGGTTTCATCAAATTGAATTAGATGAGGACTCCAGGGATATCACATCATTTTCAACAGATAAGGGATCATTCCGTTTTAAGCGCCTCCCATACGGGCTTAAAATAGCCCCAAATTCATTTCAGAGAATGATGACAATTGCATTCGCTGGTTTATCACCAGCTCAAGCTTTCTTATATATGGATGATTTAGTTGTAATTGGTCGTTCAGAACGACACATGATTAGGAATCTGGTAGATGTTTTTGAAACCTGTCGGAAATATAACCTTAAACTACATCCAGGAAAATGTTCATTTTTCAGTCATGAAGTGACTTATTTGGGACACAAATGTACAGATAAAGGCATTCTTCCAGACGATAGCAAATTCAAAATAATTCAAGACTATCCCACACCTAAAAATGCCGATGAAACAAAACGATTTGTAGCATTTTGCAATTACTATAGACGTTTTGTTCCTAATTTTGCGGAACACGCTCGTCTCTTAACGAGATTATGTAGGAAAAATACAAAATTCGAATGGAGTAGAGAGTGTGAGAAAGCATTCGAATATTTGAAAAACTCACTACTGAACCCAAGAATATTACAATATCCCAATTTTGATGAACAATTCTGTATCACAACCGATGCAAGTAAATATGCATGCGGTGCAGTGCTAAGCCAAGAGCATGATGGAATACAACTTCCAATAGCATATGCCTCACGATCGTTCACGAAAGGTGAAGCGAACAAATCTACTATTGAACAGGAATTAGCAGCTGTACACTGGGCGATTACATATTTCAGACCATACATATATGGCACGAGATTTTTAGTGAGAAGCGATCACAGACCACTGTCGTACTTGTTCTCGATGAAAAACCCTTCCTCAAAATTGACGCGAATGAGATTGGATTTAGAAGAGTATGATTTTACAATAGAGTACCTGAGGGGAAAGGATAACCATGCGGCAGACGCTTTATCCAGAATAACAATAGCAGACATAAAAACTAGCAGAAACATTTTTATGGTAACCACTAGAACAAAATCTAGAAAAACACAACCAGGAATAGATGAGAAAATAAAGAGTATAACGACAACCCCAAGGGTTTATGAAACACTTAGTATAAAGGAAGTAAGAAAAAATGTTCGCCTAAAGTTTGACTTACAAGGCAAAACACCGAGGTGTTACCTTAAACACGGGAAAATAACTTTAGAGGAGCTTAGGATAGATGACCTTATTGTTAATGGGAAAGTTGATCTAAATCAATTCTTCCCTAGGTTGGAAAATATGACCGACAACAAAGGCATCAAAAAGTTGCAACTATCACTAAATGACAAAATATTTGAGAAGATTCGAATCAATGTGTTTAAAGAAATAGGGAACAAAGAATTAAAAAAATTAATAATAGCTCTAGCGCCACGGAGAATAAATGTTACTGCTGACGAGCAGAAAAACACACTCCTAGAAAAATATCACAATGATCCTTTATACGGAGGTCATCCAGGGATAACAAGGATGACAGCAAAAATAAATGAAAAATATTTCTGGAACGGAATGTCAAGAGACATACGTAACTATATAAAAGGATGTAAGCAGTGTCAGACAAATAAATCCCTACCGAAAACAAGGGAACCAATGGTGATAACGGAAACACCAGTGAAAGCATTCGATATAGTCGTTATTGACACAATTGGTCCTTTTATTAAATCTAATAACGGCAATGAATATGCCATAACCATAATATGTGATCTAACGAAGTATTTGATCACTATACCAATTCCTGACAAACAGGCTAAAACCGTAGCCAAGGCTATTTTTGAAAATTTCATTTTAATATACGGTCCAATGAATAGAATTCTGACTGATATGGGAACGGAGTATAAGAACCAGACCATACAAGAGCTTTGTGGATTGCTGAATATTGAGTACACAACATCGACAGCATACCATCATCAAACGTTGGGTACTATAGAAAGATCACATAGAACATTTAACGAATACGTTCGTTCATATCTTTCAGCGGACAGAACAGATTGGGACGAATGGTTGACATACTTCACGTATTGCTTCAATACAACACCTTCTACTGTCCATGGGTACTGTCCGTATGAACTGATATTTGGTAAGAAATCACCTAACATACCATTTCTTGATAACAATATCGTTGACCCAATATATAACATAGAGTCATACGAAAAAGAGGTAAAGTATAGGCTTCAGACGGCGCAGCAGCGAGCTGCGAGTATGATAGAAAGGCAAAAACAAAGTAGTAAGACTCTGTACGATAGAAGAATTAATCCCATTGAAATAAAAATAGGAGATTTGGTTTTGATAGAGAACAATGCGGGCCATAAACTGGAAAGCTTGTTTAAGGGACCTTATTCGGTAGAGAAAATAGACGAATTAGGTAATTGTACCCTATCAATGAGAGACGGTAAAAAAGCCAATGTACATAAAAATAGACTAAAACAATGTAGCTAAAAAAAAAAAAAAATTTTTCATTCTAATTTTAAAAATACCTGGCCAGGTCAAAATAAGTTTAAGATTAAAATTTAACAACAATTCTAAATATAAAATTTAAAATTTTTAAAATTAACATTATAATTAATTTAAGAAAAAAAAGAAGAATTTATTGTAAACCAACATTAAAAATAAAAGAAGAATTTATTGTAAACTAACATTCAAAAAAAAAAAAAGAAGAAAACATTTTACATATAAATTATAATTTTACCTACAACATTAATTTTAAATAACTTTATAAAATTTAAATTAAAATTAAAAATAAATTTCAAAATCGAATTAATTAAAATTTAATTTTATTTTAAGGAAAAAAGGGAAGGTGAAGAACCCAAAATAGATCTTGAGACCTAATATTTTTTTTTCAAACTAAATTTAAAAATACTATAAGTATATGAAAGAATGATCAGGAATATATATCATTCTTTTTCTGTAAAAGGGAGGTGTAGTGTGTTTGATAAGTCATAGTTACCCTACCTTCTGTACGTTAACTAAATAGTAAAATTAAATTACTAATTGTAACTAAATATATCCACCTGCACCGAACTCAAGCGTGAGAAAAGTATTTCTCACAATTGTACTGTAGTATAGTTACGTGTGAACTGCTTAATACGCAAATTCACTCGTCTACTCAGTTACACATAATGTAAGTGTATGTGTACGCGTGTACAATGCATGTGCGCGCGTACGTAGGTAGATATACGTTAAAATTAGTATAGAAAAATAATTAATAAAGAGACGTGAAAGAAAACAGTCGCATGAGCGGCTGTTTTTAAACAAATAATAAAAAGTGTAATTATTTAAATTATAGTACTACAGCTAATAGGCAAATTTTCCATATGAAATGTGTTTCTCGGAAAATCTTTCTGAATATTTCCGAAACTATTGAGCTAACTGAAAAACAATGAATAAGTAAATTTGAGGTAATTTAGCTGCGGAATTTCGTATTGTTGATTCAACCAAATAGGACGATTGTTCTTGAGTTATGCTAAAATATGTGGTGATACCTCCTTCACTTTTAAAACAGTTATACAGCACGGGAACCAGAGACAATTCAAACAATGTGAATTATAGAATTAGAACGACATTTCGCCATGTATCCCTATTCATTCAAACAAGTTATGCTGCAGCAAAAAAAAAAAATCATTTTGTCACCCTGTGCTATTTATTAACATTCTGAGTAAAAAAGTTCTTGAATTTTTTAAGTGCCTCCTCTAAAAGTTAATGCATCATTTTTAAATATGTAAAATATTTACTTTACAAAATTGTTTTCTTAGAAACGACCATCATTTATTAACCGTTCCTCGTATTACTTTGTACTTGTCACTTAAGCACTTTATCAAAGTTGTTCTTACAACTTAGCGCCTCTTTTGATATGCAATAAAAAGCTGCAAATAAAACATACATGTGTTCACATGTTCTATGGCATATAGTAATAAATGAAAAAAAGTGAAAAAATTTAATTAAAATTATACGGGAACGACTTAGAAGGTTTGTCAAATAAACCAAGTTTATTTACACAGGAACGAGACGATATACATTTTACACTGGAGATCAATTGAGGCAAAACTGCATTTACAATTTTTCATTTGGCGGTTTTCTTTTAAGAGGATTTTTATTTTGCAAATAATAACATTAATAAATCGTGGTTCCAGCAATGGTCAACATACTAATGTAATATATACACACTTCAGTAAAGCTTTCGATAGAGTTAATCACTGCCCTTTACTTAGCAAATTGCATTTTATGGGATTTACCAACAACTGCATGAACTGCTTTCAATTTTAGCTGATTTGTAGAATGCAATGTGTTCGTGGTAATAATAATATGTTTAAGAATATAAAAGTAAATTCTGGTGTACCTGCAAGGTGGCCATCTTATGCCAATTTTATTTTCTCTTTTCATTAATGATGTTCCATCTATAATTAATTTTTCTAACGTTTTAATATAAGCTGCTGATGCAGAAATCTCTCTTAGCTAAAACGATTGCTGTGATCAAGCCTTCCTGCAAAACGATTAGATTATTTTTTCGTATGCTGCAACTAAAATTTTTTGCATTTGAATTAAAATTTTTTTTTAAATAAATACGTTTTTCAAGAAAACAAGGATATTTGGGAAAATTGGCGGTTATCAGTTGGAGTATGTGAACGTCATTATTTATCTTTGAGCTTTATGAGATACAAAACTAGCATTTTCTCAATATATTGCCATGCCAGCTAATAAAGCCCGTGGAGTACTTGCCTTTATCAAAAGTTGAGCCAAAGAATTTAGCGATCCATTCATAACAAAACAACTGCAGACATCATTTGTCAGACCGATTTTGGGATCCACCTTATGCCGTTCACAGCGATCACACTGAGTCTGTTCAAAAACAATTTTTACCATTCTGCTTGCGAAATATATGTATATCCAAATCCTTCTATTAATCTACCGTCGCACAGTGGACCATTTCACGAGAAGGCGGTCAAAAATCCATACATTTGATTGGATTGGAATTTTGATATGCGTTTTGTTGTTTGCTATGTGGGACTTTAGCCTTTAATTTTTGCTATAAAACGTAAATATCTACCGATAATAGAAAAAGTTATGGAGGGTATAAAAACACATTTTCATTTTTAGTTGAATTTTAGTACAAAAGTGAAGTGTTAAAAGATTAAAAAAGGTTTTTTGTATATAAATTATTAAATTATTAAATTATTAAATTATTAATTACTAAATTGTATATAAATTTAAGCAACCAGGATCTTCAGAGACTGGTTCGTTTAAGACAGCTCAAATTATTAAATTTAGACATAAGTGAACGAGAAGAAAGGAAAAAAGAACAAAAAAAGAAGGAAGACGAAAGGAAGGAAAAAGAATTAACAAATGAAAATATAAACAAAGAAGAATTTGAGATTGATATGTTAGATGAATCTTTTGGAGAAGAAATAATTTAATTTTTTATTTTATTTTTAATAGTGATATCACTTAAATTATGATTCTTTTAAAGAGGAAATAGTTTAGTTTATTTTATTTTTAATAATAATATCAGACAGCTTTAATTTGTGAATCTTTTGAAGAAGAAAAAGTTTAGTTTTTTTATTTTATTTTAGTGAAAACTTTTTTTTTTTAATTAATAAACATAAAATTAAAATAAATTTATAATAGGATAAGAGAAATGAATTTTTAATGTACATGAAATAATAATATAATAAATAAACAAAATAATAATAATAAAAATTATTTATCTTGCGTTCTCCTTTTGCCTTATTCTGTGTAGTTATCTGGTGGGTCTGTAACAATATCTTCCTCATTTTCATCCTCTTGAAAAGCTTCGGAGTCATTTTCAAAATCGTCTGCAAGAAATTTTGCAATGTTGTGCAATACTGCTGCAACTTTTTCAGCACGCATTTTCTATTGCAAAATCGGGAATCGCCTTTTTAACTGTCCAAAGCAACGCTCTATTATAACCCGATTGTTTGCGTGTATTTCTTACACTTTTTTTTTCTGTAGGTTCGTTGGGGTTTTAAATGGTGTTAATAACCATGCATCGCTGCGCTGACTATACACATAAGTGAAAATACGAGATCGTTTCAAAATTCGACTATCGTGCACTGATCCTGGCCAATTGCAATCAATTGAAGTGAACTCCTCGTTAGCATTGCAGGTGGCTTCAACGTTGATGCTGCAAAAACCCTTTCGGTTAATGTACTCATCGCCATGATTTTGTGGTTTTTGTATTGCAACATGCGATCTATTGATCCAATAGCGCAAGGAAAGACAAATCGCAATGCCCACTGTTCCAATGCCCAGTTGAGCCAGTTTTATTTGGTCACTATTATTGGGAAATTTAATCCAAAAATGCGCTTTATTGGTGACCTTCTTTGAAACCATTTTCACTGTTTTACTTCTTCTTTAGAAATTCGCATTTGGAAACTCGAATCGCTTAGAAATCGCAGAAATATTTCCATGCATTTTATTTGTGACAACAATGCTCATCTGTTTTCATGGCTTTCCTTCAAAAAATGTTGCGTTAACCATTTTACACTTCCTTTTTAAATCTGTGTAAGTTGAAATAGTCTGATAGATGGGAATTTGTTCGCACACGATATTGTTTTTTTTTTTTGGCGAAAGTTAATAAATGCAGCCATATTTAAATAAATAATCCGACAATGCTTTTTTCTACAAATAAATCAACAAATAAATTCATTTTCAGCACCTCAATAACACGTTTCAAAAAATTGAAGTTAAAACCAGAGCTCAGATTTACTCGATTTTATTCGCGAGTGAAAAATACTCGCGAAGTAGAGTACTCGAAGAGTACGAGTGTTACAAAAAGTTTACTCTCCACTCGTTTATTTTATGTGGGAGTACTCGCGAGTACTCCTTTTTAAAAATTAAAAGTGGGAGTAAAAATCTTCGAAATAGAGTAAGAGTGTACTCTTAAGAGTTAAATCGAGTGGGAAAATATAAATTGCAGGTATGTATGTAATGAATGAACATTTTGCAGCTTGAAGCATTTTATTCTTTGACTTTAGTTTTGTTTTTTGCCGATTTGTGTGTGTGTGTGTGTGTTTGTGTGCGTGTGTGTGTGTGTGTGTGTTTCCATGTGTTTGTGTGTGTGTGTGTATGTGTGTGTGTGTGTGTGTGTGTGTGTGTGTGTGTGTGCGTGTGCGTGTGTGTGTGTGTGTGTGTGTTTAACAAATATAGTAACTCAGACGCTTCTTGCTGTTGCTATGGTCTGAGGTCTGGAGAGGTGACTGAGGAGGGAGGACTGAGAAGGCCGGAGTCCCGGCTACACAAGTCTCTGTAGAACGAGCATTTAGCGCATTGGCATTAATAGTGACATCAAGACGAACCACCCTTCAAAAAGAAACACTCGACAACATTTTGGTACTACAAATAAAACATCAACTACTTAAAAATATTAAATTAAAAAATATTACATATTAAAAACCCTAACAGGATACAATTTCCCACTGTCATTAATTATGATTGCTTAATTCTTACCGAGTGCTATGTAGCTGTGTAATTACCTTCAAAGAACTACATACAAACATACATGTTAAAAACATTCATTCATTAATACATATACATAAATTTATTTTCCAAAATAAAACTATTAAAAAGAATAAAGACTAGAGTACTCGGCAAGAGTATAATCTGCTCGATTTCGAGCGTATTTTACTCGCACTCGAAATCGAACAAAGCATATGCGCTCTTATTCGAGTGGCATAGAAAAATAGAGTATACTCGAATTTTTTTTTCACTCGGAGGAGTACTCGCGAGCGAATTCGAGCGAGTTTCACTCTCTACTCGAATTCGAGCGAAGATTTCGGAGCTCTTGTTAAAACTATTAATTTTAAGTACATACTAGTTTTTATTCACACTTTTTTCCAGCAAACACTGGAAAAACTAGTTTGTGCTAGATTGTAAAAAGCACTAGCTTTAACTGAAAATTTTATTCACCTCAAAACTAGATTAAACTGTAAATTTGCTAGAGTTACATTTTTATTCACACAGCCCAATGTCTTATTTTTTCAGTTAGTTTTACAACTAATAATTTCTAAAAATTTTGTAAATTAAATTTTGTCCGAAAATGCCAAGCTTTGGCCCCCGAAAACTTTTTAGTCCTAATGTTGACAAGGGCAAAATGTTGGCTTTTTTCTTTGAAAAAGCCCGAGTTAAAATATAATTTGTTAAGCACCGAACGTAAAAGTTACCTGATATTGGTTCAAGATAGAAAAGTTTCAATGAAAAAGTCGTATGTTTTTACTTAAGTTAAAAATTTTTTTATTGTCTTTTTAAATATTTCTATATCAATTTTTATTGTAAATTTATAAAATACATAAATTTTTAAAGCAAGAAAAATTGTTAACTTTATAAAAAAGAGGTTAACTTATTGTTATTGTACTGAAAAAGTACTTTAAATCGAACAAATGTAGTAAATATTTCTTCTAAATAGCATTGATTTTCATCTCCTAGAAGTTGTATAGTCTCTTCGTCTAATTCAATAGAGGCAGTTTTAAATTTTTGTCGAATGTTGGATATATATGATTCTGACGCGCACAACAAAATAGTGATAAGGTCTTCATTAGTGCAACATCTGGACGTTTTTCTTGTGTTGCGCTCGGAAAAGAATCTGTAGTCTTTGTGCCTTTTTTTTTGCGCTGCTTCAGATAGATCTCCTATTGGTAGCATATTGTTTTGAATTATTTGTTCCCCATGGTACACAATTTTATAAACTGCAGATGGTATATATCTCCCAGAGTATTTTTCGGTATAAAGTATAGCTGTTTTATTGGCGTACTCTCCAAATTTTTTCGCATTTATCTTTCTGCTGCATGCTAGAACTTGTAAATGATTTTGAATCGTCTTATTAATTCATGATATACACCTGTGATAGATGCTGCAGTTTCTGGATCGGAAAAAATGTCCTTGTAGTATTTTCAACATTTGGGTTTCCTTCTCCTTGTTTCGGTTGGTCGATTATGAGGCCCAGCTGTAGATATTTTCCTTGAATTTGTTTTTTTGCTTTTTTTCTTATTTTTTTTTTTTTTTTGTTTTTTCTCACTGTTTCGCTTAACGGACCAAATTCCAAATCATAACCCAATTTAAGAATATGCTCCATAAAACGTATAATTGCATGAAGAGGGGACATTCCAAATTCGTAGACTTCCTTAAAACTATCATCTTGTGGTGGGGGTTGGCTTAATTGACTTGATGTCTTTTGACATATAATGCAGCTTGACGATGACTTTAACAATTAAGCGCATTATGTCTTAACCATTTTATATAAATATATAACAACTCATGTCAACTCTACCGTTTCCATTTTCTGCCAGTATAGAAAACAAATAAACTCACGCAAAAAAATACACCGGTACGACCAATTTTTGTATTCATTACACACAGACGGACGGACGATCCGTGTAATAAAGTATGGGTATAGGTCCAATATTTTTGGTAGTTACAAACATCAGGGCAAACTCATTATACCCTAACCACATAGTGGAAAACTTTTGTATTCATAAATTTTGCAAAAAATATTTGACCTTGGGTCAGAGAAATTGTTCTGGTGCACACGCGCGGAAACTGGCGGGTATACAGTGGGATATAGTAATGTAGGGGATGGTTCGGCCTGCAGAAGGGTGCAAGATTTTTTTTTGATGTGCAGGAATTATGCTCTATTAAGTAGGAGATTTTCGGGAAAATTGGATACTTTGTAAAATTTTTTTTTTTTTAATTTCTAACCCACTAAGTGACTTTATAATTCTAACATTAATTATTTTACTTTAAAATCATTTAAAAGAGAAAAGCTACATTCATTTAAAAATTAAAATTTACAAAGAAATTTTTTATATTAGCAAAATACTGAAACAGTCAATTATCGAAGACCCTGTTCACTGTGATATTGTTGAAATAGGATCGAATTTTTTGGCTACCGAGGTTCACTGGTATTTACTTTCAAACGAATAAAATGAATTTAAAATCAGTAATCATAAAAAAAAAATATTTTTGGCCGCCTTCTTAAAATATGGTCCACAGTGCGTCGTATAGTTAAAGGTTAGCTCAAATTGAATTGCCTTCCTTAAAAAGCCGTAGGAAAATGCTAAATGTGACATTTTTGATGAAATTAATAAGTGGGGACGTATGCTCAGAGTTCCTGCTAATTAATATTGATTTTTATGTTCGTCAACGTCCTACCCGTTACTTCGATCATTTGCCTATCCAGTATTTTCGTTTAAATTAGGCAAATACTGATCCGTTTAGAAAATTATTGGGTAATTTTAATGATCTTTGAAATTTCATAGATTATTCTTCAATTATAATTATTAATGTTATTAAACGTAAAATAATTTTGTTTTTAAATACCTAGTTTTATAGTCTTCTGTAAATTTATATATATGTGTGGCATCGTAGAAAGAAGGGTTAAGAAGATCGGCAAGGGTTAAAGGGAGATGCATCTAGAATAGCAGACTGACGATGTGCAATTGAAACAGATGGACGCTGACATAGTTGGACAGGCATATTAGGCATTTACATTCCTATATTAGTCATTAATTACTTAGAATTAATTTACTTGTTAAAGTATTTCATATTTAATTTAGTATTCATATTAAGTATTATATTTAGCAATATCTCAAAATCGACTTTTTGCGAAAAATAACTTTTTTATTGCTGAAACTAAATCTCTGGGGTATCAGAAACAAAGTTTGTACTACGACTTTTTCATTTCTGAATTTTTTGAAAATCGCCTTTTTGACCGTTACAACCAAAAAATTTGGTTTGATAATTTTTCGCAGCTTTGTCGGTGAGTGTTCGGTCTACATTTTTTCTGAATGTACCAACACAGAAAATAATCCAAATGAGAGGTTCTTTTAATTTATAAGAAAAATATCATTACCGCCACCTTGTGCCTACCTTTTGCAACAATTGCTGAAAAAATAGACAATTTCAAAAGAGGTATCCGTGATGAAATTCCGACGAAAAATAAGGAATATAAACGCAAAAGTAATTAATAGTACGTCGAATCAGTTTTTTTTTATAATTAAGTTAATTAATTTTATTAATATTAAACTACTCTATTCAACGTTATTCAATTTTATATATATGTACAGTGTATTTCGCAAAAATAGTCACTGTTAAAAAAATTAGGATTAAATATAAAATTTTTTTAATTAAAAAAATCATGGTTAAAATTCCGTATAAGAGTGAAAGTTTTTTAACTTTTCCTTAAGTTCGGTCTCCAAATCCATAGTTCTTGTTTGCCAGATTTTTTCACCGCGGTATTTGTACTGTTTGTTTCTCAATATGTTAATTTGTTCTTTAAGAATTTTTATTCTGCAACTTTGTATCTCAACGTCAGCCAATTGTAGTAATAAGTCAAACAATTCAATGGGTTCATTAATCTGGATTATATTTTCAAAGAGAATTTTACTAGCCGAACGTCGTTTTTTTTTATTTTTTTATTTTTTTCGATCTGCTCTAGTCTTTTCATACATTCTCTAGCATTCCACTTAGCACTTTCTTGAAAATGTTTTCTCATTAGAGTTTTACCATTTTCCATTTCTACTTTCGTTAAACCGAGTCGCTGTAAATCGAAAAGGTATTGAATACATTTGATTTGCTGGGCCTTTACTTACTGGCACCTTGTATATATTTCTTTGTGAGGTGCCATATCTCCATTTCTCTTCAACATTGCAAAAACTCTATCTACATTAATGTTACTGTGGAATGAATATACATCATCGAGTGGTCGTCGGTCTATATATCTTTTTAACAAGGATTCTTTTGCAGCTACCAAAGCGCTTTAAAAAATTTTGGTTATGGTTTTCCATGTTTGTGGACAACAATTCGAGTTTATCTTTATTGAAAGCAAAATGAAACTTTTTTTGTACTAAATTCGGGAACAATGTTTTGTTTACATTTCCGCTTTCAATATAACTAAATATTTCATTTATAGTTTCCTTGAACACATGATGATCCGAAGCCACTATTGACTCGCTACCACTCACGTGTTTAAGTGGTTCAAAGCAAGTTGCATGGATAAGTACACACACTTTAAGCTGTTGAAGAAAATCATTGTTCATAATATAATCGCGAATTATTTTCGCTTCACTGTAGGCCTCAGGATGTTTGTTCGTGAGTTCAAGCAACATATCTTTTAATTTTAATATTTGCCACATCAATGTGGCACATTCAGATGAAGAAACGAAAAATTCCACAAAAAGGTTCGATTGTTTTTTAAATGGCACAAAAACGGCAGAAGAGTTTTGCTTGAAACTTTGCACACTGGTCAAGAACTTCAATATCTAAAATTTCTTCGTTCCCTTTAACATAGCAATGCTTAGATTCTGAGGTATGCATAGCCAAATATCAAAAAAATAAGAATTTTCAATTTTTCGGGCTTTTTTTAGATTTTTTTTTAATTTGAGTCCGAACAAAACATTCTATTGTCAAACGGAACAGAAGAATTTTAGATATTGAAGTTCCAAACTACAGCGAGTAATTTTTGCATAAAAATCTTTAGTCATTTTTGTGCCATTGAAATATAAAGTTATGATTTTTCCATTTGCACATAATTCTTTCAGCCATTTCTTTTTCGCAGTGTACTGATAAATTTTTTATCTTAAACGCAAGATTACTATTCCAACTAAGTATCCCAAAAGTAAAAACAGTTGTTTTTTAATTATTAAAAAAAAATACGGTGTCTAATTCGAATTCAGTTGAAAAATTGAAGTCTCCAATAACATCCTATATTTCACACAACGGATAAATGAGGATCACCCTAATATCCATTTGAGGTAGCCGAATATATCCCCCCAATGAATAGAAGTAATTTGGTATAAATATCTTTAAGTTGAAACAAATGTTTTTTTTTTTTTAGATATTGCTAATTATATTCAAGTGCCAAAGAATTGTAAAAAAAGAATAATTTTGAAAATAATCATTCAACATATCGCACCTGTACCAAGAATTATATATAATAGAGGATGATGCATGTCATGTCACATGATTTTGCGACATGAACAAGGGGGAAGAGATGGGAGCCAACATCGGACAGAGAATTGTGACATAGAAAAAAGAATCTCGAAGCAAATTGTGTGACACACATTGTTTATGTCACAAGGTTAAGATAAAAATGTTAAGATAATTGAATATGTCGTTTGAGACATACAATAATATATATAAATTGTATGCACACATCGGACATAAATTGGTAAGACGAACTGTAGCTTGAGACAACGCATACCATGTCACGAAAAATATATACGCGTTGTTATTTCGCACAAGAGACATATTGTAACACAGCAAAACGAAAAAAACAAGTGCGCATTTTATGAAATTTTAATACGCTTTTATGACTCGCTTTACAAATGAGATTTTTTAAGCACACTTGAAAATGCTAACTGGGTATACACACAACAAACCAAGAAATCAACAAACACACACACACACAGTTTTTATAATATTTTCTAAGACTTCATATTTAACTCTGAAAAAAAATTTTATATTCATTGCAATAATTCAAAAACGAAATTCTATATGGGAAAATTTTTAAACATTTCATCGATTTAAGTTTTTTTTTTTTTTTTTTTGCCAATTTTCATGTTACATTTCTATTTTGTAACATTAAATTTATCTAACATGCTTCAAATAAAAATCTCAATTAGAATAACAATTTCAAATACAAATAAAGAAACAAAAATTTATATTTTTTTCCAAAAAGTTTTACTTAAAAAATCTAAATAAATAATTCATAAAAACAATTCATTAAAAAAAAAATAATTTATTTGCTTAATGTAAAAAATAGAAAAAACAAAATTTGAAAAAAAATTTAAAATAAAAACATTTAACTCATTAAATTCATTTAAATTAAAGAATAGAAAAAACAAAATTAAAAACTAACAAAAAAAAAATTTAAATATGTTAGTTTCTCCATTAGTCCATCGAAATTAATGTCGTTCATCCCCTTTTCGGCAAGCAGACTCTGTTCTGGTGTCATTTCCGCAGCTTAGATGTTACGGTGGCCCCGTAGATCTCAAAATCGTCCGTTCTTAATTGTAATTTTTTCAAATTTTGTGACGAAAATCCAATGCGGTAGATGTTTAGAAATGGCAGCATCAGCAGCAGCGACAACATTCGTACAGAACAAGACCCATAACATGGATAAAATTGTAGTAGCATCTAAGTATTATTCAGATATATCTAAAAAGTTCTTCTCTATTTACACGAATTTCTTCATGAAAAATTACCACAACATAAACTTACGACATAGTATAATAAATGAAAGCCATCGGATTCTGGCTACATCGCACAGTGGGTTCGATTATACCTAAAATGAAGATTAATTCAAGGAAGGGTGCAATTAACGAGATAATATTTTTTTTGTATTAGCAATACCCTATTAGGCAAAAAAACAAAACTTCTAACGTTTTTTAATGGATTTTTTTTTATTTAATTAAAGTAATTTATTTGAATATTCTCTATTTCTTATTCATCACTTGAACTATCATAGCCTTTATCATCATTACAATTACTCTCATCTGTATCATCGTCATCATTATTATCATCATTATCATCATCATCATCATTATTATCACTCTCATTGTTGTCATCATCACGATTTTCTTGAGAAATTTTTGGTAATATTAATAGATCAAATTCTGATTTCGATAAATTTTCTTTTTATTTTGTTCGTATTGCCTGCTAATGCTCGATATAAATGGGTCTGAAGTTAATAGAAATCTATTAAAAATATCTTCATTCGACTTTTCCCGACTGCATTTTCGAGCAAAGTGCTCTCTGTAGTTTTTAAAGTCTTTATTCCTTGCTTCTTGAGCTTCTTCTGATAATTCTCCTATTGGTAAAAGCGCGTGTTGTACTATTTCCGGGCCGTGAATTAAAAATTTATGTAATGTGGGTGGTATGCAAAACCAGGGATATATTTCAACAAAGTACTTTGCTGTGTTGTGAGCGAAATTACGAAAACTTTCCAAATTAATCTCGTGACCACATGAAACAACAATTAGTACTGTGTGCATTTTTTTAATTAGTGTTAGGTCCACTTTTGTTATTTCAGCTGATATTTCAGCATTTATAAAAAATCGTCTAGCGGTGTTTCCATCGCTAGTGTTACCAAAGCCCGGCTTTGGCTGGTCAACAATTAAACCTGTTCTTTCACGAAACTCTTTCTGAATTTGTAGTTTTGTTTTAGCAACAATTTTTTTGTCCTCATCTGATCGTACTTGCCATTTTTTAATTGGAATTTTATACGATAAGTGGAGAATTGATAGCCCAAACTCTAAAGTGTCTGTTCTAACTTCCCTAACAATCATGCTGTCAACTGAGTTGAACATCTTACTTGTAGCGCCACATACATAACACTTTTGCGTGGAATTCGTACCAGTTATTGCGTTGCACACTTTTCCATCTACCATGAACCTTTAAGGAATTTTCTCCAACTAAAACTAACGTTTCTTCAAGATTTTTTTTCCATCCTCGACCATAATTTTTTCTAAATGAGATACACTTGTTGTTTCTTTGGTGTATTCTATCTTTAAAGGCCTACAAAATCTTGTTGATGAAGGATGAGGATTTTTCCAAACTACTTCATTTCCACTAACAAGTTTAAGTGGTACGATGGATGTTATAAACACTGAAGAGTCACTTGCATTAGAACTATAAAAAGCCTGTTTGTACGAACTATGTCCGGAGCTTCCATCAAATATCCACTTTAAAAACAAGGTTAAGTTTGATAATTTTTTTTTTGTTAAAATATCATAACATTTTGGCAGCATAACTAGTCTTTCAACCGTGTGATTTAAAAGTTCTTGAAGACTAACTTGTGCTGAAGTTTCACAAAATTTAACTAGATCTCGTTTGGGATAACACCTTTGTTTTGCTTGTTGAGCATTAGGATACGAAGGAAATTTTTCCGGAGTCACCCTTCTTATAATATGATAACTATGTCGAGTTAATTTTGCTTCTTCTGCACTTAGTTGTTTTGGTTTAGCCTACTTAAAGCCTTTTCTATATTTTGCAGCCCTTGTAGGTGTTGGCGTTGTTATTTCTATAACTAGCTTTGCTGCCTTAACATTTCCAGGAGCTCTTAATCTCGTTTGTGTAGCATGAGTCAAAACTGGAAATGAAATACTATCTCTTATGCTTCTACTTTTCTTAGATGTAGTTTTCTCACTGCAATCTTCGAACGAAAGTTCCTTGCGACCTCGTTTATTTGGTGGAGGAACAAATGAGATAGAAGCATTTAGCCATTCAGTATTTAATTCCATAAACGATCATGGTACATTTTATATTTACTATATCGAGATGTTCAATAAAATTATTAAACGTTTGGTTGAAAAAACTCATATTGCTGGGGTTTATACGCTTAATGGTTTTCATTTTAAGAAAACTGATTTTATCCTTACAATCATTTAAAGTGGTATTTCTCATAAAGTTGTATAGTTCTAGGCACGATATAAAAATAGTTTTGGGGCTTATTCCTAAAAATATTAAATTTGTTCTTATTTAATTTAACTGGTTAATCGGTTTTCCAATTCCCTTATACCGATTACTTTATTTAATGCAAAACACAATACACACTTTACAAAAACTACATATTTAAAAACAGCAAAAAACACCACAGTAAAACAAAACATAAAAACAAGCACAAAAATAACGGCAATAGAGATGGGCGCGTAAAACAGTTTATTCGCCACCATTATTATTTAAAAAATAACGATAGTCAGCACGGGCAACTTAGTATAAGATGTAAAACCATCACGTGAATTAGATAAATAGAAAGTCCTATTAGAAAGTCCTATTTTTTTCGCTGAATTGAGTGTTAATTTTTATGCATTTCTGTTAAATTGGTCACCCTCGTGAACATAGGCGATCAAACGCCACTCACGCAGCCGTCTCTATTAAATATCAAAATATATTGACAATAATATCAACAACAACAAAAATAGCTAACATTGAAAGTAAGACAATAAAGGAATTTTGAAAACAAGACTTTTTACATAAAATTATTAACATCTTAAAATGGGCAACAAAAAGGCAAACTTTTTTTGTTTGTAATCTCAAGTGGAAATCCCACACTTTTCAAAAAACACAACTTCAAAGCCGCCACTTTACTACTTTGTTACTTCTGGTCCATCATATATGGAAAATACCCCGATTTTAGGGTTTTTTTTTTTTTGAAAAAATATTAAAAATATTTCCACACATATTTTTATAAACGCAAAATCATTTTTTGTACACTTAAATACCTGAAGTTGAAGGTTCCATCATAAAAGTTTAACTTTATTAATTTTAAATTTAAAAAAATAAGCACTGCTTTTTATCAAATTTAAATTTTTTCACTTTTTGAGAAAACAGCAATAATTAGCTAAATTTGACAGCTTACTACGGATGAAGTAAACAACTTAGATGGTTCAAATTTTAAATAGTGATGTAGAATTTTATCTAGTTTTATTCGATACCAATCATTATGGCAAAAACTTAATTCTAAAATTTCGATTAAGCGCCACTTTGGACACATTTCAACCCAATGTGCATCGATGGAATTCTCTGGATGGTTCGATGAAACCGATCCCTGCAGATTACATAGGAAAGTAGTTTTAGATTTTTGTATAACTGTTTTGTTATATAAAAAATCTAAAACATTAGTAAATACCTTGATTGTTAATAAGAGGCAACAAATGAAGGAAAATAAAAAATTGAAGAAATTAACAAATTAGAATAAGTGTTTCTTTTCACGACAATAACATAAATTTTTTTGTTAACTTATTTTTTTTAACAATTATATATATATCAACTATTTATTAATAAAATTTTTAGTTTTGTTTTTCATTTATCAGCTCCTCAAACAAATTCAAAAAGAGATTATATTGTTATTGCTTCTTTCTTTTAATATAAAATCAATTGTGATTATTAGAAATCAAATTAATCAAAAAACATAAAATTTTTAAATATATGAAACATTTCACAATACATAAGTCATAATTACACAGAGTTAAGCAAATACATAAATTGATTTGTTTAAAATATAAATTTAAATTATCTTAAAATTTTTGTCTTAAACTTGTGACACAAACAATGTATGTCACACAATTTGATTCCAGATTCATTTTGCTATGTCGTAATTCTCTGTCCGATGTTGGTTCCCATCTCATCCACTCTTGCGTTGTCAGTTTTCTGGTCACAAAATCATGGTTTCAACATCCTCTATTATATATTATTCTTGCCTATACCTCTAAAGTGAGTCAACTCAAAATTTTTAAATTTTCACTTTTTGCAAGAAAACGATAGTCATATCTATCCACTGTGAAAATCTTACATTGGTTTTTGTAGTCTTTCGCAGAAAAAATACAATTGTAACCCTCTTTGTGTTATAAGAGTAGCTTCATTAGGATCCACTAAAAAGACTTATTTTGAGTTGCACCCAAAAAACTTGTTATTTTTGATGATCAATGAAAAAATCGCAAAAACAACTACTGTTGTATACTTATTATTCGCAAATCTTTACAATGAAACAACTGTTTTTAAATTTTATAGTAAATATTAAAAAAATACCGTTTTTTTGCCTCTACTGAAAATTTTTAAGTTTTGAGTTGACTCACTTTAGAGGTACAGATGCGATATGTACATTATAAAATTTGAAAGTATTTTATCCATTGACCAAAATAAAAAAGAACAAGTTCCTACAATGGTTTAAAGTAATTTTATGTAAATACTTTCCTTTTATGAATATTACCTAACGAGTTTAAAGTAAATTAGACCTACTCTCTGAAAATAGGGGGCAAAACAGAAACTGCTAGTAATACAGCCATCTGAAAAATGAAAATATACATAAGTTCACTACTCCACACTATCAGTTTTTAAAAAAGGGGTTTAAGTTCTAAAATTGGTCAACAAAGCTAACTTTTTATCCAGTCATTGAAGTGAGGTATGTAGTCAACAAGTTAATTTTTTATTTTTACATTTCACCATATGCAAACACTACAAATATTCCATTGAAAAGGTATACAACAAAATATAAATGCAAACGTACTAGAAAATAAACCAAAATAAACAATCGTAACATAATAAGTTTAAAGGCATTCTATTGTTTTCTGGAAAAACAAATATATACTACACCATGACAAGAAAACACTTGTGTGAATCCTTTTCCACACAATCACACTTGAAAAAAAAACACATGACTTTAGTATTTTTTTTTTTCATTGTGTCGCACGACTAACACTATTGTGTTTTTGCACTACACACAAGAATGAAAATAAAGAATAGAACATTGACAAAATCAAATAATTTTATTTAGAAAGAAAAATCCTTATAGTAAAAACACTTTTATTGTGACATTAATGTCAACATGTCTTATAAAGAAAACACAACCTGTTTTCTAGTAGAACAAGGTAAAAAAAAATAGTCTTATCCAACTGCATGCTTTTGTAACTTCAGTCCCTGTAAGTGTGCCGCATACAATAAAGGATTAAGTATGTTTGCTTTTTGTTTTTGTTTATTTCTAGATGTTGGTTTTGTTGTCATCTTATCCGTGTCTTTAGTTGTTAACATTGTTGTTATAAAACGTTTTTCCTGTTACACGCTATTTACTTATGCAAGTCATGCTTGTTGCGAGAATGTTAAGAAATTTGATTTAACTTTTGCTTTTTGTTGTTGCACGGTTGTGTGTTGAGTTTTTAGTTAAATATATTTGCATTTTTAAATCGTCTGTTTTTTTTTTGGGATAACGTTTAAAATCTAACGTTTAAAGTTTAATAGTTTCAAAATCATGTTAGTAAATAATCTTCTAATCATATTAGTTTCTAATTGGGATATCCAATTTGTATTCCATTTTGAGAATTTCCTTAAGACATGTAATTTTAAGAACAGATTAAATAGAGGTAGTGATTAAGCGATTAAAAGTTAGAAATTATTCGACCGATTATTCACATTATTATAAAGACTAATGCTCCCAACGAGGAACTGCCTATTAAAGAAATTTGGTTTTCTCAATGTCTGGTTTGCTTCTATTTTGTCGCAAAGCTAAAATAATGAAAATAATGTTTTTGTCGGTACATTGAGAAAAACCAAAATTGTTAACCAGCAGTTTATCGGTCCAATAAATTTATGTCCTGGTAAAGTAACAGGCAGTTTGACGATACATTGAGAAAACCGGCATAAAAGTACCAGAGAATTGCATCTAATTATATTTCTAATAAAATACAACCCTTACACGAGTACGTGACTTGACTTGAAGCCAAAAGTCATAGTTCAAATAATTGTTATTTGAATAGACATAATTGTCAAGAAAATGGAATTATTTCCATCCTTTTAAGAATCTAAATATACAAAATCGAAAATAGGTATTTATTTGTTTGTAGCTTATAATAGGCGAAATCATTAAACCGATCTCCCTGAAATTGTTACAGTCTTACTTTGTATCCAGAGGGCACTAGAAGCTATAAGTTTTCTTCATATTTTTAGTGGGTGTGGCACCTCCTATACAAAACGAGTTATATACTCTTGTGCTCACATAATTAAGTCACTAGTATGCTACTCGACATTATTGTCAAAAATACGTAAACCCTTTTTTTTAATTCTAATATAATTTTTTTTATTATTCTTTATGTTAGCAATCAATTTACAGTGAAATTAAAAATTACAAAATCTTGGTTCTTTTCAAAAAAATTAAAAACTTGGAAATTAGCCAAAAAGAGCTGCTCACATAATTAAGTCATCTGAAAAAAATGGTTGAAATTGTAGAAATAAGTAATAAACTTTGTCGAGTCCCATTTTTTCAGTAGCTTACTTCAATATTGAGTAGGATTACCCTTTTGCTTCAATACTGTGGAGCATCGCTTTGGCATGCTGGCTACAAGAGAAGCGCACTGGCCTGGAGTGATTTTGTGTCACTCCATAACATAGCCTTATCTGCTGGTTTTCGTGTTGCAATGGCTCGTTTTATTATGCCCCACAAGTTCACGATAGGGTTTAAGTCCGGACTCTGCGGCGGCCATTCCAGAAGCTTGATGAACTGTGTTGCCAACCACGACTTAACCACCTTCGAACAATGCTTCGGGTCATTGTCGTGTTGGAAAATCCACGGAAGCGGCAAATTTTCAGCCTGTTCGGTGGCCAAATTTTCCTTTAGTATATTCTTATACATTTCTCCATTCATTATACCGTCAATCTTGACTATAGGACCCACACCGAATGAGGTAAAGCAACCCCACACCATGACTGATGTGCCACCGTGTTTCACAGTTTTTTTGATGTATTTTGGATCCAATTCCTTAAGTGGAGGACGTCGCACATATGGTCCACCATCATTTCCAAAAATATTAAACTTGGATCGTCACTCCAAACAATTAAATTCCAAAAATGTAGGCCTTTAGCAAGATAGTCAGTCGCAAATCGAAGACGCTGCTTAATGTTCTTCAAGGAAACCAACGGTTTCTTCCTGGCCATTCGTCCATGCAAATTGTTTTCTTGCAAACGTCGTCTTATGTTTTGCGACGAAACATTTACGCCATAATCCGTTTCCACTTTAGCTTTGATTTGCGACGAAGTTAAAAAAGGATCAGTTTTACTCAGGTTTGTAATGCGTCTGTCATCATTTAAAGTCGTTTTCTCGGTTTTTGGCGCGGAATATTTTCAAAAGTTTTACATTTTTTGTAATGCGTAATGGCATTTGTAATTTTACCACGGGGAAAGTTCAAAATATCCACTACTTTTGCAATATTATTGTATCTTTGGAAACAATCCCATATTATTTTCAGTTCAGCCGAATTCGAATTTTTTTATTTACCCATAGCGTTTCAGCTGATGTTATTTGTTTTTAATTTTTTTTTTTTAATTTATTTATTATTTAAACCGCAAAAAAATCTTCAAAACACTAATTTGCTCATGATACTCGTGGTGACTTAATTATGTGAGCACAGCGCATATAACCTTTTTGACGTTTTCCACATTTTTCGGGGAATACCCAAATTTTTAATTTTGCTTCAATCAATGTAAACAACTGCTAGCATAGCAGGGTTCCACAAAATAGTAAGGTTAGAATCGGATGAAATAGGTTTAAGAGAAAAACTACAAAATAATTTCATTGCATACCCATGACTTAATTATGTGAGCACAAGTGTATATTTAAATACTATGGTAGGGAGAGCTTTACATAGTTGTGTGAGGTCTTATTAATGTTAGTAGCCATTCCAAATATGGGCGGGATAGGATATGTGGGCTTGACACCTCCCATGCAAAGCAATTATTCAGTATCATATATTTCGAATACTATAGCGCAGACACCTTTGAAAATTCTCTAAGTTAATCTATTATAAATGTGAGAAGTCCAACAAAAAAAGGCCGGATCGCACAAATGGGCATCCCCTATATGAAGTAAATATTATATGCCATATATCTTTGGATGAGCCCATAAGTTATTCATATGATTAGTCGTATAAAAAATTTGCGTGATCGGAGCAGTGGGCGTGGTACGGCACATACGAAGTATGCCTTGAAACTCTGTAAGAGTTCATTAGATATTAATGTGAGCTGTCAGATAAAAACTGAGCGGAATAGGATTAGTGGGCGTGACACCTCCTATACAATAAAATCTAAATTTCGGCGGAATCGTCAAATTCAAAAATCGCCAATTCAAAAATCGCCAAAGCCGAACACCACGAAAAACAAAAATCTCCAAAAACCATGATCTTCGAAGTCAAAAATCTCTAAAATCAAAAATCGCTAAAAAACCAAAAATCGCTAAAACCAAAAATCGCTAAAATAAAAAATTGGCAAGTGGTATTCTGAACTAAAAGCCAATCATTTAGTGCTGCCGAATTTAATTTAGAATATCCCTGCTTTTCTCACGGGCAGCTATATACAGTTTCTTCCAGAGTAGGAACGCCAAAAAATTTGATAATTTTTGCATAAAATGAAAAAAAAAACATTGTATAAAGTAAATTACATAAAATATTTTAATTTCACAATACAAACTTCGTAGGAAAAAATGATTATAAAGACATACATGTCAGTAAGTCTCACTGTATTATAATGGTGGGTCAAACATAGATCTAGTACAACATACTGGAGTCCAAGCTACAGTCTTAGTGATGGGTTTCCACGTACTGGCGCCGAAGAAGTTCATAGTAACAGTTTTTTTTTTTTATGTACGCGGCATAATCCACATTGATTACCTTCAAAAACAATAAACTATAGACATTATCTCTAATTATTGGATCGATTCCACGGCGATTTAAAAAAGACCGCCTTTGACCCTATAGATGTGTGACTATAGATGTGTGTAGTCACTATTTCAAAATTCCATGAATTAGTCCACAATTGTTACTTATTTCGCCATATTATCCAAATTTAACTCCCAGTGGCTATCTTTTAATTTGAAAAAAGAAATGGCTCGAAATTTTGCCCCAATGATGAAATTATTGATCAACCCCATTACTTTCAAGGATGGAAAATTTTGAGAAATAAAGTTTATCAAACTTGAGTAGGCTATGTTAAAAAATAATTTTTATTTTGTACAACTATTTTTTTATTCAAAAATTCGTCGATTTATTGATCCGTTATCCAGCATCATTGGGATCTAAAGATGCTTGAATATACGATGCTTTGGTGAAATTCATAGAGTAGGTTCACCATAGTTTGACCTTCTCAGATATCTTTCATTGAAGAAATCTTCGCAAAAACCGTAGTAAATTATATTTCATAAAATTTATATTTTTAAGGTTATAAAATCATTGCTTAAGCGCCACTTTTTACTGCTGCCTAGCTAAACTTACATCCCGAGTTCAGGTGCCTTAAAGATTATCAAGCAAAATTTTATTCGCATTTGTGTTCATTTTATTGGCAGCGCAGAGGCTCACTTTGAAAGCTTGAAACCAATTTCTACTGATTATAGAAGTTCATCCAAAGACCATCAAGTTAAAAATTTTTAAATGACTTTGGAATTTTGGAGCTATAATCTTCAAATTAAAGCGTAAATATTTGAGATTTGTTAGGTGGATACTTTCAAACGGATAATTTTACGTTTTAAATTATTATCGATTTATTGATTGCACACTCTCTTCACTTAATACAATTTCAGTTGCAAGTAGCAACTTATTACCTTGTTAAAAATATAAGCAAAAACTTTTGTTCAAAAGCTAAAGAAATCCTTAACAAAAAGCTTTTGTTCTAAGCTAAAACATTAAACTTAATTTAGAAAAAAAAAACAAAGCTTTATTGTGCTTTAAGTATAATTTTAGTTCCTGTTAAATTAAGCTTTGGGCACATCCTTTTAAAATAGAAAAAGGCAAACATAACTGTAATACTCTCAGCACTATTTTAACAACTAAAAGCTTTTTCATGCTATCGACCAAACATTCTACTTCCTTCAATCGAAAATTTGCTTTCACAACACAAACAAAAATTCCATCACAAACATAATTGAAAGAAAATTTTAAAGAAGTTTGAAGTTTTTACATTTGTTTTTATTTCAACTCGAAAATAAAATGTCACTTACCGAAAAGAATGTATATTGGACTAAAGTGGTGGAGGATATCGAAAGGAAGGCATATTTAGATGCCAAGAAAGATGCCATTAAAAAATATGACTTCTCGATAACATTGCCTCCAAATTTGCGAAAAAGAGTGGCCAAAATTTTACCGTATGAATTTGATGAGTACGACAAGAATGTGTTTATAGCTGAATCAGCCGTAGAGACGCCCATATCATTTGGTGAAGATGAAGAAGAAGATGGCTTGCAAAAACAAAAGGAAGTAAATGTAAGCCAGAAATTAAAAATTTTATTGTTTATTTAAAATCCACATTTTTAGAAGGCTGATGATTTCAACGAAAGTACTTGTTCGGAAATTGAAAGATTGGAACATGAACATTTCAACTTTGTTTTAAACATGGATAAACCTTTAGAGCATAAAGCCAAAACCAAACAGAAGCGTAACTGGTTTGCCACCTATGTGTGTAAAGAGCGCAAAGAACGTGTTAAGTGGGATTCAAAAATATATGATTTGGAACGTTGTGTATGGGAACAAACATTAGACGAACAGGCAGCACAACTAATGGATGCTGTAAGTAGCACGTATAAAGGCTACACTCAAAACAAAGTCAACTAAATTTGTGTTCCAATTTTTTTACAGTCAGCTGAGCGCTTTACTGAATGGATAAACTCGTTGGGCAGCAATAGAGATTCGGATATTTCTAAAGAAAAGCTAAAAGCTCTGTTTTCCATTGAAGGAGACCGCAAGCTTTTATCTTCTATTTTAACCAATCCCAAAGAGGTTAAAGCCATTGCTAAAACTGTAGCGGATAAATGGAATTTACCCGAGGTAAATAGTTAACATAACAATTATTAGCAAAATACCATCCCTTATTCAACAATCCTTATTGTTTTGCTTTTCCATTTTAACCACCCACCAATAGATGGCCATTGAATTGAAATATGAAAACTATATACACAACCGTCTTAAGAATGTTCCCAAGAAAATTAATACCGTTGCTTTTGGCCGTACTATACCCGTAAAGGATAGACCTTGGTTACCCGCCGAAAGTGATGAGCCCATTACTACTGTCTACCCGGAGGAATTACTATCTTTGGAGAAACTTTTTAAGGGCATTACACATTTACGTTCTACTCAAGCCTTGATCGAATTTTATAAATCTCGACCCTCCCTGGAGAGACCACGTTATTTAGTTTCAGCTGGCATGTTTAAAGCAAAAGCGGCAACGCAATCTGCTATGGAAATTCCTTTGTATGAACGTCTGAAATTGAAATATTAATAAACGTAAATGAATTTTTAGTTTTTTCTAAGACATAGTTTTTTTTTTGGGGGGTAAAAATCTATTTCACAATAAAATAAAAAACAAGTAAGAAAATTATAGTCGGTCGAGACCGACTATATGATACCCTATACCATGCGTTTAGAGACCCTATGTCTTAGGCCCAACTAACTGGATATAGAAAGTAAGCATAAACCAAATTTGAGTGGGATTTTTATTAATTTTTTTTGGGACTAGGCCCAAAAATAGAACGATCCTAACTATGTTTGGTGAAGTCTCTTGTATTTTGCAATAATATATACAAACAAAATTTGAGAAGATTCAGTGCAATATTTTTGTTTTTTGATAGATTTAAGTGAAAATCGGGAATCAGCTCTATATGGGGCCTATGACTAAGAGTTGTCCCAGGGATCATTTTTAGACTACTCATTAACGGATGTAATAAATGCATACAAACCCAATTTGAGTAAGATCTATATGACAATTTGGATCTTATGGCAATTTATGTCGATTTCATAGGGGATGTATGGGGGCTAGGTCGGAACATGGACCGATTTTCACCAATTTCAATAGCGTTCATCCTATGGCCAGTAAAAGCTTACACACCAAATTTCATCAAACTGTGTTCATATTTGCGACCTGCAGTTTGATTACAAACTTTACATGGACACACAGACGGGCGGACGGACGGACGGACGGACGGACGGACATCGTTAAATCGAATCAGTTAGTGATTCTGATTCGATCGGTATAATTAAATATGGGTCTAGGTCAAATATTTTTGCTAGTTACAAACAGCAGAACAAAGTCATTATACCCAAGCCACATAGTGGTATAGGGTATAATTATAGTCGGTCTATACCGACTATACGATACACTATACCATACGTTTAGAGACCCTATCTCTCAGGCCCAAGTAACTGGATATAGAAAATAAGCATAAACAAAATTTGAGTGGGATTTTTATTATTTTTTTCGGCTGCAGATATGAAAAAGTTCATATCGGATGCTATATCTATATGGGGACGAGGCCCAAAAATAGACCGATCCTGACCATGTTTCGTAAAGTCTCTTGTATTTTATATAAAAACAAAAATTTGAGAAGAATCAGTGCAATATTTTTGTTTTTTGATAGATTTAAGTGAAGATCGGGAAGCAGCTCTATATGTGGCCTATGATTGAGAGTTATCCAAAAGGGATTATTTTTGGACTACTCATTAATGGATGTAATATATACATACAAACCCAATTTTACTAAGATTTGTATGATAATTTGGATCTTATGGCATTATATGTTGATTTCATAGGGGTCATGTGTATGGGGGCTAGGTCTGAACATGTACCGATTCTCACCAATTTCAATAGAGTTCATCCCATGGCTGATAAAAGGTCAAATACCAAATTTCATCAAAATATATTCATATTTGCGACCTTCAGTTTGATTACAAGCTTTACATGGACACACAGACGGACGGACATCGTTAAATCGTATCAAATAGTGATTCTGATTCGATCGGTATAATTAAAGATGGGTGTAGGTCAAATATTTTTGGTTGTTACAAACAGCAGCACAAAGTCATTATACCCAAACCACATAGTGGTATAGGGTATAAAAACAGCGTAAGACGCAAGACAAAATCGGTGTGACTTACGATTATACTGGTGAAAAAATTATGATATGAAAAATGTAAATGAAAAATGAAAAATGAAAAATAAATGCAAAATGGAAAATAAAAAATGAAAAATGAAAAATAAAAAATGAAAAATGAAAAATAAAAAATAAAAAATTAAAAATAATAAATGAAAAATAAAAATGCAAAATTAAAAATAAAAAATAAAAAATAAAAAATAAAAAATAAAAAATAAAAAATAAAAAATGAAAAATTAAAAATTAAAAATGAAAATTGAAAAATGAAAAATGAAAAATGTGAAAATAAAAAATGAAAAATGCAAAATGAAAAATGAAAAATGAAAAATGAAAAATGAAAAATAAAAAATGAAAAATGAAAAATAAAAAATGAAAAATGAAAAATGAAAAATAAAAAACGAAAAATGAAAAATAAAAATGCAAAAAGAAAAATGAAAAATGAAATATAAAAAATGCAAAATGAAAAATGAAGAATAAAAAATGAAAAATGAAAAATGAAAAATAAAAAATGAAAAATGAAAAATAGAAAATGCAAAATGAAAAATAAAAAATAAAAAATGAAAAATAGAAAATGCAAAATGAAAAATGAAAAATAAAAAATGCAAAATGCAAAATGAAAAATAAAAAAATGAAAAATGAAAAATAAAAACTGAAAAATGAAAAATAAAAAATGAAAAATGAAAATAAATAATCTAACAAAGTTTTTATTAAAACTCTTTCTTTCCCTATGCATAAGAGTTTTGAATATCTCCGTGACTGTGCGTCACTGTGTGTGACTATCTTAAAATTAATCTTTGGCCACAACAAGTCTATGGACAAAGTTTCAGATCGATCGGATGAGGGGAAGTGAGGTTTTAAAATCTCCGTGACTGTGCGTGACTATGCGTGACTATGTCAAAGTTAATCTTTTTTCACAGCAAGTCTATCGACCAAGTTTCAGATTGATTGGATGAGGGAAAATCCGTTTTAAATCTCTCAGTGACTGTGCGTGACTGTGTGTGACTAAGTCGAAGTTAATCTTTTTTTAACACCAAGTGTATGGACCAAGTTTCAGATCGATCGGATGAGGGGAAATGACATTTGGATCACTCCGTAACTCTGCGTGACTATGCATGACTGTGCGTGACTGCCCCAAAAATAATCTGTAGTCGCAACAAGACTATGGGCCAAGTTTCAGATCAATTGGATAAGTGGGAATGGGGTTGCCACATGACAGACAGACAAAGAGTATGAGTTAAAAGGAGTTTAAAAATGAAAAATGAAAAAAAATGAAAAATAAATTATTAAGAATAAAAAAAAAATAAAAAATAAAAAACGAAAAATGAAAATAAAAAAATGAAAAATGATAAACGAAAAATAAAATATGAAAAATGAAATATAAAAAATGAAAAATAAAAACTGAAAAATAAAAAATGAAAAATGAAAGATAAAAAATGAAAAACGAAAAATTATAAATTAACCAGTTGAAATAATAAATATTTTTATATTAGCAAGAGTCCCTGCAGTTATTTGCTATAAGTGATACATAATTACCAGATGTTTACATATCTCCCCTGTGATCGGACTGACATGATTTTTTTAATACTTGATTTAGACAAAATAGATAAGCTTTTATCATTCTTACGATGACCGCTGTCGACAATGTTAAAAATCGGAAAAGAAAATATCGAAACTATCATTTTAATTATTCATTTCATTATAATTGGAGTCTTGATTGCTTATTACATCCATAAATAATTATGAGAAACGCTATGAAATACACACTTGCTGGAAAAAGTATCCGTGCACTTTAAATACTTTGAATAACGAACTTTTTTACCATAGACATATTGGGAATTTTACTTGTTCTTCAAAAAATGTACATTTGCACTTAGTTATTTTTGTTTACAATGCAAAAGTTGCAGTATAGCAATTATAAGTGCCGGACAAAGTATTCGAACATTTGCACTTAAGGTGACCGCAGCGACTTGCGGTCATTTGTTTGTATAAAGTTAATCAGCCCTGTTCTTAAAACATTGGTAATTTGAATTAGAATGAATTTAAAACATAAATTTTATGTTTTCGAAGTATTTATCGAAATCAGTTTATTATTGTCAAATAACATGAAACATATGTTATGTGTCAAATAAAATAAAAACACAATATAAACATAAGCCTAAAAAAAACAAATGAAATAAAAATTAAAATGCCTGGAGCTCGTGTATTTGTTGTTATAGAGCATCGACTTCCCGAGTTTAATCAAGCAAACATTCGGAGGCGCTCATTCAGAGCAGCTATTTAATTAAATAAAAACTTTTGAAAACTCTTACACTTTTTTTTGTTTGATTTACATATTTTTTAATATTTTTATTTATTTCATGTAAACATATGCTTTAGCTTAAGAATCAAATGTTATTTACAAACCAAGGTGCCATATAGTTCTTTAGTCAGTTTCACAAAAAAATTTTAATTAATTTTTGCATATTTTTACTTAATTTAATAAAAAACAAAATATTTTCTTTAACTGTTTTTCATTTAATTGTTTTTTTTCTTCTTCAATTTCATTCAACTTAAAATGACTTCTCTATTTTAAATATATAATCTTTTTTCGTTAATTTTTTGACATTTGTATAATCACTTTGTGTGCTGCTGTTTGTAAGTACATACCAAAAATATTTGACCTATTCAAATCTTTTATAATACCGATCAGCTCAGTATCACTTTCTGAGTCGTGTTAGCGATGTCAGTCCGTCCGTCTGTGTGTCCATGTAAACCTTTTAATCAAACAACAGGTCGCAAGTATGAATATATTTTGATGAAATTTGGTACATAAGCTTTCATCCGCTATAGGATGAACGCTATTGAAATTGGTGATAATTGGTCCAAGTTCAGACCTAGTCCCCATACAAATGACCCCTATGAAATAGACATAAATTGCCATAAGATCCAAACTATCACATAGATCTTAGTCAAATTGGGTTTGTATGTGTTTATTGTATCCATTAATCAGTAGTCCAAAAATAAAACGTGTAGGACAATTCTTAGTCATAGGCCCCATATAGAGCTGCTTCCCGATCTTCACTTCAATCTATCAAAAAACAAAATATTGCAAAGGTTTTTCTCAAATTTGATTTGTGTATATTTTTTTAAAATATAAGTGACTTTACCAAATATGGTCAGGATCGTTCAATTTTTCGACCTAGTCCCCATATAACTATAGAACCCGATATGAACTTTTTCATATCTGCAGCCAACAAAATTAATAACAATGCCACTCAAATTTGGTTTATTCGTATTTGTATTTGTATTTAGTTATTAAGTGCGATTTTCCATTACAACAAGACACAGCATCTTATAAATTACAGTAATGGAATCAGATAAGTTATTCATTATATTTAACATTAGTAACTCTTAATCTAAATTTAAAATATTACTAGAGGGCCCCTGCTGCTCCGCAGCATTATATTATATTATATTAATTTTTATATATACTAAAATTTGCCAAGAGAAGTTAACGTACAGTAATGCCAAAATATGCCAAGAGAAGTTAACGTACAGTAAAAGTAAAGTTGATTGTACACGCATAACTTTCCCCAAACCCAACGAATTTGCCAAGAGAAGTCAACGTACAGTAGTGCCAAAATATGCCAAGATAAGTTAACGTACAGTAAAAGTAAAGTTGATTCTTCACGCATAACTTTCCTCAAACCCAACGAATTTAAGCAGTTAATAGCTCAAAAGAAGAAGCTTGATCCACTGAGTGTTCTTGGACCTATGTCCACAGCCTACGTTAATTAGAATTCTAGTTATAGAGGTTTGAGAGAAGAAAAATATTGAAAAAAATCTTGAATGCAAAGTTTATTCATAAATTCTTTTAATATATAAGATAAATTACAATTAAAAACATTAAAAAAATCAAATAAAATCAATTAAAATATTGGTATAGTAATTTTCTAAACCCTATTGCGTTGCTTGTATTTTGCATGACATAAGGAAGCTGATTTCAGAGACGAATAGTTAGAATAAAAAATTGACATTCAGAGGCATGGTCCCGGTATTTAAATTGAATTATTCGATTCCCTCTGGAAGATCTTGCGAATTTTAATCGTTCAAAAAGATATTTTGGAGCCTTTGTTATAATAATTTTATGTAGAAATATAATGTTCTTAAATTTAATATAGTTGTCAAATGATATATGTAAAACATAACACGAGTATTGGGATACATGATCAAATTTTCTTAATCCAAAGATATAGCGAATAATGTTGTTGAAAGTTACAGTAAGTTTTCTGTTATCCCTAGAGTTGCAACCTGTGAAAACCTCAGATACACTTAGATGTATTTGCATTAAGTCGTAGACCATTTGCCGTTGCTCAATTTAGAATACGTTTAAGATCATAATTTAATTCTTGAGTTTTGGAAATAATTGAATCCTTGGTACTACTTAAATATAGCTGAATGTCATCAGCGTACATCTGAACCTTAGAGAATTTAATTTGTTGTGGAATATCATTGGCATATATCGAATAAAGTAGTGGTCCAAGGATTGAACCCTGTGGTACCCCTCTTATAACTTGCAGTGAGTTTGAGATGGAGCTACCATTAGCAACAGATTGGGATCTGTTTGTGAGATATGAAAACATGTGTCTATTGCTAATGTAGAAAAGTTAAAAAACCTCTTTAATTTGAGGCATAACATTGAGTGGTGCACCGTGTCAAATGCCTTTGAGTGGTCTAATAAAACCAAAAAAGATATTTTTCCATCATCCATGTTACATCCTAACTCCTCAACTACATCAGATAAAGCTGTTATACAGCTATGTTGTGGCCTGAAACCAGATTGACGCTCTGTAAGTAAGTTGCTGTCGTTTAAATACCTAAAGATTTGTCTGCGTAAAAGGTGCTCGAAATCTTTTGAGAGATATGGAAGAATTGCAATCGGGCGGTATTCGTTACCCATTTTTGGTATTGGTATAATTTTGGCATGTTTCCACTCCATTGGAATGATGCTAGTAGTGATTATGGAGTTAAACAAGTACATTATGAAACGGACAATCCATGGTAAAATCATTTTTATAAATCTGGGGTGTATATTATCAAGGCGCACTGCATTCGATTGAATAGCATTGAAACTTTCAACTACCTCTGTTACTGTTACACGCTGAAATTAAATTTGGGAATGTTTAAATTATTACAGGGAAAATTATCGTAAAATTCGTTATTTACGGCTGGTAGCGCATTAATGTCTACATTCATTGATTGATTAATTGTCCTATTTATTCCAATTTCGCGTATTTGTTTCCAGGTTTTTTTACTTCCAATAGCTGTATTAAATTTATTAAAATAATAGGAAGACTTATCATGCCTTATTTTGGAATCAACCGCTTTCCTAGCCATCTTATATTCGTCGTGATATTCTGATATCCTGTAACGTTTCCACTTCTGATACAGATTATCACGGTGTTCTATTAGCATCTTGGTTTCCATTGTGAACCAAGCTATCTCTATTTTTAATAGTTTTCGTTTTGTTGAGGACATGTTTGTTGTAAATTCCTAAAATTTTACCATTAAGAAATGGCAGTTGTTCTCCAACAGTCGGTAAATAGAAAATTTGACCCAATGGAGTAGAGCAAAGATCATATCCCAAACCCAAGATATCAATATTATTAAAATCACGATAAGTAAATGTTTGGGGCTGCGTTTCTATTGCAAAATCATATGATAAGAAGAGTAGATCGTGCTTCGAAAATGCTGGTGCTGCTAACTGATCATAATGAAGGACTTTACTTTCAGTACTGGTAAAGAAAAGATCAAGCAAAGTGCTATTTGTTGACGTGAAGTGTGTAGGTCTCGTTGTGTTGACAGCTGACAAGTTAAACATCGACATTATAGTGCTAAGATTTGAGTCATCGAAAAGATTGTTATTAAAATCACCTGATATAATGACTTCGGAGTATAACATTGATGAAAGGTCCAGCTTCGTGATAAGACTGTCAAACTTTATCCGTTTATGTGGACTATATACACATCCAAAAAGAAGTTTATCACCACGACAATTTACGTCTACAAAAACATATTCCACGTCATTAGCTATATTATGTGTACAATTTAATTGACATGAAATATTATTTTTTATATAAATTGCAACACCACCAGCATGACTACTTCTGTCGGAACGAAAGACACAGTACCCCTTCAGCTCATAGATATTGTAGCTAACATTATCACAGAACCAGTCTCAGAAACACATAAAAACATGATTGTCATATACAAATTTAAAAATAAAAGACAAATTTTGCAAAATTTTAAAAACATATAGAGAAATGAAAAACATATGTAAAATGAGCAATAAGCAATAAGATTTGTTATTTTCTATATCCAATTAGTTGGACCGAAGAGATAGGGTCTGTAAACCATGGTATAGGGTATCGTATAGTCGGTCTAGACCGACTATAATTTCCCTACTTGTTAAAATATAGAAACATACAATACACAACACATATTTCATTAATTAATGTTAATGTATAATGTAAAGTATAAAATATTTTTTTTCGCAAAATAGCCATTTACATTAAAATTGCATGGAGCATTTTAGTTATACTATTGTATTACTAAAATGTCTTATATATTAAAAAAAATTATGAAAACTAAATTTAGTCCGTCTGGCCGTTCCATCCGGCTGCTTTCCTTCATTTTTTTTTAATGAAAGGTATTTGGACACAGATGTGTCATCAATCATTGAAATTTACTTAAATCGCACCTTACGTAGGTTATACTTAAACGCGATCCTTCCCTGTACATTTCTTACGGGACACATTCACTCAAGCAATTCGAATTCTCACAGCTCCTCTTCTAATGAATGGATCTTGATCGTTTCACTCTCAGAACACTCAGTGGATGAAGCTTTTCCTTTTGAGCTATTAACTGCTTAAATTCGTTGAGTTTGAGGAAAGTTATGAGTGCACAATCAGCTTTGCATTATGCAACACGAAAGTTAACGTACAGATTTCATTACAATAATTGCATAACACATACCCTTTATTGAATTGTGAATTGCCAAAAATTTTGTTACCTTTAGGTGGTGGCATAAAAGGTGGCCTTTATATCTGTGTGTTCAACTAATATTTATAATGAAATAAACTTAATGAACTAAATAGATTAGAAAACATTGAAAGAAATAAATTGAATGATAAAAGAAAACTTTCTAGAATTTGCACTCGAATTTCGAGGGCTGGGCTCTGCTAGTATATATTATTGTAGTAATTCAGAAGATACGAACATAGGCATTCTTAAAATCTTAAGCATAAAATGGAAAACACCTCCGTTGAAACTAATTAGTATGACGTATTCATTTCGTGACCAAGGTATACATTCCTTAAGATCTTTGGTGCGCTGAATACGTATCTGACCTTATAAACGTTTATCCAAATTACAGCTTACCTTAAAATGCTGTACCGATTTAAATTCCTGGATCAGAATCCATTGAAAAAGTGACGCGATAGAGCAATTCTGAATGAGTTTTTCTTGTTCACTGGGATTTAAAACTTTGCGAAATTGTACTTACGTCCCAGAGAACAATTATTATTATTATTGTTAGATTCTGACGTATATTTCAGACATATTGCAATTAATACTGTAACTAATATGCAAATTTTGGTTTTTATTTTCAATGGTGCGTGGTAGAGCAGAAGGAAGCATATATTTCTAAAAATTCATAACTAGACTGTATTCCTAATCGGACCGGTTTCTGGCATTTCAGCCTTCATCAGCGATTTATTGAACATTGTGATAATGTTTGTGTTATAATTGAATAGATTGTTTCTATATTAAATTTTTCTACTTAGGGCGGCCGTGACGTTTGAACCTGCGTCTAACTGACATACACTCGTACTTGCACATTTTTGGTCTTGCGCTTTAACACACTCACGTAAAGTCAGGCCTACGAGCAGTGTGGTTTAAAACCAGTTTTCATATCGTACAACTTTTACTTCGTATTAATCAGATAAAAACGTAAAACAACATTAGAAAAAGTATTCATTCATTTGAAATGCTAATATAAAAAAGAAATAAATTTACATTAACCATAGCTTAACTAATAGAGCCAAGTTGGTATTCACTTAACCAAGTATAAGCTATGATCTTTACTTATTTTATCCCACTCATCCAAAATGACGATTTTGAGCATTTCCTTTGAGATTATTTTTAGCGAACCGATTCAGCGTTCCCATAAATCCCACAAATTCTCTATAGGATTAAGATCAGTTGATTATTTTTTATTGAAGAACAACAATAGCTTGGCATTGTGCGCCATATGTTTGGATACTTATCCACTTGGAACCAATAATCCTCTCCAGCTTGTTGTGCACTTTGTTTTAGATTTAATTTTCAAATATTTATACACCCAACTTGTTTCGCTATAGTCACAATAAATACGAGTTTACCAACTCGGTTACTTGGCATACAATACCAATTATAATGCCGCCTCCATTCTGTTGAACCATTAACAAAAGGTTTTCTTTCTTCAAACTAGCTTTTTTCCTATGATGCCGAAAATGTTAAACTTGCTTTCATCTTAGAGTAAAAAACGTTTCCAAAATTCTAGAGCCTTATTTACGTACTCCGTGTGAACGTCCATATGTTTTTTTTTATGGCTACTGACATCGGAAATGATTGGCTTTCGTGGATGTGGTTGTTGCTGAATGATTCTTTGATTTCACAAGTAATTTTGGGAAGCAGAAACAGTGAAGTCCACTTTGCTGGACACGAAATTAAAAGATCCGAGTTTTTTCACTAAAGGGTTTACTCTTTTTTCAAAGCCTTAAGATAATTGTGCTCTCGTCATCACAGACTAATTTTATTTTGGGACTCATCTCGAAATATAGTTTCCAAAAGATATACAATGAACTCAAATCCACTTTAAGATCGATGTAGCAGACGTACAGGTCATTGTGTAATTCATAGGATTTCCCTAATTGTAAATGTAAATATTCTTTTGCAAACAACAATCCTTAAGCTTTTTGAAAAACAGTTAAGGTTCCCAATGAGTCAAGTAGAAAACTCAACTGGAACGAACGACGAATTTTTCGTTCCGAATACTCGTCGTCAGTAATAAAACACATTTGTTTATATGAAAATGCACACAATCAGTGCGTCGAACGAACTCGGCGATATGTTTATTTCTATTTCTAACGCCTACGAACGACGAATAAATTGGCGTAGAGTGACCGTATTTTATTTTAGTTTTTCAAATGTTTTAGTAGATAAAGTCATTTTTGTCTTTAAGAATTGTTTTTTATTTTATTTATAACCTGTAAGATAAATAAAATCTATTTTTAATTATATAATTTTCTTTTACATAGTTTTTTGTAAATATTTATTGTTTTCGTTTAGTGCTTCTTTTTTTTTTTTAAATACGGTCACACTATCAGCCACAACATGTAAACAAAAATGACATAAAATTAATTTATTAATGAAAATTTATGTAATTTATTCAGAATTAAAAAATTAAACGCTGCCGTACAAAAATTAAGGCATTCACCATAGTGAACATGATGTTTACAATTGGAACAACTCGTACCAAGTTAAAAATTCTTAAATTCATAATTTTTTCCAATATTTATTTATGTGCATTAGGGTTATGACTTTTTTATTTTTTTTTTTTTTTTGCAAATATCAAATTTTACATGTCCTAGCCGAAAAGACTATTAAAAAATATTAAGAAACGCAATCTTACTTCTTCGCTGCTCTCAAAAAAGTTTCCGCACCAAACGCGTTGATATTTGGTCTATATTTTGTTATTTGATTTAAAATATTTCTTCTACGTTTTAAAGACCTTTGTGTGTTTTAGGTGCGATGCCCCGAATGGTTTAAAATTTTCACCACTTACAACACATTTTGTTGCGATTCAAGCAAAATATTTTTTTTTCGGCGGTCGAGATATTTTCCGAGTTATGAACCTCCAAAATTTGGACATTGACTTGTATATAACTTTTTAGTATAATATATACATCATTTTGAAGCTCACATGAGTGCCTTTTATTTGATATTTTTAAATTTGAAATCCAAAACTTGTCATTATCTCATAAAACGATCTTTTCAATGTTGATATCTACAACAGCTGAATAAAAAAAATCTAGATCCATTAGCTTCATTTCGATGTATATTTTGACTTCCTAACCATTTCCCTTCATAAATTTCAAAGTTATACCACCAACAAGGAATGCTCTGTGGAATTCTAGAACAATTCTGGCAATATTAGCATTTGTCCTAAATCCAAAATACCGAACTATATAAAATATATCAATTTATATGTGGAGCATGGTACGACGTATGGTTTTCAGACCATTGTTTCCGCGAAGACAATTTGGATTATTAAATTTAAAAAAGGTAATGAGTGTTTTATAAGGCATGGGGTTATGCGTAGTAATATTTACGCAGAACGTGCTATAAAAGTTGTTCAGGACATTTTCCTTTCTGCAAAAATAGTCGCACTTTAAATCTTAAATTTATATCATACAATATTCAAATAAATAAATAATCATAGGTCGTATCAAAATCTAAATTGTTTAAATAATTTTTTTACTATATATATATTAAATTAATAAAAAAATATAAAAATAAAAATAAAAAAAAATTCAGCGAGTTTCTTGAAATTGCTTTTGGTACGGAAGGCTTTTCCGGCAAAATGACCTGCCGGAAGGTTAAAATTTTGTAAAAAAATTAGTCATAACCCTAATGCACATATTATAAATTAAAAACAATTACAAATGACGTTACAGCTGTTATGTGAATTCGTCGTAATTGTATTTCATTCGACGAATTTACGCAACGAATTGTTGCCGACAAATTCGTCGAGCTGTGCGAAATTTGTCATTCGTCCCAGTTGTGTTTCCACCTTCAATGGTGAAAAGTTCGTAATTCAAAATGTTTTTTGAAAATTTTTGTTAATATTTAAATTTTCTTCTTCAAGTGTTTTGTTTTTACAAAATTAAAAAAAATTATGTATATTGTTTGAATGCCTTTAGATAAATTTAGTTAAATATCGGGACTTAACTTCATAGGATTATTTGATTTTAGTTTGATGTTTTGTAGGTACTGAAAACGTTATATATCAAATTTGACCAAGAGAGATTTGTAAGGAGGCTGATTCTTAACATCCATTTATTTCCAACAATTACAGACGGACAGACAGACAAACATGGCTCAAATGGTTCTGATTCAGTCTAAATAGTAAAAGTCAGTATAGATCCAGTGTCTTCAATAGTGAGAAACATAAGCATAAACTCATTATACCCTCTCTGCAGAGGGATATAGTGTATTAAAATTTTGGACAGAAATCTTTTTTTTTTGCAGATTTTCTTCCATCATGACACCCGACTCTAAAGATTTATTCTAAAGGGGAACAGATTTGAAATTTACAAAAATGCACAGATAAGTATTTTTGATAAAACAAATAGGCTGGTTCAACGAGCCGTCACATCTTTCTTTATGGAATGTACTAATGAAAATAAAACAAAAATAAAATTAAAACAAAATCTCTTTTGCCCACCCCTTTTAGAATGTTGTTACCAATATAAATCTAACTCATACAATATGAACATATCAATATTTGTTACTTGACTTATCAAAGTGTTGGCATCTATTAACAATTATTTACTTCATTAAGTTTCCATTCGTATGAAGGGTAAATAACTTAAACGTTAATTACAAAAGAAAAACCGAAAATTTCGTAAACGTAAAAACTAAACCGCACACATAAAAGAACAGCAAAGAAATACTAACACTCGACATAAAAGAGAATTGTTTAAACTAGCGGAAATCGACAAATGCCACAAATAAAACAAGTAAAACAAAGAAGTGTAGTCGGTCTAGACCGACCTTACGATATCCTATTCCATGCGTTTCGCGGATATAGGATCCAACTTTGCTGCCGTAACAATTGTATATAGAAAATAAGAATAAACAAAATTTTAGTGGAATTTTTATTAATTTGTGGTGCGCGTGTATTAAAAAATTAATATCTCAAGTTATGCGATAAAAATGGGCCGATCATGACTGTATTTAGAGAAATCACCTATAAATCAAATTTTAAAAAATCTCTGCAATATTTTTGTTTTTAAAAATTTATGGGAAATATGCCTAAAACCTAGTCCTGCAGGTTTTAGTTTTAGACTATTGATCAGTGGGTATAATACATACACACTGCACACCAAATTTTTGTAATATATGTTACAGGCGTTTCGTCATACATCACAACGCACCAATTTGTCTTTCCTTAAAGTTCATATAACTTTATTGGTATTTTTTGTAATTTTCTATTATATTTCTGAGACATTTCTCATCTTTAATATCTTTCGGATTTTTACGCTTTCTGCATCTTAGATTTTTATTCACATATTGACGTACATTCCGCATTTCATTTTGAAGGTTTCCTGTTTTTGTTAATAACTGGAAAAACTTAATTTTTTTCAGTATTTCCTAGCGACCTCGATGAAAATTATATTTCAAAAAAGTGTTGAAGAACATATTCTAGAATATTTCTTCTTAAACCTTTTAGAAAAAACTTTCTGGTCGGTTTGGATCTGTTTTCCATTTGTCAATAATATATTTTCTTGCTCCGAATGCTTTCATCTTTGTTCAATAACAATCACTGAAACCAATACAATGTAAACTAAGCTCAACTTTAAGAGGCAGTTGCTTATTTTGCTTTCAAAATTTTAATTTAATTTCTACCACATTGTTCCATTTGAGTTTACAAATTTAGACTATGTTTTTTCCTTCGAGATGTGCATTTTATGCATAACATGTCCCATGTCTTTTGCCTGAAATACGGAGGGGACTCTTTTCTCGTTCTATGCATAGGAAATTTAACTTTCTGCCAATTTTGATATGGCAAAAGCTTCCAGTGAATTTAGCACCCACAAATTATCTAATAGAAACCAAATACAGAAAAATAATTTAAATTTTTTAACCAGCGTAAAATATGTTCCACACAATAGTATGCCGTTTCGCGCTTCGCAACGCCTTACCGAGACTCACTGACATGTTTTATTTCATAACCAATTTTTCATACAAGGTTTGTATTGTGCAATTAAAATATTTTAATTAACTATTTTATATTTTTTTATTTCACTGATCACAATATTTTTGGTTTTTATATTCGGTACTACAATTACACTAGCCAACAAGGTTTTGGACTGGCGCAACCAAATATCTTTACTAGGGTAATTTGGTGGTCTGAATTCGAATCTGTAATCTGGTTTCTCTCTATGACGTCAGGTTTTCGATATACAAAAAAAAACGTTTTTATTCGTTTTTTACATAGAAAATCATTTGTTTATTTAAAAATCAATGAATTTTCAAAAGCGAATGGCGTTATTTGAACGTTTTTGTATTTTAATGGTTCGGTTTCACGTAGTAAGAGTCCAGCAATAGTCTCCCAGCATGCTCTTGTCCCAAAATCCTTGATAATTTCTTTCAATTTTCGTTAAATCTTGGTGAGCACGCTCCCCTTGTTCGTCGCTCACCGCACCTAGGCCTTGTGGGAAAAAAATCTAAATGCGAATGAAGAGATATTCGTGCACCTATTTCGTGATAATTTTTCAATAATTCAGAAATTTGTCTTTAGTTTTCACTCTTATTGTTTCCAAGAAAACTGTCCACGATGCTCTTGAAAGATTTTCAGACTGCATATTCTTTATCCAATAAACATTGTGAAAAATTGTCATCATTCAATAGCTTCCTGATCTGAGGGGCAACAAATATGCCTTCTTTGATTTTAGCATATGAAATTTTGTGAAAAGCCGCTAACAAATATTTAAATACTGCACCATCTTTGTCCAGAGCAAAAGTTCTTAAAAAAAAACCCAATTTAATGGGCAGCGGCGGAAGAAGAACGTCATTTGAATCAATTAATGGTTTATTTGAAATGTTTTGTTTTCCTGGTGAATACTTAGTTCTTTTTGACAACTCTGTTCTGACGTAATGTTGACATGTAGCGCGACTATCCCACAGACAAAGGAAACCACAATATTTTGTGAAACGTCCTCGCATACCAGTCAGCAAATCAATGACCTGAAATAGATTAATTTACAGTTATTTATGATGGTCTATATGGGGGATTTCATGTCAAGTGCACCAACTTTTGAAACCGATGTCTTCCGATCGGGATGAAATTTGCACCAAGGTTAGTCCTATTGGATAGTAGTTTAGACACACTTTTTCAACAAGATCGGTCCAGATCTCTGAGTTAGAGGGGATCAAAATTTGACATTTTGGCCAAACAGGTGTTTTTTCTCATCCATGTAACTTATTAGCTATTGTTCCTAGAAAATTTTCTCCCAAAGAGTTTAGATAGCTATTTCTTCAATATTTCGGAAAAAAATACTTAAAAAAAAAAAAAAAATTGTAGACTTTTTTTTTGCTAAATTATAGCATTTTTTTTGCCTTTTTTTCAAAAAGGGCATTTTTTTTTTTTTTCATAAGAAAGCTTAGGATTTTTCCTTTAAGAGCTTTTTGGTCGCTTAGTGGGATGGGAGTGGGATATCTATCAAAATAAATGTTTTGTAACTCAAGACAACGGTTTTTCAATTTTTCACAAATGCACTATTTTGAATTTTTTCAGATTTGTGTCTAAAACCTTACAAATAAAACTTATACTGAGAAACTAGACAAACTAAACTTTCCGAAGGTATGTAACATACCTTCATAACATAACAGAATAGAATGGTTATCTGTAACCTGAAAGAGTTATTTGCAACATTTCAATCTGAACACGAGGATGTTAGAATTGGCTTCACGAAATTAGCCCAAATGAGGCCAAAACATTGCGTTTTGGCAGAAAGCAGCGGAACTCACACAGTATGCGTTTGCATTTACCATGAAAATGTTAAACTGATGTTGAAGGAAATCAACTTAAAGTACTTAACAGATGATTCGGCAGAAGATTTACACGATTACCGCGATTGCCTTAAATTGACTATGTCTCTTAATGCAACAACTTCTTGCCACTTATGTGAATGTACCAATTGCCCGAAAACCACATTCATCAAAGAAAATTTAATCAACTCTTTAGATCGAGAATATATAGAGGAGGTCAAATTTGATTCTTGGATTCAGACTGACAGATGCACATTGAAAACAATCATTTTAAATGTGGATGATTTTGTGGAAGAAATGTGTACAGGATTGCTAAACTTGAGAACCCATGACTTTTTAGTCAAAGAGCAATGGTCATTCTTCAAGGATTTGAAGATACATTTGAAGTCTGGTGAATTCGTTATTTCATATGATTTCGCAGAAAACTATAAATATGTTCTTCAGGATGCCATACAAGCATTCCACTTCAATAACGACCAAGCAACTATATTCACAGTAGTTACTTACTACATGAAAGATGAAAGCTGGAACACAAAAGTATGGCAATCATATCCGACGTTTTAAAACATGATACCGTTGCAGTTTATGAGTACCAGAAGAGAATACTAAAAATTTTAAAATCTAAATTTACAGTAAATAAGGTATACTACGTTTCGGACGGAGCTCGTCAACATTTTAAAAACAAAAGTAGCTTGACAAATCTTATGGCCCATGAAAAAGATTTTGGAATGCCAGCTGAGTGGCATTTTCATCCTACAGCTCATGGTAAAGGAGCATGTGATGTCATTGGGGCAAACGTTAAAAGAAATGCAGCGAAGTATAGCCTCCAGTGCTCTCATCAAGATCGCATCTTAGATGCGACTGCTTTATTCCATTGGGAAAAGAGTTATTGTAAAGAAACTAAAATAGTTTTTAGTAGCAAAGAGGATTCATCAGGAAACATTGAAGACACTGAAGAGCAGATGCGATGCTGCGGTAACAATCGATGGCACCGCTCAAAACTATGCTTTTATACCGCTTGTCGATGGAAGACCCAAGTTGAAAAAGTTTTCTGCCTCTATTCAAAGACAACAAATAAACCAGCAGCGAAATCAACAGCTGAACCTAGTAACGCCAGGAAAGGATTGACAAAAAACGCAGTAAATAAAGGCGGCAAAAAAGCTGGATGAAAGACTGGGTATTTAAAAAGTGACAAGACTTAAATACTTCATCAGCTACAATAAATTAAGTATAAAAATAGTTATGATATAAATGTATCTGGAATTAAGATTAAATTTTAATAAATTATTCATCTTTTTATTTTTAATATTATTATTATTATATATTAATTTAATTATTATTACAAATAAATAAAAAATAATAATTTTTCAACATTTCTATAGAAAAAAAGTGATTTTTTTCCCCGAGGTTAGCATATTCTGAGTATTACAGTATCGAGGGTATAAAATTTTAGTTAGGTATGTTACATACCTTCGGAAAGTTAAATTTGTCTAGTTTCTCAGTATAAGCTTTATTTGTAAGGTTTTACACACAAATAGGAAAAATTCAAAATAGTGCATTTCTGAAAAATTGGAAAAATGTTGTCTTGAGTTACAAAACATTTATTTTGATAGATATCCCACTCCCATCCCACTAAGCGACCAAAAAGCTCTTAAAGGAAAAATCCTAAGCTTTCTAATGAAAAAAAAAAATGCCCTTTTTGAAAAAAAGGCAAAAAATGCTTTAATTTAGCAAAAAAAAAAATTCTAAAAATTTTTTTTTTTTTTAAGTATTTTTTTCCGAAATACTGAAGAAATAGCTATCTAAACTGTTTGGGAGAAAATTTTCTAGGAACAATAGGTAATAAGTTACATGGATGAGAAAAAACACCTGTTTGCCCAAAATGTCTAATTTTGATCCCCTCTAACTCAGAGAGATCTGGACCGACCTTTTTGAAAAATTGTGTCTAAGCTACTATCCAATAGGACTAACCTTGGTGCAAATTCATCTTCATCCCGATCGGAAGACATCGGTTTCAAAAGTTGGTGCATTTGACATGAAATCCCCCATATATATATATATATATATATATATATATCCTTTTTTCTAACCAAATATTCACCACACGCAAAAAAAATAGCCTGATCTTGACATGCTAAAACGCTATTATTATGAAGATTAATAATTGTGAAATTGTCAAACTAATAACGGTGAAATTGTGTTGTCAGTATTGAATGTTTCACAGTATTGCCAGCATTCGATAAAAAAATTAACAAGACGTGATACCCCAATTTTTATGCCAGATTCAAATTCAGCGCACCCAGATTAGTTAAAAAACGTTCCTCGTTTCTGCAGTCAATTTTTTTTTTTTTAAATTTTTAGACCAGTGTTATCAAATTTTTCGGCATTTCTACTCTGGAGAAAGGGACATACATGTAACTACGCATGTGTAGAAAATGGATTTTACAAATTAAATCGGGCAACACTTAGCTTTTGGCCTTGAATTTACAATATCTTTTGGTAATTTTTTGTTTAAGCGATTTTCGATTTTGCCCATTTTTGATTTTGAAGATTTTTGTCTTTGGTGATTTTAATTTTTCACGATTTTCGGTTTTTGCGATTAATAATTTTCTCTTTTTTTGAGTTTGGCGATAGCGCCTATATATTCCACGAATACTCACATAGATAATTAATGTACTTTTCAGAAGTTTCAAGACTGTTGCTTTCGTGGTACCTCACATTTTTTTGTATAGGATGTGCCACGCCTACTAATCCCATTTTGCCCAATTTTTATCGTACTACTCACATTATTATCTGATTGACTCGTGCAGTGTCGAGGCTTTTCCTTTCATATTACACTAATTATGTGATATTATATATTAACTTTGTATGGGAGGTACCACGCCCATTGATTCGATACCGCCCAATTTTTATCCTACTACTCACATAAACAACTTTTGGGCTCACGCAGTCCCAAGGCTCTCACTATTATAGTACTTCAGATATATGGCATTTTATATTTACCTTTTATGGGAGGTGCCACGCCCATTGTTTCGATACCGCCCATTTTTGTCCGACTACACACATTAATAATAGATGACCTCGGACAAATTTGCAAAGCTATGTCTGTCATAGTACTCGAAATATATAATAGGAGGTGTCACGTCCACTTATCCGATCCCTCCCACTTTCGGCATGGCTACTAACATAAATAATAGGTGACATCATATAAATTTGCCAAGCTCTCTCTGTCATAATACTTAACATACATGATATTGAAAGTTCACTATATGGGAGATGCCACGCCCACTAAAAATATCAAAAAATGTATAGCCTATGTCCATCCTGACGCACCATTCTAAATATTGGAACCAACATTTTTAAAATCAGATGAGCAGTTACGGAGATTACCTCCTACAAACAAACAAACACACATTAACTCTTTATTATATTAGTATAGATAATCTGGATCTTATTGTAATTTTAGTAGGTCTGAATAATCACTAAATATCAAAAAGCTTTCCTTCTATGGCCCATAAAATATTTTGTCGGTATAAATTCATATTTGCGACCTCTAGTTTCATTACCAGGTTAACATGGACACACAAAAAGAAGGACAGACAGACAGACGGATGCACGGACATGACTAAATCGACTCAGAGAGTTATTCTATGTCAAATATTTTTGTTAGTTTTAAACATCATCACAAACTTAGTATACCCTGACCACATAGTGGTATAGGGTAACAAAGGAAATGCTTGCAATATATTTGAGCATGCAAACAAATAACCCTTTTTTTTTTGTAGAGGCTACTCACAACCCCCTAGTCAAACAAGCATCGTCAAAAGGACTATTTGTTTGTGATAATACTTGAAATGATTTATACATTTACATGATCATTCTATAGAAACACATGTGTCATATATGTACATATATTGTATTCAATGTAACGGAAATATACAAGATGATGAACTAAAATATGAACACTTATTGTTCATCCTTACTGTCATTCGACCAATAAGCTGTCAAATAAACTTTGACCACTTTTTTGGTATTGTTGTGTTGACTTGATGTCAGTTTACATATCGGATATGTTCCACTTTAAATTCAATATTAATCTACATACTTGTTTATAATAAAGTATTTGAAGTGTTGTGTTTGTAAAGGTTATGTGGACTAAGGGATAAATTTGTGTCAAAATGATTAAAATCATTGCAACTTATTAACACTATTATTCTCTAAAAGTACAGACTTTAGTTTTGTAAAGAGTCTTAAGAAGTAGTAATTCTTAAGTTATGGCAAAATGAAGAAGGGTTAATCAAGATTGGGCGGGAGAAAAAATAATTAAAGAATTTGTTGAAGAAGAATATGAGAATCCGACATTTTATTGACATTTGCTTGGAATTATTACAATTATTTATATTGAAAACACATTTGGGCAGTAGTAGCAAACCCGAAATATATAAAATTTAAGCAAAATATCTTAAGATTTGTGAATTGTAGTTGGGTAAAAAACATTCATTCAAAGACTAAGACTTTTTCAAATGATGTAGTGATGTAGACTTAACCGAATGTGTTTCTGTTTAACCTACATATATGTAGATAGTCTTGTAAGACAAAGAGTTCCTTCCTTTTGTGATTTTACCAGTGTATATTATTACATTTAAATTCAATATCGTTTATATGAAAACTATGTATAGGTAAAACTAAATTTTCGTAAATACTCGTAAGGTACTTTCTTCGATTATTTATTTATATTTGAGGAATTAACTAACTATTTGGAATATAATAAGATGTTATTTGATCGGCAGTACGGATTTAATAAAGGCACAGGTGTGGATGAAGCTGATATTAACGTGGTTGTTAACATTTGTAATGGACAAGATTCTGAATGTTAGCAGCTGGAATGTTTTTTGATTTGTCTAAAGCATTTGATTTGATGTGGACCATAAAATTTTGATTAAAAAACGTTAAATGTTTGGATTTTCTCAGAAATCCATTTAGTTATTTGCCATCTTGTATGTTCGAGTTGGTGAATTAAAAATGTAATCAATTGGGTGTTTTGTATGGAGTTCCACAAGGCAGCGTCCTTGGGCCACTGTTATTCAAAATTTTTATTAATGACATCAAAAACCTAAAGTATAACCAAAAGTTGTTTGTGTTTGCTGACGTTTACAATGGTTTACAATTATAAGTTTCAGCAGGTGTTGCAGACGCCAATAAAATTTGTAAGACTAAGGCCCAGTTTTTGAGATGTCAGTTAAACTTAGTTTAGTTAAACCGAGAATTAATTTTTTCAGACATGTCCAAATTCATAAAGGAATTGATGAAAAAATTTTGGGTTTAACAAAACTAGGTTTAACTGATATCTTAAAAAGTGGGTCTAAATAAATTAATTTTAAACAAAACTAAAGTTGTAACTAACGTTCATAATTTGAGCGCGCATAGTGTGGTTTAGTTCATCTTAATATTTTTTATACATATTTTACACTTTTTTTTATTTTATTCAGGCATAAATAAAGATTAAAGCAAAAAATGAGAGCTTACTTATTTATTTTTTTTATAGTACAAATTTGGTAACGACTTTTATAAAATTATTGCAGTTTCTGTTACGGCCGTTTGACTTTCATTAATAAATTCACTATTTTTGAGCGATTAATTTTAAAATTTTGCGGGTAGCTATATTTCGATTCAGTGTATCTTATTCAATCAAAAAATACATTTAAAAATTTTTTTTGTGGTTACGGCCTTTTCCAATTTAGGTAACGATATATAGATTTAAGGCAAATATTTTAAAAGTATATGTGAATTATAATTTGATAACATACTTTTTCAATTGATTTTGTGATGTTAACTCATCTGAGTACATGTTTGTGTTCAACCTACAGTTGACTCAAAATGTGAGTGTACACTAGGGCGGTTCATAAAATAATAAATTGGATTTTGTAATGGGCCAACCGGAATTTATATTAACCACCGTGAAAAAATAACACATAATTTTTTTCAAAATTTTTAAGAAAGATTTAGCGGTCGCTACCGGATCCTAAACATTGGAATTTTTGATAAAAATCGTCGCCTCTATTCCTTTTTTCATATGTATGTATAAAAAATATATATATATTTATTTATATATATATATTTATATATTTTTATGATCACTTTTATTGAATGATATTTGTAAAACAGAACGTATAAAATTTTTTCTGAATCGTTTTCTGAAACGATTTAGCAACTCTTGTCCGTCCGTCCGTCTGTTCTTACAGGAAACTTGATGAAAATTTTAAAATATTGAATACTAAGATATCTGTTTACATTTGGCTTTTAAATTAAGAAAATTATTTTAAAAAAAATGCCGCAAACGCATCCCCTTCCCAATCCCCTCCCCAACCCTCCTTTAAGTTTTGTATATATGTTTTCCGTCTCTATTTATACAATGGTACTAAAACCCCTCGAATAATAGTTTAGAAAACCTATATTCAAAATCTTAAGTTATATTTATTCATTACAAATGTATAAGGAAAGTAGAAACAAATATTAATTAAAAAAAGTTTTTAATTAAAAAAAAAAAAAAATGCAGTCAATTTATGAAACTTATTCTGATAGACATAAAATATTTATAATTTTCCTTTAAATATTAAAATAATTATTTGAGCAAAGTTGATTTATTTGAGTCTGGGTAATTTTGTCTATATTCTTTCACCAATAACAATAAATACTGCTTTTGCTCTTCATTGTTGGTATGTAGTTTATTAAATTCTTCCATCAGTGCCACTCCTCGTTCCTCTATATAGTTAACAACTCTCATAGAACGAGCTACGCGTCTACCATTTATGTAATCCTCATCTTCTTCCCACGCTTCAACGTTTTTCGTTATGAAATTGGTTGAAATGCCGGTTTTGCTAAAAAATCTTAAAGTATTTTTGGAAACAAAGTCTTCTAGTTTTTTCTTGTTTATTAGACTGGCGTCTAATGTTATTCTTTTCGACGGGTTCTCAGGTCCTTCAACATCTAAAGCGTCCACCATTTTCTTTTTTGTATCAACAGAAACTTGGTCGTCAAAAAAAGCGAGTGCGACGAGCTCTTCTGATAAATACCAAAGATGACCAAGGAATTTTTTAATGGCTACAATTCCAATTAACGCATTTACTTCATCATAATTTTGTATGTCATTTCTTGGAGCATAAGTCGCTGAAGGGGCTACAAACCAATACTTGACGTAAATTGTAACAACAAATATACAAACATCTCTTATTGATTCTGCTTCACTTTCATTAAGCCTGAATTCATTTCTATATAAATAAATCTTCAAACAATAAATGGCTTTAGCCATCCATCTTGCTTGGTGAAGACCTCCAGGTGCTCTGAAAGAAATCCCATTTTCGGGAACACCTCCTAGGAATATTAGAGTTAGCTTCAATTGCTCTTTATAGTCGTCTCGAGGCTGAAACTGTTTTAACTGAATTTGAACGAAAGAAATTATCTCATCTGTAATATATGTCACTTGTTTTAAAACAAAAAAGAACAGAAATTCCCGATTGAAAGTTTTTCCGATTAATTTTGCTCCAGGCCAACTTAAATTTTTTAAAGATCAATGTTTCAGGCCCGGTTGAAGTACCAAGTGCCTGGCGAAACACAGCTTCAAGCATTATTTCCAGAATGTGATGACGACATGCCAGCCAAAGCATAACTTCATTCATCTTTTGTTCTAACAAAAAGCATGCACCATTTCTTCTTCCAGTATTTGTTGCAGTTGTGTCAAAGCTCATGCATTTGATTTTTTGGCTTAGGTTCCATTCTAGTAAGGTGGCAAAAACTGCCGACGCAGCTGCAACACCTGTTCCAGCAGATAATTTTGGGACTGCAAGCAGGTTATCAATTCCCATTCTAGATACCAGGATTGGAAGACGTTCAACGAATTTATTTCCGCTGATATCTTCTATCATTTTTCCATCCAGTGAATTGTGAATGGAACGTCAGGGTTAAACTTACTTTTTAATGACTCGGCCATGATTTCTCGGAAGTCAATTCGCTGTCGACGAATAGAAGAAGTGCTTATATTATAGTTTGAAGGATCGCCACCAATGTGTTTAACTGTTTCTGTCAAAACTATAGCTGCCTTTCGGTTACTTAGCTTTGCAACGTCAAGACTCACAGCTAAATTTTCATTTAAAATTTTCTTTCTGCCTCTGCATATCTTTTTTCCGCTGGTTCAGAAGCTTTTAAAGTAGATAAAGTTTGGTCATCAGCACTTGACGAATACGATCGATAGACTTGCTCTCACACTCCAGCATTTTTTTTTTTTTTGGGAATCTCTTTTATATGGGACCATTTTTCGTATTTAGCATTCCTTCTTAAAAGTGTTCAGTCTACATTACCTATTTTTCCATGCCGACTGACCTTTCGCTGAGCATTTAAAAAAATTTTATCCTCCTGTATTACAATCATGTTTAAGGCATTAGCGTGAGCAATATCGAAAAGACCTTCCACACTAGTTGACCAGTCTTGTTCTTTTTTGTTCAAGCCTTCTGAGCGCTTTGCTTTGTTTTCCTTAAGTTTCTTTAATTTTTGCAAAGAATGAAACATTATATCAATTTTATCTATTACGCGCTTTTTTGTTTGTGTCGATATTGCGGCCATTTCCCAAATCGCTAAGACATCGTTTGCAGTTGAAGAGCAACAGCCTCTTATGGTTAATTTGACATATATTTTGTAGTAAAAAAATACACTTAATACCTCTTTTTTTGTAGGAAGTTTGTTCTTGCATATCTGTGGTGATACCTGTCCGGCTTATCGGACAGGTTCTATTGCGCGTAGCCGATGCTGTTGAACTTGAAGCCATTATAAAAAATTATCCACAAGCTGGTCTAATAAAGTAGAAGTATATGTTGTTACACTATTTTATATATTGTTTTAAATATATGTTTTTTATAACTCACCAGCTTAGGATTAAAATCAGTTGTAAGATTCGTTAAACCAACTTATTTGTGTCACCGATTTAAAAAATATAATATATATAATGTACCTATTTAAACTTATTACAATGCACGTAACATAATGCTTATTTCACAACACTCCATTAAAAACGATTTTATCGAACAGCGTACAATATTTAAATGGTAAACTATAACCGTGTATAAACAAAATGTTTGAAGACACAATCACTATTTGTAACGATCCACGTGCTGCAGCGTGTGGAAGCCTTCTTATTTAACATTAAAAAACAAACCGTAACGGAAAATTGCATGCTTGATGTAGTGGTCAAATAAAAAACTTTTGATATTGGTTTTAAATGATGAATTATTAAATATATATTTTTTTTATCAAATTTGGTTTTTAGAAAAAGAACATTACAAACAATTTCGTGACAAGGGCTAAAAACAGCTATTAATGGTCTGGGATCTAAAATATTAACTACTTGGGGAAATTATATGGGACTATTTCTTGCGTGATCTTGAATAAAAAAGTTTCTAAATCGTCTCAGAAAAAGATTCTGAAAACAAATTGTGCTCTATTTATTTAAAATGCCTTATTCAATAACGGTGTACATAATTTGTTTTGTTTTATTATTTTTAAGACACGCACACATGGAATAAGTTTTAAAGACAGCAATTTATCTCAAAACAATGAAGTTTGGGGTCCGGTAGCGACCCCTAAACATTGATGAAAAAAATTTAAAAAAATCATGTGCTATTTTTTCACTGTACTTAATATATATTCGGGTTGGCCGACAAAAAAATCGACAAAACAAAAAAAAGTGTTATATATGAACCAGCCTAGTGTACACCATTAGTGTTAAAATTTAAATGAAGTTTTTTATAACAGAAATTAAATAAATCTCTATGATTACTTCTTTATTTATGTGCGTTAACAAAATAAATAAAATATTATGAGAATTCTCTTTTACAAAAATCCATATAATTTGACCTTTAAAAGTCACTTCGATTTATTTTGAAAAAATAAAATTTAAATTTCTCTAGTCCTAAGTAGACAGTAATAACACGGGTCAACTAATTAAAAAAAAAAGAAAAATTTACTGTAGAAACGAAGCATGTATTTAACTAATCTGGGTGCGCTGAATTCGAATCTGATATGAAAAATGGGCTATCACGTCTTGTTCATTTTTTATCGCATGCTGGCAAAACTGTACAACAGTCAATACTGACACTACGTTTTCATAATTATTAATTTGACAGAAGCCCACATTCATTCTAAATCTTCATAATAGTAGCGTCTCAGGGAGATCGTGCGTTACTGATTCAAGCTATCTTTGCTTTGTGTGTGGCCAATATTTGGTTGAAAAAAAGGATATGCACATTGCATTACAATATTTTGCTTTTGCTGTCAGAAACTTGGACGAACCGTGAACACAGGTAATGTTTTGCAATAGCTGTAAAACTGTCTTATACAAGTGGTCAAATGGCAAGAAAATCTATTTCGATTTTTCAATTCCAGTACTTTGAAGAGAGTCAAGTAAACGCGAAACCGATTGATATTTCTGTTTAACAAAAGTTGATGAATTCAATATGAATGTCCCATCGGTTTCCAAGCCAGCTCAAAGTCCACCAAGTGATCATTTACCAGTCATTCCCAGTGCTACGAGCAGTGAATCCGAAAAATCTTTCACCAGCAGTGGTAGTTTGTATGAGACTGATGATGAACGCCATTTAGTGACTCAAGCTGAGCTGAATGATCTATTTCGGGATTTACATTTAACGAAGCAAGACGCAGAACTACTAGCTTCACGCATACAGCGGTGAAAACATCTTGCAGTTGGGACAGAAGTAACAATCAATAGATATAGAATCTTGGAATTGGCTGCATATTTTGAATAGAAACACTATATTCTATACTGGTCTGATGTTGATGGTTTATTTCAAAAAATAAATCAGCCAGATGACAAAAGTGAATGGAGATTATTTATTGATGGCTCTAAGCATAGTCTAAAGGCTCTTCTTTTACATAATGGGAATAAAAAAACCATCCATACCAATTGCTCATGCCATTAATGCAAAGGAAAATTACGAATCAATGACTGAAATTTTGACATTACTCATATACAACGATCATAAATGAAAGATCTGTGGTGGTCTTAAGGTGTGTGATTTAAATTTCTTTGTACATATAGACCATCGGCAATAACTGCAAATTAATCTTTTTGAGGTCATTTGTTTGTTGACTGGTATGCAACGAGGTTTCACAAAATATTGTGGTTTCCTTTGTCTATGGGATAGTCGCACTACATGTCGTCATTACGTCAGAACAGGGTGGCCAAAAAGAACTAAGTATTCACCAAGAAAACAAAACATTTCAAATAAACTTTGTCAATGCTCTGGACAAAGATGGTGCAGCATTTAAATATTTGATAGCGGTTTTTCCTAAAATTTCATATGCTAAAATCAAAGAAGGCCCTCAGATCAGGAAGCTATTGATGACAATTTTTCACTATATTTATTGGAGAAAGAATATGCAGCCTGGAAATCTTTCAAGAGCATCGTGGACAGTTTTCTTGGAAACAATGAGAGTGAAAACTACAAGCAAATTTTTGCTGAATTATTGAAAAATTATCACTAATTAGGTGCACGAATGTCACGCAAAATGCATTTTCTTCACTCGCATTTAGATTTTTTTTTCACAAAATCGAGGTGCGTTGAGCGACAAAAGTGGGGAGCGTTCTCACCAGGATTTAATGAAAATTGAGAGAAATTATCAAGGATTTTGCGACAAAATCATGCTGGGAGGCTATTGCTGGACTCTAATACGTGAAACGGAACCAACATAATACAAACGACGCACTGTGGTCAATATTTTGAGATAGCGGCCAAAACTCCTTTTGGTTTTTGTTCTCCGATTTTGAAGTTATTAGACTCATATGAAAGCAGACAGTAGTAAGGCTCGGGAGCCAAAAAATTGGAACTCTATTTCAAATATTTCACTGAGAACAGGGTGGTCCAAAATGGGCTTTTAGAGAATTTAGTAAATTTATGATATTTTTAGTTAATTTTTAAAGTTTAAATGATCATAACTTTTTTGTTTTTCAAGATTTTTGGACGAAATAAATTTTGTGTTGTAGCTTAAATTATTTCCTATTAACGGTAAAAAAAATTGAAGCTCTACTGTTTTCAGAACAATTTAAATTTTTTTTTTTAAAAAGGTCAAATTTCTCGGAAATTTCCTACTTCATAGAGCACAACTCCTGTGAGTCAAGCTGAGTCAAAACACAAATTTACTATTTTATAGTACTAACTCTCCCCTACATTCCTATATATACATGTCCATGCATCGGGACTGCACTTTTTGAGCTACAGCAATTTTTCTGACCCAAGGTAAGATATTCGGTACAAATGCACGTCATATTTTTTGAGAAGTTATTTGTATGTGAAAGTGGCTATTATGCATATATTTTGATGAAATTTTGTACAAGAGTTCTTATTGACCCAAAAAATAATTCTGTTGAAATTAGGAGAAGTTGGCCCATATTTGGACCTAGTCCACATAGAAGGGTGTATCAAAATTTTGACAAAAATGACAATAGAACTCTCAAATTATGTGGTATCTGGCAATTCATTTGGAAAAGGTAAAAAAGATTTTATTGCCATCTAATATTACACAACTTAAATACGTGAAAATTGCAAATAAATTTAAAACCAATGGAAATAACTGGTAAAACCAAGTACCTTTTATATTATGTTTCAAAGAGGTAAAAATGATCATGTTGAAACTTCGAGCAATAGTATATTAATCCATGCATTCATTTTTTTTCTTCATTATTGTTTAAACAATGGCTAAATTCAGTTATAGTGTTCTATCTAATATATATTTTGAACGGAAAGATGAAAACGACATTATTTTACATATAATGAATAATCCATTCTTCAAAATATGCGACAAACAAGAAATTAAAATTCATAACTTAAAAATAAAAAACTTTTTAAATACTTTAAGAAAACGGTACAATCAATGTTCCAGAAACAAGAAATTGTTTTACTCACGCAACCAAGAATGGCTAAGAAATAAACTTATTTTTAAAAAGCCATCAGTAACTACCACGGAAACTGGAAAAGGTGGTCGACCAGCAAAGCCAATTGATAATTGTAGTGAAAGATCACGAAGACGCAAGCTTAAACATATCAATGAAGAAGTTTCTTGTAGCATCATAAAGGATTCATTTCTGCATCAAATTCAACCATCGAAAACTAAAAAGGGTAAAATTGCTATCATTGAAAAAATAGTGGAAGCAAGCCCCAGACGCACAAAAAGGATTTTAGAAAGTATGCCGACACCAACTGAAGAAAATAAATTTACTCCAGAAGAAGCATTTGCACTATTTTTGGATTTGAAAATGACTAAAAACCAATATACAGAATTGCGGAAGCGAACCAATGAAAAAAATTGTGGAATTTTTCCATCATATCGAGATATAGTTTCTGCCAAAAAGATTGCTTACCTTCACCAACTGCTATTAGTGTAACTTCAAGTTCAGCAGAAATAAAATTGCAGGATCTTCTTGAACACACTGCAGAACGATTATTAAAGACATTTGATGCTGACTATTTAAAGAAGTTTAAAATTGCAGCATGACTTTAATTTCTAAATGGGGATGTGAGGTCCTCTGGCCAGAAACAATACAAACAATGTAGTGCGGAAAATTCATCAGATGCCAATTTATTCATGATTTCTTTCGTTCCATTACGTTTAACAAAAACTTGTATTGGTTCAGAGCCGTCAACTAGTAGAGCTGCAGAGATAGATGTATGGAAGAATGAAATTCCCTCGTCAACAAAATTTTGTAGACCAATAAAGTTTGCTTACAAAAAGGAAACTTAAGATGTCATAGATGAAGAAGTTCGAAAAATAAATGATCAAATTAAAGAACTTCAACCAGTAACATTTAAATTTGATGACCAAGACATTGAAGTAAATTTTAAAATGTGTCTCACAATGATTGATGGAAAAGTTGCACAAGCTTTAACCAAAACAAAGTCATCGTCAAGCTGCACCATATGCCAAAAAACATCAAGTCAATTGAGCCAACCACCAACACAAGACGATAGTTTTAATGAAGCATATGAATTTGGAATGTCACCTCTTCATGCTAGAATTCATTTTATGGAGCATATTCTTAAATTGGGATACGATTTGGAATTTAGCCCGTTAGGCGAAACAATGAGAAACAACAAAGAAAATTTGGAAAAAAGAAAGCAAAAAAAAAAAAAGATATTCAAGAAAAATACCGTGAGATTGGCCTTATAATTGACCAGCCAAAGCAAGGAGAAGGACATTCTAATGATGGAAACACAGCAAGGAGATTTTTTTCCGATCCAGAAACTGCAGCTTCTATAACTGGAGTAGATTATGATTTAATACGACGATTCCAAATCATATTACAAGTTATAGCATGTAGCAAAAAGATAAATGCAAAAAAATTTGGTCAGTATGCTAATGAGACAGCAACCCTTTATAACCAAAAATATTCTTGGAGACATATGCCAACCACAGTTCACAAAATTTTTTTTCCATGGGGAACAAATAATTCAGAACAATCTGCTTCCAATTGGAGATCTCTCAGAAGAAGCCCAAGAAAATAGGAACAAAGACTACAGATTCTTTCGGGAGCACAATACAAGAAAAATTTCCAGATATTGTACTACTGAAGATCTTATAAATATTTTGTTGTGCACATCAGACCAATATATGTCCAGTATTCGACAAAAATGGAAATCAACCTCATTAGAGTTAGATGAAGAAGCTAAACAACTACTGCAAAATGAAAATCAAAGCTATTTGGAAGAAATTTTTACTAATATTGTTTAATTAATACTAGTTTAAAGATTATAATTTGTTTCTAATTTTAGTATAAATTTTTATTAATACATTTAAATAAAATATATGTGCACTTTATAATAGTAAAAGTTTACTTAAAATTTTATCGATGTTGTGTTCTGTATATAATATATCCAAATGGTATTGATATTGTTGGGAATTTCAGTGTTATTTTTCAGTTTAATCCTCACAAGAATTAGCTTTCTTCCAAAAAAACCAACCTTTGGCCCTTGTGAATATTGAGACTAAATAAATGTCAGGGGCCAAATGTTGGCATTTTCTGACTAAAATTAAGTTTAGGAATAATAAATAAGTATTGGTTGTAAAATGCGATTGGAGAAAATAAGAAATTATAAAAAAAATACCTATTTAAAATGTCAAAATATTCAACTTTTACATGGAAACTCAACAAAAAATTAAAATGCATTTTTAACTCCAAATTACTTACGTTCCTATCAGTCGATTTTTACGTTTAAACACGCAAATTGAAACTTAAAGTCCCTCCTATTGAACAAAACAAATTGCGTAAAAAAATACCAATCCGTCAAAAGTTATAGAGTTTTGACCGCTATCTCGCGAAATTGACCACTGTGCGACGTTCAAATGCCATTCACCCTTCACTTTTGAAAATTCATTGATATTTAAATAAATTAATATTTTTTTATGTAAAAAAAAAAATTTTTTTTGTATCCCGAAAACCTGACGTGATAGAGAAAAACCAATTACAGATTCGAATTCAGCCCACCAAATTACCCTAGCAAAGATATTTCGTAGCTCCAGTCCAAAACCAACAAAAAAATGGGCGTGACACCTCTCACACAAAGTGAATATGAATTATAATATATCTTGTGTACTGGGACTTTGCGCGAGCCTATAAGGTATTCAGATGATTAGTCGAACAAAAATGGGCGTGATCGGAGCAGTGGGTGTGGCACCGCCCATACAAAGTAAATAAAAGGAAAAGCCTCGACACTTTTAATGAGTTCATCAGATATTAATGTGAGTAGTCCGATAAAAATTGGGCGGGATGGGACTAGTGGGCGTGGCACCTCCTGTACAAAAATAATATGAAGTACTACGAAAACGATAGTATTGAGACTTTTAAAAGTACATTAACTATCAATGTGAGTAATCGTGGAAAGTATGGGCGGATCGTCAAATACAAAAATCGCCAAAATCAAAAATCGCCAAAACCGAAACTTTTCAAAATCACAAATGGGCAAAATCAAAAACCGCTAAAATCAAAAACCGCCAAAATCAAAAACCGCCAAAATCAAAAATCTCCAATAGTTAAGTGTTGCCAGATGTAATTAGGAAAATGCAAGTGCTTCTTAAGAACAGCTATATATACCTTGCTCCATAGTAACGCCGAAAAATTTGATAATTGTTGCACTGAATGAAAAAAAAAAACAAAAAAAATTGTATATCGGCCGGCATGAAATAAAATGTTTTAATTGTACAATACAAAGTTCGAAGAAAAGTTGATTATGAAATAAAACATGACTATAAGTCTCGGTAGGTCGTAGCGAAGCGTGACAGGGCATACTAGTCTATTATAAAATATCATTATAATGTTTAAGTAGAAAAGGATAAAAGTCCCAAAGTCTTTATTAAAATTGTCAAACTAAGTATTAAATATTAAGTTAATAAAGAATTGATTTGATTTGAATATATCATATTTTGTATTATCGACAATTATAACTATATCATCTGCATATAAAAGTAATCTAATATCTAATTCATCTATATATAATCAACCTCTAAGACAATCAGGAGTAAGTACAGATAACAGACGACTTTATGTCATTGTTATTAATTACCTATCTTTATTTATGTTACTTAATATGATTAATTAATTAAATAAAGAATACATACATACATACAAGTACAGAATTTTTCTGAAAAACTCTCTCTTATTCAGACAGCTGATGATGTATTTTTATTTAATTTTTCAATAAAATTGACTAGCTACGAAGAAATTCGGAATTGACGTAGTTAATAAATTGAGAGCTTTCTTAATACCGTGTCAAATGCTGCTCTGAAATCTACTAAAAATGCATACACTTCCCATGTGGTTTATTATTGAAGTGAGATTATATATACTATCAGTCGTTCAATAGTTTTCCGAAACCCAGATATTCCAGATATTATGTTAGCATGCTGTTACGAGTATTTTTAATTCATTTTGACAATCAGCGAAGTTCATTAAAGGAATGCCTATATAATTTTCGGGCAAATTACTATCTTCTTTCTTAAATTTGGGGTATATTATGCTAACTGCAAATATTTTATCTATATTGTATGTATTACTAAAATCGTTGGCCTACTCTTCTTAAAACTCAGCAATGTCATTAGTATAAAATTTCTAGGGTATCCCATCAATAGCTGATGCTCGATTGGCTTTAAATTTCGTTAACATGCCTTGAATTTCATCTGCTGTTGTGAATTTATCAAGCTCATCGATTTGTACTAGATCTTCTGCATAATATATATCTTTATTTGTTGCGTATTTAGAATTCATTCGATGATATATTTGATCTACCCGAGTTTTAATTTCTTTTGCCAACTTCCACCATTCTTTGGTGTTATTTATTTTGTTTATATTTTCATCCAGTTCTTTGTAGGATTTTCTTTTGTATTTTTCACACATACGTTTGTACTTCCGGTTTGCATTAGTTTGTTGTTCGGGGTTTCGAGTTCTATGTTACCTGTAGAGTCAATAAAACGATTTTTCCTTCGCCTCCTTATGTCGAGTGTTACACCATTTATTTTTGGGAGTCGTTGCTGTTTTTGACTCACTGTTTATCTTAGCTGTAGACGATATACTCTTCGCAAGATTTGGAAAAGGAAATGCAATCCTTTTTTCTGCTGAACTAAGAGTTAGTTTTTCATAATATAATTCTTTATTTGCATCCTTCCTTAACAATTTTGTTAGATTTTGCATTTCACTTTCTTAATTTCTTCATGTGGAGACAAATCTGTGTCTCTATCTACAGAGTACATAATATATAGAGTAGAATATAGTGACGTTCAAATTTAAGTTCGGTTGTAAATGGGATCTATTAAAATAGCCGATCGGATACATCTTCAACATCAAAAAAATTTTAAAAAAATTATAAATTAAAATAACACTGTCCAACAGCATTTTTCGAACAGAATAACGACCGTATAATTCTGAAAGGGCATGTTGATAATTTTTATAGAATAAATTTATAGTCCAGCTCGTCTCAGTTTTTTAAAGTGGGTCAAAGTTTTATTTTTTTTTTCGAACGGAGCATTATACTAAATGAAGAATTGTTGTAAGTTAATATCTACGAGAATTTTTATTGTCAGAGTTATATTGTGGAATTTTATGAGTATAATTTTTGTGGAAGATTTTAACTCAACTCTTTGTGGGTCAATTTGACCCGATTTTTCGAGAAACTAAGAAATTATGAGATATATTAGAAGAATTTTAGCTACTCCATTTATGGGTCAATTTGACACTTTTTTTTTAAAGAAATTAAGGTATGACGAAAAATTTTTGTAGGTAAGATCTTCATAATTTTTTTCAATATCGGTTTTTTTGCTTAAAAGTTTTCGAATAATATGGAATTTGTAAACATTAAAATAAGAAATAAAAGTAGTGTTACAATAGGTGTAGCATAAAGCTTAATATCTTTTCCTGTATTTATCTTAAAGCGAATGTTCCGAGGAATTGAGGTTTCTGTACAAACCCCATACGTATTCAACAAGTATAAAACTTTGGGATTTCCTTCGAATCTCTTCAATACTGCAACAGTATATAAGGTCTTCTGATTTTTCAAAACAAATTTCAGAATAGCGTGTCATTTTCTTGGAAATGTAGCCTTTACATCGGCTTCTATCAAATCCCTGTTTTTCAATATGGAACATCATATTTCGGTTTTCTATATTGTCCAAATTGGGACAATAGTTAAACCCATTTCGGTCCGAGATTCAATTTCATTTTTAATTTTTGGTACCTTTTTCAGGCTGATTGAAACCCGCTGAATTCGAAAATCTAATACGAAAAAACCGAACCACCAAAATAAAAAAGACGTTCAAATAACGCCATTCACTTTTGAAAATCCATTGATTTTTAAATAAACTAATGATTTTTTATAAAACCTGACGTGATAGAGAAAACAGATCACAGATTCGAATTTAGACCACCTAATTACCCTAGTAAAGATATTTGGTTACTCCAGTCCAGCACCTTGATGGCTAGTGTAATTTACTTTTAAAATTCTCCGCATTTTTTTTTTAAATTTTCAGAAATCAATTACTAGCGAACATTATAGTGAGAAGCTATTGTCTAAAGCCAACAGACTTCTTTGAAATTGTTTAGATTTAATTATTAATATCATAAACCTCAATTTTATGGCAAATTAATTTGTTTTTGATATTAGTTTGTTAGCCTATTAACAACAAATGCATTAGCAATATATACCTACATGTAAAATGACAAAGTGATGTGGTTAATAACTCAATTTATTTCTCAGTGCCACCAACATATATTCATTTTTTGCGACTGCCTTTTAATATAAACAAATGCTCTTACTTAACAGACTGAAGTAACTCTATAAAATAACAACATTACGATGGTAATATTGTTTAGTTTATTGAACAAATTGAAAACTTATTACAAAAACGCTAATGCAGTCAACTGTAATATTATGTACACTATAAAAAAAATGTTTCTTAGTTCTAAATACCCTGTACCATTCTATGATCGGGTTTGTATGAGCTTATATCACAAATGCTCGACTTAACTCACCACTTGTTAGATTTGAAATTGAGTTTTATGAATTAGATTTCGCGCTTATGCTGCAGTATTTCTCACAAAATATATATGGTATATTAAGTTTCTTAGTTTGTCCGAAGATTTACGAGGTACAATGGAATCATTAAAAATAATGAAAAAAAATTTAATTGTTTAATTTATGTGCCATTTGTATGACTGCAATTTAAAATGTTTCAACATTAACAACTTTTGGCCACAGTGTATTTTTGATAAGTTTTTCAGAGTTTGCTAATGTATTTCATAAATTCAATTATAATGATATTCTCATTGGTTATTGTTTTATATGCTTGTTTGTTTCAAATTTTAGTGGTAAATTAATCTAATAATCAATACATTCATAGCAAAGGCCCATTATAATGAAATAGTGCTGCTATTGGCAGTACAACACTTGTAGTGACATATTACACTTCTGTAATTGATACTGAAATGTAACTTAAATGCAATTTAAAATCAATTCATTTTCAAGCATTTGTTTTACTTTTGGTATTTGTTTATTTTGTTGCTTTTGTTTTACATGACCTTATTTTGACTGTTTTTATATCGTATTTTTAATAATTGGATGCAGATGACATTTAACAAAAAAACAGGTGTCAAGCATACAACCCACCATAAAATGTTGCTAGGCCAGAGGAAGGTTTTTAATGGAGATTTGACTAAGATATTTATGACTTATTAGATAATTCTGTTTTTGGCAATTAAAATGCTTCTCCTTTATTGAACCTGTGTGAACAAAAAGCGTATATTAGATTTACTGACAAAATTGAATACCTCGTTTTACCATAATCCATAAAATTGACGGATTTAGTATAAATTAATCTAAAAAATAAATTTTTCTTAATCTGGTTCATAAATTAAAAATCACACTTTACCAATTATAAATCTTTATTTTCTAAATAGACAAAGTCTTTTAAATACCGTTTATTCATTACCCTACTTGGGCACTGTAATCTGTCTTTTTGTCAACCACATCGACTTAAATCTTTTGTTGCAAAATTGTACGGTTTTTGGGAAATTTTTTATATTGTTTTTAGTTTTTGATTTTGGCACTTTCTTTCTGTTAGCCCATGTAGTCCAAACCAAAGTTGTCTATTTTCTAAGTTACAATTGGTGTAAAATTGTCGGTAGTTATGTTTCTGCAACAAACTAAATTCGGTTCTACCAGTTTCACTCGCTGAAAGATATGGTATAATTTTTACCCAGATAGGGAGAGACATTTATTACATATAAGTATGCCTTGTCGCGCTTCGCTACGACTTAGCGACACTTATGGACATGCTTTATTTCACAAGCAATTTTTCCTACGAAGTTTCTATTATGCAATTCAAATATTTTATTTTATTTATGCATTTAATCTTTTTTTTTATTTCAATGCCTGCCCATGATTTTTTTTTTCGGTGCAACAGTTATCAAATTTTTCGGTATTCCTACTCTGGAGCAAGGTGCGTCTAGCTACTCATGAGAAGAAAATGGATTTTCCAAATTAAATCTAGCAACACTTAACTATTGGCCTTGAATTAGAATATCATTTGGCAATTTTTCATTTTAGCGATTTTTGGTTTTGACTACTTTTGATTTAGCGATTTTTGATTTTGCCCAATTTTGTTTCTGAAGATTTTTGTTTTGGCGATTTTTATTTATCACGATTGTCGGTTCTGACGATTATTTATATTGGCGATTTTTGAATTCGACGATTCCACTCATATTTTCCACAACTACTCACATCGATAATTAATGTGCTTGGCAAAAGTTTCAAGACTGTCACTTCGTAGCACTTCATGCATATAATCCCATTCCGCCCAATTCTTATCGGACTACTCACATTAATATCTGATGGACTCGTGCAAAATGTCGAGGCTTTCCCTTTTATAGTACAGCAGTTATATAACATTTTACATTTACTTTGTATAGGAGGTGCCACGCCCATTGGGTCGATCCTGTCCCCATTTTTTCCGAATTCTCACATTAATAATAGATTACCTCAGAACAGACAGTGACTCTGAGTCGATCGGCATTATAAAAGATAGGCCTAGATCAAATATTTTTGTTAGCTAGAAACATATTGTTTAGGGTATAACAAATAAGTTGCTTCGTACAGGATGGGAATTCACCAGATCAAAGTCTTGTTCTGTATAAAAATATCAATTTGCACTTAGGTTAGGTAAGGTTAGGTTGATAAGAGGAGCTATGTAAATGCATAGCTCATATCCGTTGTGTCTGGATATACACCTAAGCCAGTAGGTCGGCTTAGGTCTTCGGGAATTGGAAAATCCTGTGCGTTAATAGACCTAATACATTCCGTTATCGAGACCAATTCAGCATGAAAGACAGAGTTGTGATCCGGTAGACGGAAGTATATCTCTGTAGAACGGTCTTCATCATAGAAACCTATGCCAGTCTTACCATGCAGACTTTCCCTGTCTGGTATCCGTATACTGCAGGACATACCTGTTGACACTTCCGAGATTCTATCACAGCTAATATCCACCGTGTTAAGTCCCGGAATTTGGTCAAAAATTGTCTGGGGTGTGGTCATGTCATCGGTGATATATTCCCCTATTACCCTTAATCATAACATGGCCAGAGCTATATTCTCTAAAGCCCTCGTAGATGTAGTCCATATTGCACCACTGATCCCTATGCAACAGAGGCGCTGTATCGTTTGGAATGGTTTAAAGTAGCATTTTCTGTTCATTGACGTCCATATGACTATGGATGCGTAGGTTAGAATAGGTCTAATGGCGCTTGTGTATAGCTAATGTGTCATCCTCGGGTTTAAACTCTGCCCTCAATATGGTCCTTCCAAGTGAGCTTTTTGTCGAGAATCACCCCAAGGTATTTCACCGTTTGTGTGATTCTAATCGTTTTGCCCTGGAAGCGGGGTTCATCGAATTCGACTATTCTCGTCTTCCTAGTAAAGAGCCATATTTCAGTCTTTTCCGGATTCACATTCAATCCCCTCGGTTGTGCCCAATCCTATGCTATTTCGAGTGCATCCGATGCCCTCCTACATAAATTTCTAGGATCTTTGCCCTTTAACAGTATCGCTATACCGTCTGCGTAGCAGACAGGTTGGAAACCCTTATTGGCTAGAATCCATTAAAGACTGTTTATGGTGGTCAACCAGAGAAGGGGGGGATAGTGTCCCACAACAAACCTTGTCTCTTATTTTAATGACACTAACCTCGCAACTGATCCATCTATTCCCTAGCATGTGACTGATCCAGGCTTTGATATCCCGGTCGATGTCGAATCGTTCTAGGGATTGGAGTAGCGAAATGGTTGATACGTTGTTAAAAGCTCCTTCTATATCAATGAATATGGCTAGAGTGAAGATTTTTAGATCAAAGGATCTTTCGATGTGGTGAACTACTTCATGAAGCGCAGTTTCTACTGCGTCCCTTTAAATAAGCGTGTTGTTTGAACTTAAACAGCCCAATTGGGATTTGAGATTTAACCATGTTATCGACTATTCGCTCCATGGTTTTCAGTAGGAAGGATGTTAGACTTATCGGTCGATAGGCCTTTGGGTTCGCGTAGCTTTCTTTCCCGGCTTTGGAATGAAGACCACTTTGGCCTCCTGTCATGCCTTGGGGGTGTACGCAAGTTTTAGGCAAGCAGAGAATATGCCAGCCAGACTACTGCCAATCAAGTCCCCGCTCTTTTTTAATAAAGCAGGAAAGATTTCATCTGGGCCTGCTGCCTTAAAGGGGGCAAAGCTTTGTATTGCCTTAATTACCATATTTTCGGTTATTCTATATCTTTCCTCTCGACATTGTTCCTTATTAGGCCCTTCATATTTTTCCCTTTCCGATCCCGTCTGCTGTTCCACGTTGGTCCCAGTTTCTCGGGACACATTGGTACCAATTTCTGGGTTCCTATTCGACCCATGTTCTTCGGTAAGAAAGTGTGTTTTCATCAATATTCTTAAGGACTGTTCCATTGATTCCGCCCGAATCCCGTCCTTATCGACTAGGGTTTCAGGCTGTGAGTGGGTTTTTGATAAGAATTTCTTGATTTTCGAGACATCATTAAGTTTCCAGGAGTTACGTTTGGCTACTCGAATCTTTTTGTGGTAGGCCCTGAGTTTGTCATGGTAATCATCGCAGTATACTGCATGTTTTTTACGACGAGCCCTATTAGATAATCTTCGGACGTCCTTACCAAGATTTATCAATTCCCCTGTCAGCCATGGTTTTTCTCGGGGAGATCTCCTTTCCCGCAGTGGACAACATTCCTTGAAAGACTCAATTAGGCTCTTCGTTAATCTATCTACTTCCCCGTCAACCTCTTCAACATTCCTTAGGACTGTGGGAGGAGTAGTTAGACAGGTTATTAGATTTCTTCAAAATTTTGGCCAATCCGTTTTAGCCTTATTCCTGACCTTAAGGCGTTCAGGCGGTGGTTATATCAGATTAAATAAAATGTATCGATGATCCGAGATAGCTAGAGACATGGATATAGTCCACTAAATTTTTCGAACAAATTGAAATATCTAAAACCTCTTCCCTCAATATGTTAACAAAGGTTGCCGTGTTCCCAGTATTAAGGGTAAAGAGGTTAGTTTCATTAAGGAATTCAAGTAAAGCATCCCCCATTTGGATACAGTTCGAACTACCCCACGCTATATGCTAATTACCATACCTATTGCTCTAGCTGTCCTTACCATCTCTTCTAGTTCCGACGTCAGTAGAGGTGTCGGCGAGTCCAAAGGGAGATAAACCGATGCCAAGAGAGCTTTTGCAAAAAAGAGGTACATGTGCATATCTTAACGTAGGTTGTCAAAGGGAAAATGAATTACAGTATAAAATGAATTACAGTATAATTTACAATAAAAAAATAATTTTTTCTTTATATAAACGTTTGAAGTTTTAAATCTGACAAATTAACGGGTTCGGTAAATCTAGTGTTGTAGATTTTAAGAAGGCAGAAAATAATGCCGTTTTCTTTTCTGACAAAAAATGTCGCACTTTATATGCATATTTTTCGAAAAGTGTAGTTTTTATGTATTTTGAATTAAGAGCAACCTTATCTTATACATCAATCGAAAGGTGTCAAAGTCAAGCCCTTGCAAATCGCAAAAAATTGCAGCCATTGACTTCTTTCAGGTCATAGTGTGAGAATATTTCTACCTTGTTCCCCTTTTTTGAATATTTTCACCATATGACTTCAAAATTTTTAGCATTTTATGAACACAGCACTTTGAGACCTTTCGATTGGTGTGTAAAATTAGGTTACTCTTAATTTAGAATATATAAAAAAATACACTTTTCGAAAAAAGTGCAAATAAAATGCGACATTTTTTGTCAGAAAAGAAAACGGCATAAGTGTCTCTTGTTTTCTAGGGTACTATGACTATGACTTGCAAATATATGGGGCGTTTCATGTCAAGTGATCCAACTTTTGAAACCGATGTCTTCCGATCGCGATGAAATTTGCACCAAGGTTAGTCCTATTGGATAGTAGTTTAGGCACAATTTTTCAACAAGATCGGTTTGTTACCGCAGCATCGAATCTGCTCTTCAGTGTTTTCAATGTTTCGTCATGATCCTCTTTGTACTAAAATCTATTTTAGTATGAGTTTTCTGTATTGAACAATATTTCAAATATAATGAAAGTGTCGCGGCTACAGTTCAAAAACTAAAAAATATATTCGCGAAATTGATGCAACTACGCCAACTGTGAAGATTGTAATAAAAAAATGCACAGACTGGATTGGTGATGCTAAACATACAGAAGCACTTCGTTCTTATGTCAAAATCAAAGTCACGCGTAAAACACCAGGAACATAAATTCGGCATCGTGTATAAGAAACTTCAAAAAGTTTTATAAGCGTGTAATAATCGAATGTATTATTATCCACGGTAATAAAGTTCAACTGATAAAAGAACTAAGCCCAGTGACCATATATAGTGAAAAAGTTGAATGGATTATTGAATACTCTCTCATTTCTTTGATTATAATTGGACCCCCAAATCATGTAACTTAAAACTTTTGAATTTAAGTTTATGCGGTTGTTGGAAATCAAGGGTATATGCCAACAAGCCCACAACCATTCGTGCATTGAAGAAGGGTATTGCACCCTACATCAACGAAATTTACCCACATTAATGCAATAATGAAAATTACTGTCCAAGTGCAATCTGCTCTACGCTCTCAAAGGTGGTGGAGAGCATGATCAATTTCCATCTTGTGAACTACCTAGAGGCCAACTCTCTTCTTAATGATCGACAGTATGGCTTCCGTAGAAATCGTTCCACGGGAGACCTGTTAGCTCTACTTTCTGAGCGATGGAGTCGATCCATTCGCAATTTTGAAGAAAGTAAAGTGGTTGCTCTGGATATTTCCAAGGCATTCGATCGAGTGTGGCACGGTGCACTGATATCAATGCTTATTGCATTTGGGGTCGGTAATGACTTCTCTCGATTTATATCGAGTTTTCTCAGAAATCTAACAATACGTGTTGTAATTGATGGGGTCTCATATAATGAGTTTCAGCTTAATTCAGGGGTACCCCAAGGTTCCGTTCTTTCTCCTGCTCTTTTCCTTATCTTTCTGAACGACCTTGCCGGTCAAACTTTGAACTCTATATACTCTTTCACAGAAGACATCAGCATTTGTCATTCATTTTCCCTTAATTGTAGGCAAAGACCTGTTAACAACCTCCGAATAGGGTTGAATTTAATGCGCTGAAAACTCAATGTTGTATGTTTACCCATAGGGCCATGGATTCAACAATGTCATTTGTATATATGGGTGGTATAGGTATTGAGAAGTCGGATATTCTTGATGTTCTAGGCATGAGAATTCAATGTGATGTTCATTGGAAGGAGCATGTTTTTCAAGTGCCGAAAGAAGCATTCAAGTGTCTTGGTTTTCCAAAACGGTGCAAAAATTACTTCACTCCCTCTGATCTCCTTAAAATCTGTACCACTTACATCCGACCGGAAATGGAATACAACTCCCATATACGGGAAGGAGCTTCAAAGTCTATTTTGGAGCTACCGGACCGTATGCAAAGGAGGGCGTTGACGCTCATCAACGACAGTGGGGTATCCAGCTCTATTGGCTCATTGGAACATCGTCGGAATGTGGGTTGTGTATCACAGTTATATAGATACTACCATGGGAAATGTTCTTCTCAGATTAGCGAACTTATTGCAAGTGCCCGAGTTCCGGTTCGCTTTACCCGCTTCTCTAGTAGATCAAATACGTTTGTAGTCTATTGTTCAGTTAACCGCACAACGCATTACAGAGAGAATTCGCTTATCAATCGAACTAGCCGTATGTGGAATAAACTCCCCGCAGAGGTCTTTCCTGACAGTTATAATCTAATAAAATTTAAGTCAAATATCCACAAACACTACTCCCTCTTTCCTCCTTCCCATAACCTATTTTCCTGAGATCAACACAATGCACTGCATCTATAGGGGGCATCCCCTGAGTGTTGGCTAATAAGTAATAAAAAAATATGGTAACGGAAAACTTTTCAAAAGGGGAACGTATATGCGTACGCATTTTCCAATACTTTTTCACTTTTTTAGTGATATCTAGGGACTTAGTGAACCGATATTGATGGTTTAAAATAAAGAACTTATCAAGATGTTAGTTAAGCATTTTCACTCAAAATGAGTACCCTTGCTAGCTTATTGGGGGCGTTAACATGACAAGCACAACGTGGAATCATCATATTTTTTCAATACTTTTCACTTTTTCAGCGATATCTCGGGACTTATTGAACCGATGTGGATTATTTCAAATAAAAATAACTCTCAGGATATTGATGAATTATTTTCAATAAAAGTCAGCACTCCTGCTGACCTACTGAGGACGTGCTCGTGATTTTCACAGACGGACAGACAGACATTTCTATGTCAACTCCGCTTGATTTATGGATCACTAATATGTATACCTTATGGGGTCCAGATTTTTTTAAATTATTACAAACGAAATGACAAATTTATATATACCCTCTGCACAATGGCCTGGAGGGTATAAAAAATATTTATTAAAGCCTTAGCTACAATTTTGCTGATTAATGAAATGGGAAATCGTCAATGCTTTTTCAGTTATAGATGAAAAACTAAGCAGACAATATCAATTTAGCATGAAAATTATAAAAAGTCACAAAAAGTATGTCCTGAGAACGCCAAACCTTTTGGAAGTTGGTCTAGTACTGTCATCTTGACTTGGAATGTCTACACAAGATTTTCATTTGTTCAACTTTAGTAAAAAAAATACTGTTGTCACCACCAAGTGTCTTGTGGTCTCATCTAAATCGTGATAATTTAAAAAAAACCAATGCGCTTTTGCCTATATTCACACACAAATACTGCTGCTAATTTAATTAATGCGAGTAAGAAATTTTACTACACATTCTGCTTTAAAAAGAACTAAAAAGTGGTAACAATTCATAAAAGAGCATAAAACAAATCACTTTGACTGTCACATGCCCATCATTTCAGTACTTTAGTTTGGTGGTCCCCGTCACATCATCAAGCAACACATCATCAGTTAGTTGTGCATCACCATAAAGTCTTCACTCTTTGTAAGTTGTCACTTAACAACCGTCATTTAAATATCACAGAACTAAATACGTTATCATCAAACAGTTGCAGTATGTCCTTCCTCACTCGCCGCAATTCATTTAGCATTTATGTGTATGGTAATTACTTGTATGAGTGTATGTTTGAGTGTGTTTATTTATCTCAACAAATGTCTGTTTTGTAACTAGCGGTGTAATGTTGTCATTATTGTTGTATAAAATCATCAACCCATTCCCTTCGCCCTCTTTATAAACATTCTTAACTACACATTTACCACTTTGTGAGATTGTGCAAGAATGCTTAATCATTGCTCCATTTATTTAATTATTAGCCAAAAATAACAGATTCAGTTTGGCTGTGCTACAGATATTCTGCTGCTTACATGATTAGCTGTTACTTAATTAATTACATTTCTCCAGACTCTCTCAAATTCAATCAAATTTTAGGTTATATAAATACGTGAATATTTGTTAAATTTTCTTAAGCTATTTAGGGCGTAAATTACTTCGTAAATTATTCAAGTTAAAATTAAATTACCCACAAAAAACTTTTTAATTACTATAACATTAAACAACCAGATTCCAGTCTTCGAAATTCGAGTGCAAATTCTAAAAAATTTTCTTGTTTTATTTAATAAATTATTGACCCTAAAGGTATGCTATGTCCACAATAATTTTTCGATTCAACACAATTATTATTGTGAATGAAGAAAACAAACTCATTTTCTTTGTAAACACATTATCATATTTAATAAACCAGAGTTCAGAAAATAACACACACTGAATAAAAAACTCGTACATATATGTAAACAAACATAGCTCAGACCAACAAACACATATTTTTATTTTCATATCAATTAAGTGTGTTTCTAAATTTTGTACGGTGCCCAACACAATCATGACTTTGTTTCGTTTTAGTATTTCGTTATCTATACGAACATTTTTCTATCACGTATTTTTTGTTTCGAACACACAAAAACCACACAAATTCGAGTCTAGCTTTATTTTAAGTTCATTTTTTTGCACGTGTACTGCTCAAAAAAATACCTTTCAAATAAAATACGTTTGGTCAAAATCTGGAGAAAACTGTTGAACAAATCATCGGTCACTAGAAATCGCCTTACCTATTAATAACATTAAACTACATTAAGTAGAATCTTATCTTAATGAAAGTTCTGAATAACTAAGATAAGAAATCAAGTGATAATCACGTATCATTGAGTCTAAGCATTTGATGATCTTTTGCACTCAGTTAAATAATATGTGGATCTATAATTTTTTACCAGATATAAATTAACAGCCAAATCCTTTGCTCATCTTTTACCCCACATAACATTAAGGCGTGTAAAGAATTTCAATTACATAACTACGTATAGCTTGCTGACTAAAAATTTTTTCCTCTAAACAGCCAATAAACGGAAAAACAAATGAAATATCATGCAATGTCCTTATAAAACACGAGAGCTCATGTAATGCAACTGTAAGTTTTATTTTTTTGCCCACTCCAGCTACACATATTTGTTGAACATTTGAGCAGCATGTAATACAAAGTAACAAGTCTTTTAATGGTTGTCACTTGAACTTAGATTATGGTTACAAAAATATAATATTGCTGGTGGGCAGTGGCCAGAAATACGGGGTGCTAAATATGAGGCTATGGCATGATAATATAATGGAAACATTAGCTTAAATAATGTTATAAGATTATAGTATATATAATCGTATGTGTTAGGGTATTAGGGTAGTTCAAGGTTTTCGATTTCCCTTATAAAATTGTTAGTCCTCAGTAAAATTGACACTTTGCCATATTTTAAATCTAGGAAAAAACATTCTAAAGAGTCTTTTTCAGCAGGTAGGTATAAGCCAAACTGGCACAAACTGTATGTATATAGTTAAAAATATAAAAAATTTAAAGTTATATAACGTCATTTTATATTACACTTGGGCATTGATAACGTGCTGACTGGTATAATCAAAAATTTCTGTCTATATCTTGATCGTATTACCTTGGAAAAATCTTTATTCTCCTACATTTGTGTTCTTCTTTTGATGTGTAAACATCAACACGCGCAGGGGTGTAAATTTCTATTTCAGAACACAAACACAAAAATAGCGTAATATGTTAGCCGTAAGAGAAATCGGTGTGACATATGATTGTATTGGTGAAAACATTATGATATAAAATTGTTTCAGCCAATTCAACAACCATTTGCTGTAAAGCGACATAAATTTCATAATTTGAATGCATAACATATACATAATTCAATAACCCCACAAGTATAACCAGAGCCCCTGATACATAGATGGCGCTTTCTGTTTGATTTTAAAAGAGTAACATCAAAAAACCCTTCAATGTTTGCACATCTCCCCTGTGATCGGACTCACGTGATTTTTTTTATTTTTTTTATTTACTTAGTTATCATATATCATTATTTTACAAATATTCATAAAAGAACTTTATTAATTATGAGATTTTATACAACAATTATTTACAATTATTTATTACATATAAAATAAACAGAAATTTGTAGGAAAAAGTTAGTAAAAAAACCTATATCCTAAATCGCAAAAAAGAATGAAAAGAAACCAAATAAGAAAATTATAGTCGGCCTATATCGACTGTAAGATACCCTATACAATGGTTTACAGACCCTATTTCTTCATTCCAACTAATTGGATATAAAAAAAATAAGCATAAACCAAATTTGAGTGGCACTGTTATTAATTTTTTTGGCTGCAGATATGAAAAAGTTCATATCGGGTGCTATATTTATATGGGAACTAGGTCGAAAAATGGACCGATCCTGACCATATTTGGTGAAGTCACTTATATTTTGATAAGATATATACAAAGCAAATTTGAGAGACAGTAGTTTAGACACAATTTTTCAATAAGATCGGTCCAGATCTCTCTGAGTTAGAGGGGATCAAAATTTGACATTTTGGCCAAACAGGTGTTTCTTCTCATCCATGTAACTTATTACCTATTGTTCTCAGAAAATTTTCTCCCAAATAGTTTAGATAGATATTTCTTCAATATTTCGGAAAAAAATACTTAAAAAAAAAAAAAAAAATGGAGACTTTTTTTTTGCTTTTTTTCAAAAAGGGCATTTTTTTTATTATTTTTTTTTTCATAAGAAAGTTTAGGATTTTTCCTTTAAGAGCTTTTTGGTCGCTTAGTGGGATGGGAGTGGGATATCTATCAAAATAAATGTTTTGTAACTCAAGACAGCGGTTTTTCAATTTTTCACAAATGCACTATTTTGAATTTTTTCCTATTTGTGTGTAAAGCCTTGCAAATAAAGCTTATACTGAGAAACTAGACAAACTAAACTTTCCGAAGGTATATAACATATCTAACTAAAATTTTATGCCCTCGATACTGTAATACCCAGAATATGTTAACCTCAGGAAAAAAATCGCTTTTTTCCTATAGAAATGTTGAAAAATTATTATTTTTTATTTATTTTTAATAATAATTAAATTACTGTATAATAATAATAACATTAAAAATAAAAAGATAAATAATTTATTAAAATTTAATCTTAATTGCATTAGATCCATTTATATCATAACTATTTTTATATTCAATTTATTGTAGCTGATGAAGTATTTAAGTCTTGTAAATTTTTAAATACCCAGTCCTTCATCCAGCTTTTTTGTCGCCTTTATTTACTGCTTTTTTTTTGTCAATCCTTTCTTGGCGTTACTAGATTCAGCTGTTGATTTCGCTGCTGGTTTATTTGTTGTCTTTGGAAAGAAATCGCATTGAATAGAGGCAGAAAACTTTTTCAACTTGAGTCTTCCATCGACAAGCGGTATAAAAGCATGGTATTCAGCGGTGCCATCGATTGTTACTGCAGCATCGAATCTGCTCTTCAATGTTTTCAATGTTTCCTGATGATCCTCTTTGCTACAAAAAACTATTTTAGTTTCTTTACAATAACTTTTTGCCCAATGGAATAAAGCAGTCGCATCTAAGATGCGATCTTGATGAGAGCACTGGAGGCTATACTTCGCTGCATTTCTTTTATGGTTTGCTCCAATACTATCACATGCTCCTTTACCATGAGCAGTAGGATGAAAATGCCACTCAGATGGCATTCCAAAATCTTTTTCGTGAGCCATTAGATTTGCTAAGCTACTTTTGTTTTTAAAATGTTGACGAGCTCCGTCCGAAACGTAGTATACCTTATTTACTGTAAATTTAGATTTTAAAATTTTTAGTATTCTCTTCTGGTACTCATAAACTGCAACGGTATCATGTTTTAAAACGTCGGATATGATTGCCATACTTTTGTGTTCCACTTTTTCATATTTCATGTAGTATATAACTACTGTGAATATAGCTGCTTGGTCGTTATTGAAGCGGAATGCTTGTATGGCATCCTGAAGAACATATTTATAGTTTTCTGCGAAATCATATGAAATAACGAATTCACCAGACTTCAAATGTATCTTCAAATCCTTGAAGAATGACCATTGCTCTTTGACTAAAAAGTCATGGTTTCTCAAGTTTAGCAATCCTGTACACATTTCTTCCACAAAATCATCCACATTTAAAATGATTGTTTTCAATGTGCATCTGTCAGTCTGAATCCAAGAATCAAATTTGACCTCCTCCATATATTCTCGATCTAAAGAGTTGACTAAATTTTCTTTGATGAATGTGGTTTTCGGGCAATTGGTACATTCACCTAAGTGGCAAGAAGTTGTTTCATTAGGACACATAGTCAACTTAAGGCAATCGCGGTAATCGTGTAAATCTTCTGCCGAATCATCTATTAAATACTTTAAGTAGATTTCGTTCAACATCAGTTTAAGATTTTCATGGTAAATGCAAACGCATACTGTATGAGTTCCGCTGCTTTCTGCCAAAACGCAATGTTTTGGCCTCATTTGGGTTAATTTCGTGAAGCCAATTCTAACATCCTCGTGTTCAGATTGAAATGTGCAAATAACTCTATCAGGTTACAGATAACCATTCTCTTCTGTTATGTTATGAAGGTATGTTACATACCTTCGGAAAGGTTAATTTGTCTAGTTTCTCAGTATAAGTTTTATTTGTAAGGTTTTACACACAAATAGGAAAAAATTCAAAATGGTGCATTTGTGAAAAATTGAAAAACCGTTGTCTTGAGTTACAAAGCATTTATTTTGATAGATATCCCACTCCCATCCCACTAAGCGACCAAAAAGCTCTTAAAGGAAAAATCCTAAGCTTTCTTATGAAAAAAAAAAAAAAAAATGCCCTTTTTGAAAAAAAAAAGGCAAAAAATGCTTTAATTTAGCAAAAAAAAAGTCTAAATTTTTTTTTTTTTTTAAGTATTTTTTCCCAAAATATTGAATAAATAGCTATCTAAACTCTTTAGGAGAAAATTTTCTAAGAACAATAGGTAATAAGTTACATGGATGAGAAGAAACACCTGTTTGGCCAAAATGTCAAATTTTGATCCCCTCTAACTCAGAGAGATCTGGACCGATCTTATTGAAAATTTGTGTCTAAACTACTATCCAATAGGACTAACCTTGGTGCAAATTTGATCCCGATCGGAAGACATCGGTTTCAAAAGTTGGTGCACTTGACATGAAATCCCCCATATATATTTTATTTATTTTTTTTTTTTTTTTGATCAATTTAAAAGAAGATCGCGAAAGAGCTCTATATGGGGCCTATGACTATATGGGGCCTATTGTCCTATAGGTATTATTGTTGGACTACTGATTACCGGATATAATAAACACATACAAACCCAATTTGAATGAGATCTATAAGATAATTTGGATCTAATGACAATTTATATCGATTTCATAGCGGTCATTTGTAAGGGGATTAGCTCTGAACATGGAACGAATTTAACTAATTTCAGTAGCTTCATCCTATGACCGAAAAGCTTTTACGCCAAATTTCATCAAAATATATTTATATTTGCGACCTTTAGTTTGATTACAAGTTTTACATGGACAGACGGACAGACGTACGGACGGACATCAATAAAGCGACTCAAAGTAGATCGTTGTAATAAAAGATGGATCTAGGTCAAATATTTTTGGTAGTTACAAACAGCAGCACAAAGTCATTATACCCAAACCACATAGTGGTGTACGGTATAACAAATTAAAAATGAAGAAATGGGAGAAAGAGGTTATAAAACAACTCTTAATGTCATCTAAATTTAATAGATTTGTTAGTAGTCGTCAGATTATACTCCTCAGATGTTCGTAATTTGAGCTTTTACATTTTTGCTTAAATGTATGTAAGTTAGCTTTTGGTTCAGAATCTCCAAGGGAGGTTGTATATGATTTTCAAATTCTTATTTTGGATAATTTGTAATCTTCTTTTATGAGTATTTACACAATTTTTCCGTACTGGACATTAGAGTGGTCCTACGTTATATGGACATTTTTCAAATTGTGACGTTGTGGATTGGCAGGGTCCAGTTTGTTACCTTTCAATATATAACTAATAAATGTGAAGTTTGGGGACAATCGGATAAAGAAAAGTCGCGCCAGAAATCGATTGAAAATTTCAAGAGTATTTATATGGGGGAAAATATGACTTTTTTGAGATTCTACGCAAATTTCGTTCTATAGTTTAATTTTATCGACAAGTTGTTGTAAGAATCGGCATCAGTATAAAGTTGTCTTTGCAAAAAGCTACTGAAATTAAAAATCGAATAAAACCTCAACAAGAAATAGCAAATACCACAGACCACTTTTGTGCCAAAAAAAAACTAGGTCATGAAATTTGATAGCATTTTTTTCAACTTTGAGAAATTGATTAAAGCCATAATTTTGTTTTTATCTCTATACATAAAAGTAATCTGATATGAAGCACTGTTTTATTACCACGGTGTTAGCCTATTTCGCATTTTGACCGAAAATGGGAAATTTTTTTGATAAAATTTTGAAAACTCCTTTTTCAAGTTTTCAAAAATGTTCTTCAACAAAATTTAAAAAAAAGGATCTGGCACTTTAAGTGTTTATTAAATGCATGTTACAGATTAACTGTGTGTGAATTTTGTAGTAAATCCCTACGCCAGAATTTTTTTGACAAAGATTTTATATTTGCGGATTTCGAGAAAAACAGGATTTTTTTAAATATTCTGTAAATTCAAAAATTCATCACTTTTCTACTTTTAAATATTATATTTTATCTTAATAGCCCAGGGTTTCGGAAAAAATTATATGACACAATTAACCACTTTGGAATTGGGGTCACATATGACTACAAGCTAATAAAAGACAATTTATTCAAGAAATTCAAATATTTTGTAAGTGCTGTTGCGTTTGTGGATACGACGCTCAAAGTATAATAACCAAATGTGTAAAACTTCCGTTCCTAAAATTTGAGATAAATCCGAGAACGTTAACCCATTATTTGGCAAGGCCAGCTTTGGATTTTAAGATATTTATAAATAAAAACTAGCAGAGACCAGCCCTCGAAATTGGAGTGCAAATTCTATGAAATTTTATTTTATCATTCAATTTATTTCTTTCAATGTTTTTAATATATTTAATTCATTAAGTTTATTTCAATATAAATATTTGTTGAACACACGGAAATAAGGACCACCTTGTATGCTACCTAAAGGTATTCAAGTTTTTGGCAATTTTTGATCCAGTGAGTGTTCTGAGAGTGAAACAATCAAGATCCATTCATTAGAAGAGGAGCTATGAGAATTGGAATTGCTTGAGTGAATGTGTTCCATAAGAAATGTACAGGGAAGAATCGCGTTTGAGATGACTTGAGTGAGGTGGAAGTTGAGTAAATTTCAATGATTGATGATATATCAGTGTCTAAATACCTGTCGTTAAAAAAAATTAAAGAAATCGGCCGGATAAAATGGCCAGACGGACTGACTTTAGTTTTCATAAATTTTTTTTAATATATAAGATTACCGAAGACTAGTTTTTCTATTAAAATCGACGAAACCACTATTTAGAATTTAAGAAAAATAATTCGGTTAATTTTTATTTATTTAACCCTTCAGTGCTCCTGGGATCAAAATAATCCATTGTGATATATCTTTGGTGCAATTATCTTCTTATTGCTCGCGAATATAAATTAAAAAAACTTTTAACCAATTTTGTTATAAAATTATTTTATGTATAAAAACTATTTAGATAATTTAATACTAATGCCGATTCCTAACAGAAAAATTAAACTATAGAACGAAATTTTTTTAAAATCTCAAAAAAAAGTCATATTTTCCCCATATAAAGACACTTGAAATTTTCAATCGATTTCCGGCGCGACTTTTCTTTATCCGATTTTCTCCAAACTTCAAAATATGGTTTTTTTCCGATTTTACGAAAGATTTTTTAAAAAGCTATATAACTTCAAAATTGAATAAAAAATCGACAACAAATAATAAATGCCCTAGACCAATTTTGTGCCAAAAATCACTAGGTCATGAAATTTAACGGCACTTTTTTTCAACTTTAAGGAATTGATTAAAATACTCCGACATGAAGTATTGTTTTATTACCTCGTTGTTAACCTATTGCGCAATGAGACCGAAAATGGGAAATTTTTTTTAGAAAATTTTAATAGAAAAACTCGTTTTCGGTAATCTTTATTTAAATATATCTTAAAATCTGGACTTGGCAAATAATTGGTTAACGTTCTCGGATTTATCCAAAATTTTGGAAACGGAAGATTTACATATTTGGTTATAATATTTTAAGTATCGCTTTTCAAAATTGAACAGCACTTGAATTTTTTGAATATATTGTCTTTTATTAGCTTGGGGTCATATGCGACGCCAAGTACAAAAGGGTTAATGGGGTCATATTATTTTTTTTTTTAAACCCTAGGCTATTAAGATAAAATCTAACATTTAAAAGTAGAAAAGTGATTAATTTTTGATATGAAGTATTTAGTATTTTACTGAAATCTCATTTTTCTCGAAATCCGCACAAAAAATCCTTGTAAAAAAAATCTGGCACAGGAATTTACTTAAAAATTCACATATTCACATTAGGGGTTAACTAAATTCCAGATCCTTTTTTTGAAGTTTTCTTTAAGAACATTTTAAAAAAGGAGTTTTCAAAATTTTATCCAACAACTTTGTAATAAAACAGTACTTCATATCTGAGTATTTAAGTGGGGGAGCTTAGGTTTTAAAACCTTTTTTTTTGCATTCCCCTTTCTGAATGCACAACATGTCGAGAGTGTTGTATCAAAATTTCAATTAAATCGGAACAAAACTTAAGAAAATACAACGTTTCCACCGACTGGCCTAATACGGTATATCGTATATAAATGTACATAAATCGGTTTTTGAAAAACTTTAAATCGATTTTCTCGCAAATATTCGAATTCCGTGAACATCATAACGCAAAATCTACTTTACCGATTCTTTTGAGAATTTACACGCTATATCTACATATAAATCGGCAGGTAACCACGTAGAGTTTTTTTATTTTCCATTCTCTTCCCCATTTCTTGACAAAAAATTCCAGAAATTTTATAGCAGAAGTCGTGTTCTTCCCTTCAAAATGCTGCTAAAAATAAAAAATTAAATAAAAACTCTTTGTGATTACCTCGGGAAATATGTCACCTTTTAAACGCATTTCGACATTTTTCGTACAATCTGAAAAAAGCTCTTATTTTCCCCATATAAACACACTTGAAATTTCCAATCGTTTTCCGGCTTGTCTCTTAACTTCACATTTAATAGTTCTATGTAGAAAGGAAATAAACTGGATCCCGACACTCTCCAAAATGGCATTTTCATTGTTAAGGACCACTATAATGGACATACATAAATAGATCATACTACTGCTTATCATCATACTTCATTAAATCGAATTGGAATGGAGCTAATACGTTTTGGTGGTTGAAAGCAATTTAAAAAAAAACCTTCGGAGAAACTATAATATTTGTTAACGATAATAGTCATAAGATTTTAACAATAAATTCTTAAATAATATAACTATGAAATAATATAGAAATCCTTTTTTTAACGATAATATATGACGAAAACAAAAAAAAAAAAAAAAAAAATTGTCCCCCTCCCCCCCGAACCAAACTCCTGCATACGTCTCTGGTTGTAACAATTAATTATTAAAGTTAAGTATTAAATTGTATAAACTAAATATTGCAATTCATGGAAGCAAACTTAAATATAAAATCAGTTAATATAAAATCAATAATCACAAAAAAAATTGGTTTGCAGCAAATTCGGTTGCAATAGCGAATCTGTTTTCTGTGTGCAGACACAATGTATAACCCGGAATTTTATTGCCTACACAGTAAGTAAAATGTATTATCTAACAAAGAGCCTCTTTTTTATTTCCCTTCTTCTTCGACTGATTTCCTTCATTTTGAGCCACCCTAATGAGTTTTATATATGACAAGGCGATAAAGACGACATTTATTGTGTTTATTATAAAAGAAGTTTAAAAATTTTAAGATGTTCTGCTCGAAATGAAATTAAGCAATATGTTGCATTCGAAATTACCCATTTAATGTTGTTACAAATTGTGTATAAAATCTAAACTTAATAGTGTCTTTTTCGTAGATAATGGTTGCGATTATTAGTTATATATAAGTGTATATATAGAGGGCGCAACAAATAAAACTTTTTACTCATTTGAAACTAAAATCTTTGCGGATAGTTATGATTCACTACTTTATTCAAATGACTTCCTCGGCTGGTCATACTATCAACCCAATCTTCCATATTCGATAGTATCATTTTTCGTTTTAGTGACCTAATCGATGTTGCCTGTTCACCCACAACTAATAGCTCAACGGGGTAAAGTTGCAGCTACGAGGTGGTCAATGTACATCGACAAAACGACTAATAATACGATTCTTTCTCGTCTTTTGTGTCACAGCGCGCAATCCTGTAGGAACCGTATATTGTTTAGCTCTATATTTTCGAAAATGGGCCAAAGTAATGAGTTATAATTGCACCGCAGCACTTGCCGTTCACTCTAACGCAGAATTTAAAATTTTTTCCCGCAGTCTCATGCAGACAGTTTTTTAGTATTTATCGAAACAAAGATTCTCAGCTGAAAATTTTTGAAAAAAGCCATTCTTGTGTTCGTAGGGTCATATGTGCCAAAGATAATTTATTTTTTTTTTTTTTTTTCGTAAAAACCAATTTTTGAATACAAAATTCAGAAAAATATGAGCAGAAATCAAAAATTCCAAAAGAGGATCGATGGGCAAATTCAGAACGAAAATTAAAAAAAACCCCAGCTCAAACGCTGAACTGCATATTGCAGTTGCTATTCGTCCCAATGTGCGCCGGCCCAAAAATCACACCAAACAGTGCATCATTCAGGGTGCATATGAGGGCCGGTCGATTTAAAAATCGCCCAAGTGACAAGGAAAATCATATCATAAGGATTAAAATAAGGAACTTTGCACGAGGAACCATACCTCTAAAACGAATTCTGAAGTCCCGACTTTTGATCCGTAGGGTCAAATTTTGAATAATCCCACCATGACCCATTTAGAGTGCCCCAATCGTTTAAAGGTATGGTTACTCGGGTAAAGTTTTTTATTTTGATCCCTAGAATACGATTTTTCTTGTCACTTGAGCGATTTTTTGCCTCCCTACAAATCGACCCACCCTGAGGCATAGCCTTTTAAGCGTCAAGTGTGGATGTGACAATTTTGCTTGTTGACGTAGCCACCGAGATGAGACTGAGCTTCGTCAGAAAAGAAGATTTTTCGGTAAAAATGTTCATCTTGCAAACGTTCCGTAGCCCAATAATCGAAAAAAATGCGGATGTTCATGCTGCACAGCTCCAGCACTAATTGAACTTTGCGTGCCTTCAAGCCGAGATCTTTGTGCAAATTTCGCATAAAAGAAATGTGTAAAATATTCAATTCCTTAGAGCGATGGCGAGTTAAGTGGCTTGGTTGTTCATGCACACTCTGGACAAAAGCCCAGAGTTTGTCAAAATTTTTCACATGTTGCCTGGAAGGCGCTTCTTTTTTACAGAATTCTGAACGTAATATTCTTGCACTTTCGATAGGAGATTCTCCACTTTGTAAAAATGTTTTTAATATTTCCCAATGTTGTTCAAATGTAAATCGCCTCATTTCATAAGGCGAATATATTGCACCAATTTCTTGCTATAACACAGCCATACTCAAAAAAAACACTAGTTCAAAATACAACGACCACAGTGACCCATCTGTATATATCCAGGATATACAATTAAAAATGTACACACTGTGCATCTTACTTGAATTTTCTCCAAGAATCTGTTCTACTACCAGTTGGGAGGACTTTTTTGACCCCGAATTGTACTTCAAATGGTCGATATTTTCAGCATGATGCAAGAGCATATAATTATGAAAATTTTCAAAACAAATTGGTAGGATGGAGGAGTTCGATAAAATATCCTGGTCGCATTTGCTAATTCTATAATTATTTACTATATCACGGTGTTATCCTTAATCGTTAAATAATAATCTAGAATCCAAAGAGTCCATTACACTGCTTTCACAGCAAAAATTCAATTCTATTACAACATCAATTTATATTAACAATAGCTATCGGTCACAAAATTCATTGAACAGCATTACAACGAGATCTGACTTCTTTTTTCAGTGCCAAGACTTTTTTTTCGACAATTGACATTGTTGTACGCAGCTGAGAATAAACTAGTTGAATGCATATTAGGACAGAGCTTACTTCTTGTGACAAAATTTCGAGCATTTAGGAAAAGTAATTTATGTAGTATTTATTTTCCAAGCAGCAATTCTGCATTTTGTATACCATAGTATTTTTTTTGGAATAATACGAGCCATTTAATTTTGGAGGTTAACTAAGAATGATAATGGCCACTAGTTTTTGTATATGTGCAGAAAAATTAATATCTGTGACAAGCATCTTTGCCCCATATTGTCATATTAAAATCTTTTGAAAAGTTGAACAGGTTAATATTACACTCTGTTCCAGTGTGGAATATAATAATTATGCGACTCCCAAAAACAATGTGATAAATAAAAAAAATCTTTAACATTAATTGGTTTTTAAACCGATATTTCTGTTGCTGATGACAGTGATGCAATGGCGATGATGTTGCTGCATGAGCAGAATAAAATTTGTGGTTACATCGATAAATATTAAATAACAATAGAGAAAGTCATTATCAGTATCAAGCGACTACACAACACCCTACAAAAAAGTACCCTTTACGATAGTCAATTCCTCACCAAGCAAATTTAGATTGTTTTGGAGTTCATTAATATAATTCTCAATAAAAAAAAACGTCAACTGAATTGTTCTAAAGTTAACCAACTGTATTATCGATTATAATAACGGAAATTAAATGGCAGCTAGCCATTTTCTAATGTGACAAAATACTTAATATTAACACAACAGAATTGTAACCTTAACCTTAACCTTACGAAACTCGGTTATGAACGTCATCGCACTTTGGTTGTGTGAACAGGAAAAAGTATCATATAGAGCGACCGCACGACGGCCACTGCAGTTTTTCTGTTCGTCTGCCTATCAGTGGAAATCACGATTTCGTCCCCAATAGGGCACCTACATATGTTTCTCATTTTGTATGAGAATGTTTCTTATTTATTTTTTTTTATTTATATCAATACTCCGGGGATGTCCCCTATTAATGCAGTGCACTGTGCTGATATCAGGAAAATATGTTAAGGGTAGAAGGAAAGAGGGACTAGTATTTGTTGATATTAGTCTTATATTATTATTTATACTGTAGGTGACCGGAAACACGTCGATGGGAAGTTTATTTCACATACTGCTTGCGCTGCAATTAAACCAATTTTCGCGGTAATGAGTTGTGGAATCCACAGAGGGATCGCCTCATATATTTGTTTGCAAAAAGTATAAGGAGAGCTCAGAGCCTTTTATCCACTCAGTTAAGAAAAATCTAACCATATAAAATCTAACCCATATAATCCAAAATTTTTTCGCCTCAAATTCTTATTTCTTTACCAAAAGGCATGAAACATGGCACAAGTCATCAGTTTGATGAAGTTGAGATACATGGAGAGTTTCATGGAAATCGGCCACGCCCATCGCCCACAGCCCATATACCTGAAAATGAATTTTTGGCCCCGAGTTTTTGTTTCGATATTAAAAATCTTGTAACTTGACACAAGTTATCAGTATTATGCAGTAAATATTATTGCAAAGTTTTACAGAAATATAACCCACCATCCATATAACCCAAAAAAAAATTGTTTTTACTTAAAAATTTTGTTTTTGAAACAAACTGTAATTCGGATTACATGCTATAAGTGACAATATTTTTCCATGAAAAAAAAAATAGCTGAAATAAGATTAACGATATAATGACTGATAAATATGTTTCCTTGTATGTATATATAGACTTTTATTCACCTTCTATCATTTCTTTAACGACATTATCTAGTTCCAAAACATGTTTATGAGGTTGACGTCTTATGCTAATAGTGTAAAGATCTGACGATACAAGAAGGCGGTGAAAAACATCAGTATTTGTTGCGACCCTGATGCACTTTCTGGAGAACACTAGTCTATATCTTTTATGGTCCTTATTTCGGGCTTCCTAAGCATTTTAAAACACATGGGTCTAAAAGTATTTACCATTTTATATTGTGTTTCTTTGAATTACTGAAATTAAATTTCGTGTGACTTTTTTTATAAATTTTTTTAGCAGTATACAATATTATATATTACATAAAAAAACAAGTAAGAAAATTATAGTCGGTCTAGACCGACTATACGATACCATATAGAATGGTTTAGAGATCCTATCTCTTTGGTCGAACTAATCGGATATAGAAAATAAGCATAAACCAAATTTGAGTGGCGTTGTTAATAATTTTTTGGGCTGCAGATATGAAAAAGTTCATATCGAGTGATATATATATATTTGGGGACTGGGTCGCAAAATGGACCGACCCTGACCATATTTGACAAAGTCACTTATATTTTCAAAAAATATATACACACCAAATTTGAGAAAAATCTGTGCAATATTTTTGTTTTTTGATAGATTTTAGTGAAGATCGGGAAGCAGCTCTATATGGGGCCTATGAATAAGAATTGTCCTATAATAAACACATAAAAACCCAATTGGACTGAGATCTATATGATAATTTGGAGCTTATGGCAATTTATGTCGATTTCATAGGGGTCATTTGTATGGGGACTAGGTCTGAACATGAACCGAATTTCGCCTATGGCTGATAAAAGCTTATATACCAAATTTCATCAAAATATATTCATATTTGCGACCTTTAGTTTGATTACAAGGATTACATGGAGACACAGACGGACGGACTCGCTAAATCAACTCAGAAAGTAATTCTGAGTCGAGCGGTATAATAAAGATGGGTCTAGGTCAAATATTTTTGGTAGTTTCAAACAGCAGCACAAAGTCATTATACCCAAACCACATAGTGGTATAGGGTATAAATATACTCCCACCTTTAATTTTTTTTTTCGGCCAGAACACAAAGGCCAATAAAGCTCACCTTTTATGTGTAACCTATACGCGCATGGGGGTAAAAATATATTCACAATACGCTCAGTAAAATGGCTATATGTGCAAAAAATGTTTTCGCTCTATCTCATGTTGGAACAACAACTCACTAGTTTTGAGTGTACAGTTTTTACAAAACAGGGTTTGTGTTTATTTACCCCGCAGTTTACAATTCATTTGCGGTACCGTTACTTTAAGTAAGCGTCATTATTTGTGTGATTAATAGCAAATAGCTATATGTGCAAATTTAATTGTTTTCTGAATAGTGAAGCGTCAAATCTTTGCAAACAATTTTATTATTATTATTGTAAGCGGCGCATTCGAGAATCAGCTACAATGGATATAATGAGTTGCAACAAAATTAAGGCCGAATTAGGACTTACTAACTAGGCAGCGTGTGCGACAAGTTATGAGACGGGACTTGCATCTCAAATATGTATCAAAAGTTACTAAACCACGCCTAACAAAACGTCACAGAGATGCTAGTATTGTGTTCTACAAGAAATACAAATTTTGAGACTCGGAATTCCAATCAATTATATTTAGTGATGAAAAAAAGATTTAATTTGGATGGTCGGGATGGCCACCACAAATATTGGCGAGATATGCGTCATCCACGGCAGACTTGCTACAACCGCAACCATGGCGGCGCATCCCTCATGGTATGGGCTGCCTTTAGTGCTCTATGTAAGTCCCCAATATGCTTCGTGCCGAGCCGAATGAATGCACAAGTTTATGTAGAGTTGCTGGGCAGTGAGCTGATTGCGTTTGCAGTGGACTTCCATGGCGATAATTGGATATTTCAGCAAGATAACGCGCCCATCCATGTTGCACGTGCTACAAAAGGCTTTTTCGAGTCGCGCAACATTCAATTGCTGCGGCTCTAAGCCCAGATCGCAATCCAATCGAGGATCTTTGGGGCATACTTTCTGCCAGAATTTTCGGTGCCTCAAAGCAGTATGACATTTTGAAGCAGCTGAAACAAGCAATAGTAAGGGAGTGGGAAAAAATAGACTTTGCCGTTCTGAAAACCTTGGTGAATTCAATGCCACGAAGACTACAGCTAGTCGAAAAACAAAAAGGCAACACAATATCTTATTAATATTTAAATTCACGATAGCCATATATCTGTAAAAAAAATTGTTTTGCACATATAACCATTTTCTTTAAAGAAAATCTAAATGATATTATTTTCGCCATAAATATATATGTATATATGAAATAAGTTTTGTAAATTTCCGGAAGGGCTATTTAATAATAAAACAAATATAAAATGAAAATAAATAACAGAGACAAATGCTTGACAAGAATTGAAGATTAATCATTGCACATATTGCCATTTTACTGAGGTACATTCACAAAAAAAGCGTAAGATGTAAGATGTAAGACGTAAGACAAAATCGGTGTGACTTATGATTGTATTAGTGAAAAGATTATGATATGTAATAACCTTTTTTTCGCTGTTTCCCGCATTATATTTCTTCACTTTTTATAAACATTTATAATTAATTTCCTCAACCATTTGAAAGTATTCTTAACGTTATTATTTATTCCATATAAATAACACAATTATCCCTGCATTTAATATTAATCCTAATCAAACATAAATAAAAAATAAACGAATGACAGCAAAAAGGAAGTGTTTGGAGATAAAATGAAGGAACAATTCATTGGGAAGCGGTTGAACACAAAATGAAGGCACGATTTCATTAGGAAGTGTGTGGAGATAACAGCAGGGAGCGAATAGCATTACAAAAATGTTTGGTTCTAAAACAGGGACCTAATTTCGGTATTCCAAATAGAATGTTGCTATTTTATTAAACATTTCTTTTTATAAACATTTATAATTAGTTTTCTCAATCATTTAAAATTATTCGTAACATTTAGAGTTATTTTTAATAAATAAATGAAAAAATAAACACATGTAACCGGTAATAGAGTTTAAAAAAGATTTTGAGCAAAATTACGAGATTTTAAACCAGTTTCACACTTTTGCATATTTTTGATGTGTAAACATCTATACGCTCAGGGGGGTAAAAATTTATTTCACAATACAATCACAAAAACTGTGTGATGTACGATTATATTGGTAAAAAGATTAGTAAGTGTTTGGTAAAAAAATTAATTCACACTTTCAATAGGAAGTGTTTGGAGATAAAATGGGGGAGCGAATAGCGTTATAGAAACATTTTAAAAAATGAAAAATAAAAAAATAAAAAAACGAAATATGACAAATAAAAATGAAAAATGAAAAATGAAAAATCAAAAACGAAAATTTAAAATGAAAAATGAAAAATAAAAATGAAAAAAAAATAAAAATTAGAAATGAAAAATGCGAAATAGAAAATATAAAATGAAAAATAAAAATTAAATATGAAAAAATTAAAATTAAAAATGAAAAATTAAAAATGAAAAATAAACAATTAAAAATTAATAAATATTTTTATATTAGCAGAGCCCCTGCAGTTGTTTGCTGTAAGTGATACATAGATGACGCTTTTTGCTTTTACTTTCTTTATTTTTATTGGATGTTTAAACATCTCCCCTGTGATCGGACTCACATGATTTATTTTTTTTTTTTTGTCCAAGAAAAACTAAAAACACTAAATATTATTCTTATTCAATTATTTTTTTTTTTTTTCAAAATTATTGTTGAAATACTATATTTTTCAAATATACTAACATCAAATATATATGAAACAAGTAAGAAAATTATAGTCGGTCTAGACCGGACTATACGATACCCTATACCATGCGTTTTGGTCCAACTAATTAGATATAAAAAATAAGCATAAACCAAAATTGAGTGGCATTTTTATTATTTTTTTTTTTTTTGGCTCGAGATATGAAAAAGTTCATGTCGGGTGCCATACATATATGGGGCCTAGGTCGAAAAAAGGACCGACCCTAACCATATTTCACAAAGTCACTTATATTTTGAAAAAATATATACAAACCAAATTTGGGAAAAATCTGTGCAATATTTTTGTTTTTTTTTTTTATAGATTTTAGTGAAGATTGGGGAGCAGCTCTATATGGGGCCTATGAATAAAAATTGTTCTATAGGCGCTATTTTTGGACTACTGATTAATAGATATAATAAACACATAGAAACCCAATTTGACTGAGATCTATATGATAATTTGGATCTTATGGCAATTATGTCGATTTCATAGGGGTCATTTGTATGGGGACTAGGTCTGAAAATGGATCAAATTTCACCAATTTCAGTAGCGTTCATTCAATGGCCGATAAAAGCTTATATACCAAATTTCATCAAAATATGTTCATAGTTTCGACCTGTAGTTTGATTACAAGGTTTACATGGACACACAGACGGACGGACATCGCTAAATCGACTCAGAAAGTGATTCTGAGTCGATCGGCATAATAAAAGATGGATCTAGGTCAATTGTTTTTGGTAGTTACAAACAGCAACACAAAGTCATTATACCCGAACCACATAGTGGTATAGGATATAAAAAATGAATTATCTACCCACACCATTGAAATGCATAAAAATGGGCGGCAGTTACTGCAGAGTTTTATTTAGGTGACTTTGTCGCATCGCTTTGGACAAAAAACTAGTTTCTAAAAAAATGAATTACAATGCATTTCTGTTCATTAAACAATTCTCGAAAAACTGACCTTTTTCCCAAAAAAATCCCTCAGTGCGATCCACTGGACAGAAGACTGCAAATGAACGAGTTCTACCAGATGAGTAAACTTCTGTCTAACACTAAGAATATTGGTATCACGGATCATGAAGTATCAATAAATATAAATGAAACTCCTCAGAAACTCTTAGAAAATTACTTTTACTTCAAAAAAGTATTCTTTGTGAAACAGTACCTTTGCAAAAAGCACTTTTTTTTTTTAAAAGTGTCTGTTTTTTAAAAAGTGTAGCTTATCTGAAAGAAGGTACTTTTTAAAAAAGAATATTTTCCTAAAAAAAAGTACCTAATTTAAAAAAAATTTTTTTTCGAAAATAACTATTTCTTAAAAAGGTGTCATTTCAAAAGTATATTTTCCTAAACTTCTTTAAAAAAAATAACTTTTCCTAAAAATTTAACACTTCTTAATTATTAACTTTTGTTAAAAACATAAGCATTATTATTATGAAAAAAAAAATACCTTTTCTTAAAAAATACCCTTTGATAAAAAGTGCATTTTGTTAAAAATTTAACTTTTCTTAAAAAGTTTTTTTTTTTTTCATAAAAAAGTTTAATTTCTTAGAAAGTACTTTTTCTCACAAAAAATACCTCTTCTAAAAAAAGTACAGTTCTTTTTAAAAAATTAACTTTTTCTGAAAAAGTACCTTTTGCTAAAACAGTACCTTTTACTAAAAAAGTAGCTTATATTAAAAAATACCCTTTGTTAAAAAAGTACTTTTTCTTAAAAAAAAACAATTAATTTTCTTAAAAACTACTTTTTCTAAAAAATTATATTTTCTTAAAACGTGCCTTCTACTTTTTTTAAGAATCACTATCTATTAAAGAAGCAAATTTTCTTTAAAAAAAAGTACCTTTGTTAAACAAAGACCTTTTATAAAATAAATTCCTTTTCTTAAAAAATTAGTTTTTTTAATTTTTTGATTAAATTCAACTTGATTTTGTCGTGAAACAAAGCTAGGTAAAAATTATTGAAAGCGCTTAGAAATTTTTATGATTTTTTATTGTTTTTTGTTTATCGACAAAATCAAAATATCCCTGAAGCTGACTAGCGGCTTTGGATAAGATAAAAATAAAAATCAAAAATAAAAATCAAATATCAAATATCAAAAATAGAAGTCAAAAATAAGTTTGCTTATTATTATTTTTATTACCCTTTTTGACCTCAGACCGAACTTAATCATCAAAACATAAGGTATATTTTCTTAAAGAATTTCTTTTCTTAAAAGCTCTTTAAGAAGTTCCTTTTCCTAGAAAGTGCATTTTCTTGAAAAAGTAACTTTCTTAAAAAAATTACATTTTCTCAAAAAAGTACCTTTTCCTAAAACATACCTTTTTTAAAGTATATTTTCTTAAAAAGTATATATTTTCCTAAAATAGTGCGTTTTCTTCGAATGTACATTTTCTTAAAAAGTATATTTTCTTTAAAAGATATATTTTCTCAAAAAAGTACCTTTTCCGTTCTTTCTTAAAAAATTAACTTTTCCTAAAAAAGTACTTCTTTTTAAAAAAGTACCTGTTCTTAAAAAGAACATTTTTTTAAAAAAACTAACTTTTATTAAAAATATCTTTTTCTAGAAAGTAACTTTTCTTAAAGAAGTACTTTTTATTTAAAAACTATATTTCCCAAAAAAAGCATCTCTTTTTAAAAAAGGAAACTTTTGTTGTAAACAATATTACCTCTTCGCAAATAAACAGCTTTCTTTTAAAAGTACCTTTTATTAAAGAAGTTCTTTTTATTAAAAATGTGTTTTTCCTAAAAAAAAAAAATTATTTTCTTAAAAAAGTAGCTTTTCTTATCAAGAAGTACTGTTTCAAAAAAACTACTTTTCTTAAAAAATTAATTTTTTAAAGTACCTTTATAAAAAAAGTATGTTGTCTTTAAAGCTACCTTTTCTTGAAATAATAACGAACCTCTGCCTTAAAAATTAATTTTCCAAAAAATTACAATATCTTAGAAAATTACTTTAAAAAAAATATTTTCTTCAACAAAGTTGTAGTTGTAGGTTTTTACATTTTTTAAAAATCCAAGTTCATTTTCGTTTAATTTACATTTAAAAGTTTATGTTTTTCTCACTAGTCATACCATATTTCCGATAGTTAAAGCTGGAAAGTATTTAGCGAAAATTCAATAATAATTATTTATGCGTATTCGGGATCTTCAACTTTATTGTCAACATTACATGAGTATTTTGTTTTTGTTATAATGCCAAGTGAGTTTTAAAATTTACCCAATAAATACCTCTGCTTAGTGTAGGGTATTATAATGTATATCTCTGCACTTGTTGCTTCTTCAAACCCCTTTGTCTCTAAGTTTTACTGCAAAATATGTAAAAATTACATACATTACATTTTGTTGACCAGTCATCAGTCGCGATGTGAATTGACTATAGAGCCAATAGTGGGTTGCTGCAGATAAAGTCAAATTGCTGGTCGTCAATTGTAAACTTAATTATTTTATAAAATTATATTATGATTTGAAATTAAAAATTTTAATACTTTTATTTTAAAATAAACAATACGGAATTTGTAACAATTGGATTCGAAAAATCATACATTATTCTGAGTGGAATAGATAAATATTTAATATTTTGATGATTTGCTTGGCAATAATTATCACCTCAATTTGCCTTCACCAGTAATCAGCACACTCACGTTTATTAAAACCCAATCGTATATTGCATGTGGAGGTATTTTCATGTCAACACCTAAAATACAATAATATATAAAAAATATTTACATATTCACTGTTTAAGTAACTGAATCATATGTTGTCCTGATTTTTACTGAAAACAATGCAGAATGGAAACAATATATAAATACAGTGGGAGCAGATATTTGAACATTTTTCTTAGAAAACATCAAATAAATAAAATACTGATTGTATAAATTACTAAAAATTTTTTTACTTAAAAAATTTGGAGGATAAATATAAATTTTTTATAATACAGCATTGTGAAGCGTCAAAATGAGACGCATTAGTAGAATTCCAAATATGCAAAAAGATTTTAAAGGCAAATGTTTGTAATAGTAATATGGAACAAATCTGAAATTCACTGACTTAATACCATAGAAATTCCCTTAAAATCTCAGAGCCAAATAGAAAATTCATTGATATTCAATGAAGTGAAGAGGATACGCTGACTACTACTGTCACTTCCCAAATTCAATTATCGTACATACACCACGGTGTTTACAGGTCATTGCATTTACGATTTAAGTTATTGTATATTTGATAAAATAGAATTCGAGAACTTGAATAAATTTATGAAATTCGAATTAGAGCTATGTAGGAGGCTGTTCGCTAAATAAACTACTGTTTATTCAAAGACGCACAGTGGAGCCCTAAGAACAAATGAGGTTGTAAAAATCAAAAATTACATGTGCGCTTACGATATTTTTAATAAACTCATCTTATAAGAAATTGTGCAAAGATTACAATTTCTTTTTGGTTTTGTGGACTTATGTATTTATTCAGTAAATTATAAAAACTTTATGTTTGTTTTGTGTTTCTCCAGGTAAATCGCTATTTGCCTACGGTATATTTTTCCCTTATTTTTCATTTATGATAGAAAATAAAGCAGATATTTATATATTTCAAACTCAATCATTAAATTGATAAAGATCGAAAATAAGATTTTTTATTTAAATTGATAAAGATCGAAAATAAGATTTTTTATTTTTATAAAAAATAAAATTGAAAATAAAAAAATTTATAATTTTTTATATCTGCCATATTTTCCAAATATGTTTAACTATTCCTTTACCTAATTTTTTGGCTATAACTCGTCGACTAATTGATATTCTTTCAATCTGTAGAAGCCAAATTATTGCTAGAGACCTGTGCAACAATTAAAATTTAAAAATAATTGATTTAGCAAATTTTTGTGGTGCTTATGAAACAAAATGTTGGAAAAATTATTTTTTTTCCATGCTTTTTGAAAATATTTCCCACAAAACTAAGTCTTTTGTGCTTTCTGTTTGATCTATAATATGCATCTCAGTTTCTTCAATAAATTTCATTTGAAAAGAAAATGGACTTAGTCGAAAATTTGCGTTAAAAATCCCAAAACCATTAAATAAATAGCGATTTAGGTAGAAGTAATTAAAAAGGGAAGTTCCAAGAATTTGGAATTAGTAAAACAACTTTTTTGTTTTTAACCACCGCACAAGTAGCGATTTTTTTTATTTCGTACAAGCGAACTAATTTCAAAAATAAAGATTCAGTTAAGACTCGAAACTCAGCCGAAGCTGATGTCTTTTAGTTTTCGCTCGGTCGTGATAAAATTCGCTATTTATTTTTTTGGAACTTATTTCATTTTGTGAGTGATTTAAGTTAAGTACATCGGTTTCATAAAAATAACAAAAAAACATTGTATAATACATATTGTATCAAAAATGTCGGAACTAAAATGTAAAATGGACCATTTTTGTAATGTTTGTGGACGTTTCATAGCAAACGATGAAAAATGTGGCAATGCGAGTGATGTTTTTTTTGGAAGCCTATAAACAATATTTCTCACAACAGTTTATCACTGACGTAAACTATGCCCCTAAAAAAGTTTGCTTTGATTGCTATTCAACTCTTGTGCAATGGAAAAGTTAAAAGTAGAAGGCTATGCCTTTTGGTATACTAATGATGTGGTTAGACAACAGCCCGCATCAAGAAGAAAATTGCTATGGATGTATCAACTACAATAAAACTTTGAATAGAAGGAAAGCAAAGAATAAAACTTATGTAGCAGTGCCAAGTGTCCAATTACCATTACCGCACTCAGAATTCGTTCCAGTACCAACATACCGAAGTATTGATCTTCAAACAGATATCAGTACTACAACCGCCGCTGCTACATCCATGGATTTCTTCTCAGAATACGACAATGGTGAAGGTTCATCCTATGACACATCAAAGGACCCAATCCTAGTCACATAAAACCAATGGTATGGAATTGTTGCAAATTTGTGTTTGACTCAGAAAAAATCAGAACTACTGGCTTCATTTTTGAAAGGAAATAATTTACTGGCGAAAGGTACCAAAGTAACAGCATATCGTGAACGCCAAAAAGAGTTAGAAAAGTTGTTCAATGTGAATGATGCAAAAAAATTCGCTTATTGCAACGATATTGAAAAGTTAATGGAGACGATAGGGTTAACCTATAAAAAAGATGATTGGCGTCTATTCATCGATGGTTCACTAATCAGCTTAAAAGTTGTGCTTTTGCACAAGACTAATAGAATGCCTTCTGTTCCGATTACATATAGTACTGACACTAGTGAAAATTGCGATAATTTGAAACACATTCTGGAAGTAGTCAAATATAACGAACACCAGTGGCGCGACCTCAAAATAGCTTCATTCATTACAGGAAATGGCCTAAAGACAATAGGCTACATGAAAGTCTTGTTCCTGAAATGAAAATATTGTTGCCGTTGCTCCACATTAACCTTGGCATTGCTAAAATTTTTTTGAAATGTATCACAAAATGACCAGCAGTATTCAACCGCTTAAAAGACATTTTCCGAAGACTAAGTAACGCCAAAGGGGTTGTTAATGATCCCGACATATGGAAACTAATGAGTCGTCAAGATTTTGACCAAGTTCTGACAGTCCGAGAATTAAATGCATGGCTCGCATTGAAAGCAGTCATTAAAAAACTTTGGGCTAAAGGACGCAAAGACAACTACAGGCAATCTGTTGCAAACATGTTGGCAGCTTTCGATGAAATTGGGGTTAATATGTCGTACAAAATTCATCTCTTGCATCAGCATCTTGATCAACTCGCTCAACAGTTGCCAACTGAATCTGATGAGCAAGGCCAACGTTATCACCAAACTGCGCTTCCATTTGAAATAAGGTAACTATTTAGTGTGCATATTTTGAGTTCCTAGATTTTTCTAATATCTTTATCAGAGTGCACAATTTAAACATGTTAACGATTGAAAACTATTTTCATTTCAGGTACAGAGTAAAGAAATCTCCAGATGCGATACTCGCTGAAATTTGTTGGTGGTATAAAAGCTCATTTGAAGAAGAGGAAGACGAGGAAAAAGAGGAAGAAGGGGAAGGCAAAGATGAAATTCCAGAATATCTGTTGGACGAATTTATCGACCTTTCTGATGATGATGACGATGACCAAGATATTAGAGAGAGCAGTGATGTTGATCCACAGCCGCCTACTAAACGGCAACTGGCCAAATCATTACTTTAATTTATTTATTTTTTTTACTTAAAACTTTTCATAATTAACATTTCAAAAATATATTTTTATACCCTATACCACCATGTGGTTTGGGTATAATGACTTTGTGCTACTGTTTGTAATTACCACAAATATTTGACCTAGACCCATCTTTTATTATACCGGTCGGATCAGAATCACTTTCTGAATCGTTTTAGCGATGTCCGTCCTTCTGTGTGTCCATGTAAATCTTGTAATCAAACTACACGTCGCAAATATGAATATATTTTGATGCAATTTGGTATTTAAGCTTTTGTAAGCCATAAAATGAACGGTGTTGAAATTGGTGAAATTCGGTCCATGTTCAGAACTAGTCCCCATACGAATGACCCTTATGAAATCGACATAAATTGCCATAAGATCCAAATTATCATATAGATCTTAGTAAAATTGGGTTTATATGTGTTTAATGTATCCATTAATCAGTAGTCCATAAATAATACCTATTGGATAATTCTTATTCATAGACCCCATATAGAGCTACTTCCCGATCTTCACTTAAATCTATCAAATTTTTCTCAAATTTGGTTTGTATATATTTTTTCAAAATATAAGTGACTTTACCAAATAGGGTCACGATCGGACCATTTTTAGACCTATTCCACATATAAATATAGCACCCGATATAAACTTTTTCAAAAAAATTAATAACAATGCCACTCAAATTTGGTTTTTGCTTATTTTCTATATCCAGTTAGTTGGACCGAAGAGATAGGGTTTCTAAACCATGGTATAGGGTATCGTATGGTCGGTCTAGACCGACTATAAATCTCTTACTTGTTTTCCATATTTTTATAATTTCTTTTTCAATGTTTCTTCAAAACCAACACTGAACAAAATTGGTACATAAAAAATGAGAAGTAAATTAATATTAAGCTGGAAAACGCAAGTTTTGTATTATGATTGCTTTCTTTTCAAATGAAATTTATTGATGAAACTGAGAAGCATATTATATATCAAACAAAAGCAAAAAAGACTTAGTTTTGTGGAAAATAATTTCAAAAAGCATGAAAATACTATAATTTTTCCAACATTTTGCTTCATAAGCACCACAAAAATTTTCTAAATCAATTTTTTTTTTTTAAATTTTAATTGTTGCACAGGTCTCTAGCAATAATTTGGCTTTTACAGATTGAAGAAATATCAATTAGTCGACTAGTTATAGCCAAAAAACCATATAAACAATATGATCGGCATTTGACTGCAAAGTTCGAAGGTCGATTAAAAAATTCGAACTAACATAAACAAACGCCGCGATACGGGTCTTCTAATTTAGCCTCTATTTTCACCTCTCACTCTCAGAATCGGCCTAACTTTTGCTAACCTGCATTTGTTCAACAGTGTAACCATACGTCTGTGGGACGTATCATAGTTTTTCTATATGCTGACAGCATTTTTATAGCTATTTTATAACTTTTTTGTACTCACATGCATTCGTTATATATTTCCTTATTATTTAAATGTATTTTCTTACAAACTTTTTTTATTCAAATAACGAAAAATTAACAATTTCAGTCTTCTTATAAAATCAACAAAAAAAAATCTTAGTAAAAACAATACGTCTCTCGGACGTGGGTTATCAAAGCAGGATTAACCTCTGCAAAAGAGCAAATCATTCAGGCTAGTGGCATAGATGTTACCGTAATTACTTTTGGATATCCAAAAACTTCAAATGAAAATGAATTTTAAAGAGAGAAGATGACAGCTATAAAGTAGGCGATGATGTTATGAATAAATCTGTAGAGAAAGAAAGCCAATGCAAAAAAACTAAAATTTTACAAAAAAAAAAACCGAGTATAAATTAACAATGCTATAGTTACATATCCAAACAATTGAAAAATTTCACCGTGATCAAAATTATAATCATGACCATAAGCCTGAAGAAAAGATCTCGAAAATAAAAGAAGAGAAGCATGACGCCAACATGGCTATTAAAAAAGTTGACCTTCAAATAAAAAGGATCGACTGTTACATCGAATTACTTTTTTATTTTTTATTCATGTATTTATTTTTTTTTTTTTGTATACACTTTTTTGTTTGCTACATTTAAATTATATTTCCTGCGTATTATTAGCACCAAAACTTTTACTTTTTTTTTCTTGTTGTTTTTTTTTCCAAAACATGTTTTTATTCTATTACTACAGAAAAAATCTTGTACTTTTGTTTATTAATTTCGATACGTAACTTATCGAATGCCATAATATGTCCATTCGATACATTATGAAATTTTACACGATACGAAAGCTTACTCGATCACGAATGCCGTAATTCGGCCCCTGGTTTATTCTTTCCAATTTAGTGGAAGTTCTAAAAAAAGAAATGTCTGCTATCAATAAAAATAACATATATGACTCCACTGTAAAAGTATAACTCACGAAAGCCACATAAAATATCCACACGCTTTTGTATTGCAGTGACCAAAAAACACAACTGCATGCACGCCACGACTGTAGTCAATCATAGGGAAAACCTCAAACTCACAGGAAAAAATATACAATATCATCTCAATTGCAACTGAGTTTTAAATGATTTTTGTTGTGTTCATTATTTTTTTTTTATTTTTTTTTATTGCATTTCAAGAACAGTGTTTTTTATTGTATACAATTTTTCAATTTAAACAAACAAAACATTTTAATTTCAGAGATTTAATTAACAATATTGTCATGTTAAAAAATAACCCACACATAAATACAATGGTCATTGTGGGACATACACATACAGTGCTAAAAGCCCTGTACAAAAAATAACATTGACTTGTACGAGTTTTTATTTAAAAACAATAAGGACACCTTAGATTGTCTAAATGCAGGGACTTAATTGAAATGTGAATAGTTTGTGTTGTAGTAAATGATAGATTTGTTCGTTGGCATCAACATTTAATCAATTCCCATATTTGGGCTGTTCTTTGTTTGAGAGTTAAGTGTTTTTAAAATACAAAAAAAAAAAAAAAAAAATAAAACATTGTCTTGTTTGTTGATGTTTTATAAACAAAATTGAATTTTTACCGCAAGTTAATCAAACAGAAAACAGCAACTCATAATGTAGGTAGTAGTTGCAGTAGATGTTGCTGGTATTGCTAACTAACAAAAATTCACAGCAATGACATGAGCAGGACAAAAGAAAACCCAGCAGTGAGTACATTTTAATTTAGCATACTATACATTGCATATATGTAAATAACAACAACTTGACTCTTGCTAAATTAATTTATGCATCATTTGCATTGTCGAAGAATTATGCATGTTAATGCATGGCTTTTTATTTTAATGGCATTTCCGCTTTTCGTTGTAAACATTTTCTTATTACTGATAGTGTGTATAGTGTATTTGTTGTTAGAGTTTTTATTCCTCTTCTTCTGTTTTTAGAACTAAACATCAAAGTATTTAAGTTCAATATACCCTACACTATTATGGGTATAATGAGATTGTACTGATGTTTGAATTGAATTTTCGAATAGCGTGGATTTTATAATACCACATATTCACTTGCAACCACTTGTGCTTCAGAATCACTTTCTAAGTTGATTGACCGATGTCAATCCGCTAAAATGAAAAACGCAAACTTGCGAAATTTCAAATACACAAATTCGGAAATAAAAACGCAAAATCGCTAAAATAGAAAATCGCCAAATTGAAGAGAATTGGAAAAAACCCAAAATCTAACTAATGCCAAATCCCAAATCTCAAACGCAAAATTGCAGATGGAATAAACGCAAAATTGCAACATTGGAAATTTTAAAAAATCACATTCAGCCCAATTCTAAACAAAAATTCCGCATGAAATTTCTCACTTCTCCCTTTTCCCCTATTATGAATAAAAATTCCTTCGGAAAAAAATTCGAGGGGAAAAAAGTAGTTATTTTCAATGCACTTGAATTTGGTTTATTCCCTCAAAAAATTTCCCTTGCAAAACAGACGGGAGTTTATATAAAAATGTAAGAAGTATTTTAATAAAAAAAAAAAAAAATTAAATAAAAAAATATTATTTTATTAATCTTGTAGGCTGAAGACCACAAATAAAGCCAAACTTCAACTTCTGTTAAGTTTAATGAGAGCCAATTTAGGCATTGACTGTGTTTTCCATAGATTCAGCCCGCAATTGACTTCTAGCAATCCTTTATCCATTTCGTTGTTGTTGTTCTACAACACCAATTTCCTTCACGAGTGCTCGCATCATAGCTGTGCTATTCATTTTTTATTTAATGTTTCTTCAAAATAAATTTATTTTCGGTTGCACACACAAAAAAAAATAGAAAATTTATTGTCAACAAGCAAAACAACTGGCTTCGAAAGTCACGCGGAATTTATAATTGGAGGATATTTTTCTCGAGAAAAGTATTTTCCGTGGGAAATAAATTCCATGCGAATATTCGTAATTGGACTGATTATAATAGAAAAAATTACATAGCCACGATTGGGACAGAAGCAAATTTCGAAAAACTGTTTTTACAATATCTTTAATGCCAGCATACATAAAAGAACAATTTTTTATTGTACGAGAACGGGATGAATCAATTTCTCAACAACTATAAACATTTTTATACGATCAAAAGGTATACATAAGTTTGTCTATTATTTTTGAAATGATAGTTATGAAAAGTTTTAAGTAAAAAAATTAAATAAATTAAATTAATGATTTGGCCAGTTGCTGTTTAGCAGGCGGCTGTGGATCAACATCACTGCTCTCTCTCTAATATCTTGGTCATCGTCATCATCATCAGAAAGGTCGATAATTTCGTCCAACAGATATTCTGGAATTTCATCTTTGTCTTCCCTTCTTCCTCTTTTTCCTCGTTTTCCTCTTCTTCAAAGGTGTTTTTGTACCATCAACAAATTTCAGCGAGTATTGCATCTGGAGATTTCTTTCCTCTGTACCTGAAACGAAAATAGTTTTCAATAGTTAACATGTTTAAGTTGTGCACTCTGACAAATATATTAGAAAAATCTAGAAATTCAAAATATGCACACTCTATAGTTACCTTATTTCAAATGGAAGCGCAGTTTGGTGATAACGTTCGCCTTGCTCATCAGATTCAGTTGGCAACTGTTGAGCGAGTTGATCACGATGCTGATGCAAGAGATGAATTTTGTACGACATATTAACTCCAATTTCAACGAAAGCTGCCAACATGTTTACAACAGATTACCTGTAGTTGTCTTTGCGTTCTTTACCCAAAACTCCTTTAATGACTGCTTTCAATGCGAGCCATGCATTTAATTCTCGGTCTGTCAGAACTTGGTCAAAATCTTGACGACTCATTAGTTTCCGTACGTCGGGACCATTAGCAACCCCTTCCTGAATTTTGGCGTTACTTAGTCTTGGAAAATGTCTTTTAAGTGGTTGAATACTGCTGGTCTTTTTAGAAATGCCAAGTTTAATGTGGAGCAACGGTTACAAAATTTTCATTTCAGGAACAAGACTTTTGTGCAGCCTATTGTCTTTAGGCCATTTTCGTCCAATGCGACTTTTCCAGTTATGCTGTTTGTGCTGGTTTCTTCCTTTAATACCTTCTCAGTATCGTGAATCCCAATCGCACAAAAAACACGGATATTTTGGACGGTCAGATGCTGTTAAGCCTGTAATCAATGAAACTATTTTGAGGTCGCAGCAAATGCGCCACTGGTGTTCGTTATATGTGACTACTTCCAGAAAGTGTTTCAAATTATCGAAATTTTCACTAGTGTCAGTGGTTGAAAACAAAAAAGTTGTTTTACTATTGCCTAATTCTTGGAACTTTTTAATAAAGAGTACTTTTTAACAAGGGGTAATTTTTGATAAAAGGTACTTTTTAATAGAACGATACTCTTTTGATAATAGCTACATTTTTAATAAAGGGTACTTTTTAATAAAAGGTACTTTTTTAATAAAAGGTACTTTTTTTTAATAAAAGGTACTTTTTTAATAAAACGTACTTTTTTAATAAAAGGTACTTTTTTAATAAAAGGTACTTTTTTAATAAAAGGTACTTTTTTAATAAAAGGTACTTTTTTAATAAAAGGTACTTTTTTAATAAAAGGTACTTTTTTAATAAAAGGTACTTTTTTAATAAAAGGTACTTTTTTAATAAAAGGTACTTTTTTAATAAAAGGTACTTTTTTAATAAAAGGTACTTTTTTAATAAAAGGTACTTTTTTAATAAAAGGTACTTTTTTAATAAAAGGTACTTTTTTAATAAAAGGTACTTTTTTAATAAAAGGTACTTTTTTTAATAAACGGTTGTTTTTTAATAAAAGGTCCTTTTTTTAATAGTAGGTACTTTTTACAGTTCTAATTTTAGATTAAAAAAAAAATATTATTAAATGTAGTTTCCTACATCAAATGTAGGAGTACGGTTAATTAATATAAACGTAAACCTCAGCTAGATGGTACCATCGATTTGGCATAGCCAAATTTAATACTTTTAATTGTTTTTTTTTTTTAATTGCGTAGATATAAATAAATACATACATATAAATAAATAAAAACACGTTCATTGGAAATTTAAAAAATAGTTTTTAGATTATAAGGAAATTCGATTAAAAGAAATATTAAGAAATATAATTTTTAATAAGTATTAAATATCTATGAATTGCCTCACCCGCAGATGGTAAGATTCATGGTGTAGGGTACTATCGGCATTTTAGGAAAATTCCAACATTCTGACTTGCTATCTTTTGCATTACTTTGCATCAAGTTTGCAACAATACATTTCACAACGTCATCAGTTTATTAGCAATAACTGTTTTAGCCAGTAAATAGCATCCTGTATTGAAAGCCGAATCTAATTATTTGTTATAATGAAATTATCCTTTGTAGTTGTTTTCATATTTGTGTGGTTATTAAATGATGTTTGATATAAAGTGCTACACAACTATGCACTAATGTAAGAATTCAAAATATAAAATAGTATAATTTTTCATTTCGAACATATCAAACAGTTTTTTAGACATTTTCTGGGATGGCTTCGCTGCTGTAATGGGGCCGATGAAAAATAAGGCGAAACAGTCTCCATTGCTTTGTTGACAAATAGGCTCGTGGTGTAAAAATCCACTGCTTCTACTATTTTCCTCTATAAATTGCGAAAAACTTGTTTGATATATTTAAAGTTGTCACACCATTCCGTGTGAACCATCACACCGCAATGATCGTTCAAGATATTTCCGATACATTATTTTGAAAGCAATACCATACATATTTTTAGTTCTTTTTAAATTAAATGCCATTTTGCTGCGTCCTGCTTATTTTTCGAGAAAAATTACTTTCGTAAGTTTTACAATAAAATTGGATTTTTGGAGAAAATTATACGTCAACTCAAATTAAAAAGTTTTTTTCCTCCTCACCAGTATGCAGAAGGTATATATAAATGTGTCATTCCGTTTGTAATTATTAAAGACAAAGTGGACCCCAGAAAATATATACACTGGGTGACAATACATTGGACAATACAAAATTTTAAGTATGCAAATTTAGTTTTTTAATAATTTGGCGTTATGATTTTTTTTTTTGCGAAATCGCTCCTTGATGTGTTCTCTATCGAAAGATAACAAATTTGTTAAAAAAATACAATTAAAAAAAATAGATTAACGGAAAAAAGTATTTTTTAGCGATGTAAAAACAATGGAAACTTTTAAACTTCTATACCAGATTTGTTTGAAATAATAGAAATAGAAGTTGGCATGAGAGAAAATCCTAACCGTTATTTAAATATTTGTAGTTTCTGACGTTTTATTTCTATTTTTTTTTTTTTTTAATAAAATTGTATTTTTCAATGTTTTAATCTTCTAATTAATTATCATAAAATACAGGCATGAATAAAGATTTGTGAATAGTTTAGAACCAGAATGATAGATAATTATACTGCTTGTCTTAAGCAAAAGAAAATTCGTAAGAAATATTCTATAAAAAATCCATAATTTCAAAAATTATCAAGAAATATCGTGAAAGAGGCGCAGGTACCGTAAAACAGTCAAAGACAGGATAATGTAACAGCAAGAAAGTTTAAAAAATATCCAAAGATACTACGTATAGACGTCATTAACTGTTTCCCTCATCTTGGTTGTTACCGTCCTGTGCAGAAACCACTGAAATCAGAGCAGAGAACACATGAACTGGCCGAGATGCGTCCAAATGAAATGAAAGAGGCCATGACGACCAAAGGCAAAAAGCCTAAACCCAAAATAAACAAAAGTTAGCAAAAGTTAGGTCGGATTCTGAGAGTGAGGGGTGAAAATAGAATTTAAATTAGAAAATCCGTATCGCGGCGTTTGTTTATGTTAGTTCGAATTTTTTTTTAATCGACCTTCGAACTTTGCAGTCAAATGCCGATTTTCAGCATATTGTTTATATGGTTTTTTGGCTATAAGTCGTCGACTAATTGATATTTTTTCAATCTGTAAAAGCCTAATTATTGCTAGAGACTTGCTAAACAATTATAATTTTTTAAAAAATTGATTCAGAAAATTTTTGTGGTTTTTATGAAGCAAACTGTTGGAAAAATTATATTTTTTTATGCTTTTTGAAAATATTTTCCACAAAACTAAGGCCGTTTTCTTTTCTGACAAAAAATGTCGCCCTGTTTTTGCCCCTTTTTGCGAAAAGTGTGTTTTTTATATATTCTGAGTTAAAAGCAACCCTATCTTATAAATCAATCGAAAGGTCTCAAAGTCGAACCCTCGTAAATCACAAAAAATTCCAGCCGTTGACTTCTTTCAGGTCATAGTGTGAGAATATTTCCCCATTGTTCACCTTTTTGGAATATTTTCACCCTATGACTTCCAAGAGGATAATAATCAAAATTTTTTTGCATTTATGAACACAGCACTTTGAAACCTTTCGATTGATATATAATATAAGGATGCTCTTAATTCAGAATATATTAAAAATTACACTTTTCCAAAAAAGGGCGACATTTTTTGTCAGAAAAGAAAACGGCATAAGTCTTCTTTGCTTTCTGTTTGATCTATAATATGCTTCTTCTCAGTTTCTTCAATAATTTTCATTTCAAAAGAAAATGATCTTAGTCGATAATTTGCGTTAAAAATCCCAAAACCATTAAATAAATAGCGATTTAGGTAGAAGTAATAAAAAGGGAAGTTCCAAGAATTAGTGTCAGTGCTATACGCAATCGGAACAGAAGGCGTTCTATTTGTCTTGTGCAAAAGCACAACTTTTAATCTGATTAGTGAACTATCGATGAATAAATGCCAATCATCTTTTTTATAGGTTAACCCTATAGTCTCCATTAACTTTTCAATATCGTTGCAATAAGCGAAATTTTTTGCATCATTCACATTGAAGAACTTTTCTAACTCTTCTTGGCGTTTTCGATATGCTGTTACTTTGATTCCTTTCGCCAGAAAATTATTTTCTTTCAAAAATGAAGCCAGTAGTTCTGATTTTTTCTGAGTCAAACACAAATTTGCAACAATTCCATCCAATTGGTTTTGTGTGACTAGGATTGGGTCCTTTGATGTTTCATAGGATGTACCTTCACCGGGGTCGTATTCTGAGAAGAAATCTATGGATGTAGCAGCGGCGGTTATAGTACTGAATATCTGTTTGAAGATCAATACTTCGGTATGTTGGTACTGGAACGAATTCTGAGTGCTGTAATGGTAATTGGATACTTGGCACTGCTACATAAGTTTTGTTCTTTGCTTTCCTTCTATTCAAAGTTTTATGGTAGTTGATATATCCATAGCAATTTTCTTCTTGATGCGGGCTGTTGTCTAACCACATCATTGGTATACCAAAGGCATAGCCTTCTTCTTTTCACTTTTCCATTGCACAAGAGTTGAATACAATTAAAGCAAACTTTTTTGTATTGTATTGTATTGTATAAAGAGGTGTTCGAAGTACTGCGACCAAAGTGATCTATTGTACTGCCCTCTGCTAATAGGTTGTCCCTATAAACTCTTATCCAACCCTGAAGCCCTCAGGAATCCGAGGATGTTTGTTGGTTCTAGTAATTTTATGTCGCTACCTAGTATCTGGAAGGAACCCAGATGCTGTTTCCTTTTGTGCATTAGCGCTCCACAGTTCCCAAGTATGTGCTCTGGTGATTCGGCTTCCTCATCACAGAATCTGCACATAGGGTTTGCTACAATTCCCAACCTGCTCATATGTTCCCTGAGCCTGCAGTGACCAGTTAAAATCCCGGTTAGTATTCTCAGACCGTTCTTTGACAATCCAATGCACGACCCAAATCTGTTCTTGTTGTAGCCACCCAACAACATTTTGGATTGCCTTAAGCCCAAGTGGCTTGAGAAAAATTCCCTTCTAACACAATTTTCATGTTCCCTGAGTACTCCTTCCCATACTCCTTTTCCTATTCCACAAAATGGTTCCGGCCCTATCAATTTTGTGGAAGCTCCCCTTCTGGCAAGTTCATCAGCTTGCTCATTGCCCTGAATCCCAACGTGTCCCGGGACCCAACAAAGGCTAACCTTGTTGTGTTTACCTAGCTCATTTAGCTTCTGCAGACAGTCCCATACTAGCTTAGAGTCTACTTCATAGGAGCCTATTGCTCGAATAGCAGCTTGACTGTCTGATAGTATGGTTATGTTCCTTCTTTTGTTCTTCCTGTTCAAGTTGATTTGTGCACATCTATCGATGGCGTAAATCTCTGCTTGGAAAATGCTCGTCTGTATTCCCATTGGCTCGAAGTATTTGGTTCTAGGCCCGAAGACTCCCGCCCCTGTTCCACTTTCGGTTTTTGACCCATCTGTGTACCATTTGATTGTATCTTCTCTTAGAGAATATGCTGTACTTAAACCGCTCCATTCTCTCTTATTGCTAAGTTCCATAGTAAAGTATTTCCTGAAATCATACTTCTTCTCAGCCCTGTCCATGGGGCAATCTAGGAGGGAGTAATCATTAACTTAGCTTATCCGGTTCCACTGCCCTTCATAAAGCCTGGTTATAGGTTTCTCTCCCTTTATTCTGATTGCCGTTGCCAAAGCTTTCTTCTGCACCACTATATGTAGTGGGCCTAGTTCCAATAGTGCTTCAAGTGATGCCGTTGGGCACGTCCTCATTGCACCTGTTATCCCAATGCACGCTTATCTTTGAATCTTACCTAGCTGCATTTGAGTCGACTTCAGATCCGTTCTTTTGGCCCACGCTATAGCTCCATAAGTTACTATTGGGCGGACCATCATCGAGTACATCCAGTGTAAAATGCTGGTTTTACATCCCCAGTTTTTACCCGCTACCCTTCTGCAAATCATTGTAGCTCGCTTGGCTTTTTCAGTGATTTGGTCGACATGTGCCTTCCATGTTAACTTGTTGTCTAGTACTATCCCCAGATACTTCACTTCTGCTTTTGGTTCAATGACTTCTCCCAAAATTTGAATTGCCCTCCATCTCGGAAGTTTCCTTTTCCTGGTAAATGGTACAATAGTGGTCTTCGTTGGATTGATGTTCAATCCTGTTGCCCTGCACCATTGACATATAATCCTCAACCCTCTTTGTACAATGTCACATAGGGTCTCCTCGAACTTGCCTTTTGCTATTAAGACTATGTCGTCCGCGTAGCCCTGGCATTCTATTCCTGCTTCCGACAGTCTCATTAGTAATTCGTCAACAACCAGACTCCACATCAAGGGCGACAGAACTCCTCCCTGTGGACATCCTCTAGTTGTGTTGACGGATATGGTCTCCCCTTCTGCTGTTGTTTCTACTGATCTCGTGTAGAGCACTTCTACCATCCATTTTGATGTCACTGGGTCTACCCCTCTTTGGTTTAATGCCCTTTCTATTACTTCGTGTGAAGTGTTATCAAAGGCTCCTTCTATATCTAGGAAGGCACAAATGGCTATTTCCTTTTCATCTATTGATTTCTGAATAGTTCTTACCAGGCTAGTGAGAGCGGTCTCTGTTGATCTGCCCGCTCTATACGCATGTTGGTTTGGATGCAAAGGCATCTGCTGTAATATCCCACATCTTAGATAGTTGTCTACAGCTTTTTCAAGTGTTTTCAGCATAAAAGATGTTAGGCTTATCGGTCTGAAGGATTTTGGATGAGCGGTGTCCTTTTTCCCCACTTTGGGTATGAACACCACTCTTACCTTCCTCCATGCCCTTGGTATGTACCCCAATGCCAAGCTGCTACGCCCGATATTTAACATGGTAATAGTTCCTTCAAGCCCTTTTGTAAGAGGGCCGGAAAAATACCATCCGTTCCAGGTGATTTAAAGGGTTGAAAGGTACCTAAGGCCCATTCTAGTCTTTCCCTAGAGCAAATTTCTGCTGCTATTTGCCTGCTTGTCCGACTAGGGTTTCTTGGTCCGTTACTCAACCGCTCGTTGTCATCTGCCACACTTCCTGGAAAGTGTGTCTTTAATAACAGCTCCGCCCTGTCTCGGCCATCCTTAGAGTAACTACCGTCCTCTTTCTTAAGTGACATCGTCATTTCTGGCCCACATTTCGCAAAGGCTTTGTATAGACTTGCTGTTTCGGGAAGCGATTCTATGTTTTCACAGAACTTCCTAAAGCTAGTGCGTTTAGCTTTCCTAATTTCCTTATTATACTCAGTCAGTTTGGTTTTATAATGCTCCCACTGCCCGTTATGCTTTGCCCCATTGCAGAGCCTGCGAACTTCGGTTCTGAGTGTAGAGAGATTATTGTTCCAGCAAACCGCGTCCTTCTCCTTGCCCCTCGTTTTCTCGGGGCAGCTACAATGTAGGCATCCAGTAGAGCCCCATTTAGTTGGGTCACACTGTCCTCGAGCTCGTACTTATTTCGTATGCGTTTGCTCGATGTTATGCCTTGTAGGTTGTGGTGTAGGATTTCATTGTACTTCTCCCAATTCGTTTTCCTAGAATTTCTATAGGAAGATGCCTCAGTATTTAGGCCCTCTAGCGAAAATTCAATTATTCTATGATCGGATAATGAAACTTCATCGGATACTCTCCAATTTCTTGCAATCCTAGCTAAGCTAGGACTGGCTACTGTGATGTCTAGGACCTCCTCTCTAACTCTTGTGACGAATGTAGGTCTATTACCCTCATTTACTATTTCTAGGTTAGATGCTACTAGGTATTCTAATAAGTACTCACCTCGATAGTTTGTATCAGTGCTGCCCCATGCTGTGTTGTGTGCGTTAGCATCGCATCCCAGTATAAGCTGTAGGTTTTGCTCTGTACAGAAGTCCACCAGCTGCCGTACCTCTGCCGGCGGTGGTGAAGCTTCCTCGGCCGGAAAGTATGCTGATGCTACCGCTATCATCTTTTGGCTGCCTTCGATGTCGATGAGAGCTTGGATAGGAACCAAGTCCCGCGTCATAAATTCTGTAAGACAAATATAATTAATATCTTTACTAATTTAAATACATGCTCTGGGCGACGTATGTCTATTGTCCCATAATACCTTGCCACTGCTGCAGCTCAATCCTCTGATTGCACCTTTATAGTGCCAGGGTTCTTGGATCAATACCATGCCCAGGTTAAATTTAGAAAATGTCCTAGCAATCACTGCGGATGCAGCTTTTGCGTGGTGGACGTTAACCTGGGCGAATTTGATACGTGATCCTTTATCTGGCATTATGTTGCTAGCCATAATGCTAGTTATTGTTCGGGCTAGTGCCCAAGCTGTTGTCGCTTAACAGCATCTCTTCCTCTTCATCATCTATTGGATCATCAGGATCAGGATGGCCAAGATCTATGCCCTCCATGTCGCTCTCAATGGATGGTGGCTGCTCCGTCTGCATTGGTTCAGTTGCCTTTGGTTCGGATATGGACGGATTTTGCGCGGCTATCGGCTCCGTCTCTTCTTTGGCTTCTGCGGGGGCTGGGCCGCTCTCTTTTTCTTTGCCCCTCGCTATTCCGTGAACCGGAACCTCACCAAACCTGTAGCTAATGGCATTGCCCGAATTCTTAATGGCTTCCAGCGGTTGTTCGTCAATGCCTATTGTCATCAGCTGGCCGCTGCCTTCTTCTTTGGTTCTTATAACCTTCCAAAGAGGCGTGTTGATACCTTCATTTTGCGCGCTTATCAGAGCCATAATCTGCTCCGTTGTTTGGCCCGCGCTTCTGGGGAGGAAAATGGTTACTGTATGCATTCTGGGTACCTCATCTCCAGTGCATGCTATAAGCGGTGCCCCATCCCATGGTGAAAGTTGGGGGGCGGCTTGCCTAAGCCAGTTCGCTGTTTGGACATCCTTGCAGTCCACGAGTATGTACCCCGGTCGGAAATGGATGCCCTCAAACTTTAGCTTGTGGTCCCATCCCTTTGCAACATCTGTCAGGATTGCCTCTTCTAGTGCTGTCAGCTCCTGTATGGTTAGGTTAACCTCAGGATATCCCTTTGGTAGCACTGCCATCTTAACCGCCTTGGAGACGTTCGCGTAGCTTTTGCTCGCTGTTGTGTTCGTCTTTGTTGTGGGGTTTCTTGACTGATCTGCGAACCTCGGCCTTTTGCCTTCTGCCAGTTGCGGTGGTGAAATTTGCTTGTTACCGCGCTTGCCCGTTTGTTGGTGGGCCTGGGCTGCTTCCTCTGGCTTGGCTTTGTGTTCGTCGGCCTTTCTTCTTGCCTCCGTCGGTTCGAGACCTTTCTCAAGGTACCTTAGGTACCATCTGCAGCCTGCCCCACTGAGACTTTTTCTTAGTGGGTCGTCGAAGGCTCTTGGTTGTCCTGGTGCTGGTACCCTTGGGACTTTGCGGGATTCATGCCCTCGAGGTTTCTGCTTTACTCTTGCAGTAGTAGCCGCAGTTTCCGTTGCTTTGACACCCAATTTCGGTCGCCACGCTAAATTGCCGGATGTTGACGGTATGTCGTTCCGCTTAGCCCTTTGGGTTGCCTCCTTCGACGTCGTCGCACCTACCATATCGCTTGTCGCTGCCTCTGGTGTCCCGCTATTCTTCGATGGAGCTATTGCCCCAATCTTCGATGTAGCGGTTATACTTTTTGTAGGCGACATCAATATCTTGGTGTTCATGTTTGGTGCTTTTGCACCAGTTCTGACTGGTTGACTATTGTTGTCACCAGCTTTCTTCGCCGTTGCCGGCTTCTTGCGCAGAGGCAATATATTTTTGCTCCTGCTAGCAGCAGCATTGCCCCGCTGACCATCATCACAGAGCTCATGCTCCATTCGGTCAGCTAGGTCGGTTGCGGAGAATCCCCGCATATTAATATTTTCAAATTTTTTATTATTAAACTCCATCTGTTTCTTCTTTAAAAGGGGAAATCATGTGGTCCGCCATGGCAGTGCCGTTAAGATACAGTCTAAGGTAACCCCCTGACTGCAAAACTCATCCAATGGGCACGGTGACGCATGACACCCTGGATTAGGGGGTGGCAGTTTTTAGTCATTCACTCATCAAAAGCCTGTCTGACAAGGGTGACCCCGCCAGGATACTACTACTATGTAGATCCCATCAGCATAGCCCTTTGAATCATTGTGAACTCAAGCCCCCGCACCACGTCAAGGTAGCTGCCAACGCGAGGGAAGCAAACTTTTTTAGTGGCATACATAGTTTACGTCAGTGATAAACTCTTGCGAGATATTGTTTATAGGCTTCCAAAAAAAAATCACTAGCATTGCCGCATTTTTCATCGCCTGCTATGAAACGTCCACAAACATTATAAAAATGGTCCATTTTACATTTTGGTTCCGACATTTTTAATACAATATGTATTATAGAATGTTTTTTTTTTTGTTATTTTTATGAAACCAATGCACCTAACTTAAATCACTCACAAAATGAAATAAGTTCCAAAAAAATTAATAGCGAATTTTATCACGACCGAGCGAAAATTAAAAGACATCAGCTTCGGCTGAGTTTCGAGGCTTAACTGAATCTTCATTTTTGATATTAGTTCGCTTGTACGAAATAAAACAAAAATCGCTACCTGTGCGGTGGCTGAAAACAAAAAAGTTGTTTTACTAATTCCTAATTCTTGGAACTTCCCTTTTTAATTACTTCTACCTAAATCGCTATTTATTTATTGGTTTTGGGATTTTTAACGCAAATTATCGAATAAGACCATTTTCTTTTGAAATGAAAATTATTGAAGAAACTGAGAAGCATATTATAGATCAAACAGAAAGCAAAAAAGACTTAGTTTTGTGGCAAATATTTTCAAAAAGCATGAAAAAAAAATTTTTTTTCCAACATTTTGCTTCATAAGCACCACAAAAATTTTCTAAATCAATTTTTTTTAAAAATTTTAATTGTTGCACAGGTCTCTAGCAATAATTTGGCTTTTACAGGTTGAAGAAATATCAATTAGTCGACGAGTTATAGCCAAAAAACCATATAAACAATATGCTGAAAATCGGCATTTGACTGCAAAGTTCAAAGGTCGATTAAAAAAAAAAATTCGAACTAACATAAACAAACGCCGCGATACGGGTCTTCTAATTTAGCTTCTATTTTCACCAATCACTCTCAGAATCGACCTAACTTTTGCTAACCCCAATTTGTTCCACAGTGCTTTAGTATCCTGTTTTTGAAAACTACCTGTCAACGCTACTCCCAAAATCCTAATAATTTTATTTTATTTCGATCTAGCAACACTATATATTTTTAATTCCGAAAAATAAATATGTTTACTGTCATCATTAATTTTCAACGAAAGTATTAATTGTCAAGATGCGTCTTAAATATTTCGCCATTTTATAAGCGCCCCGGTAGGTGAGTAGGTAGCGTGCTCGCCTATCATGCGAGGGGTCGTGGGTTCGATTCCCACCAGAGGCTTTGGTCTGTCGCTGCAAAAAAAAAAAAAAAAAAAAAGTGAACACACTACTCCCTCTTTCCTCCTTAACCTATTTTCCTGAGATCAACACAATGCACTGCATCTGTAGGGGGCATCCCCTGAGTGTTGATTAATTAAAAAAAAAAAAAAATTAAAAAAAAATATTCTATGGATTAGACGTGGCGTGACATCTTTAGATTATAGAATTCGTTAACTTTTCCAGTGGTTTCCATACTAAAAAGTATTATATAATTGAAACATATATCTTAATTTTAACTTATATATAAACATGTTTGTTTTTTATTTGTAAGGAATTTAAATATAACTACATTTGCATGAAGAAATCAAGCAAATGGTGTATTTTATTAAAAATCCTCAGGAAATTGCAGGCCCGGCCAATTGCTTTTTTTTTAAACGTTTATTTTAACAAAATTTTTATTACAGTTGAACTAGAAATAAACAAAAGAAGAGTTTATATATCTTATTACTATACACTGTCCCATAATCGAGCACTCTATTTTATTTCATAAAGGCATAAAAGATATATACATTATATACAATTTTTAAAACTAATTATGATTTTTATACAAATTATATACATAGTATTATCCAGCGCTATATACCTAAACCGGAACTTAGTTCCGGGACCAATTTTTCTATTTTTAATGCTTTAAAAGTTAAAAAAATTACCTATCACTTTTTTTTAAATTTTCACTTTCAAAAATTATAAAGTTAAAAATCATAGAAAAGTCCTAAAAAATAATTCAATCGAGTAGGCGGGTTGTTCATATGTACATTTTTAATGATCTCAGTTAATTTGAATTCTATTTAATTTGTAGTCCTAAAAAAATAATTCAATCATGTAGGCGGTTGTTCATATGTATATTTTTAAAGATCTCAGTTAATTTGAATTTTATATAATAGTTCTCTTCTAAATTCCTTATGGACAACATGATCAAAATTACAAGTTTTTTTTTCAAATTCAAACAAAAGACCGCGGACAACAGAAGACAAACCCAAATATATTCAAACTGAAACAGAAAAGGTAACACTTTGTTCTCATTCGTCTTCCTCTACTTCTACATGCAATGAGTGGCCAGATTGTTGGACTTTGGAGCAAAAGAATGAGTTTACCAAGGAATATGATTGGCTTACTATTGAATGTAGGAAATTTGGCTGTAATATAGTATATGCAAAAAATCGGAAGTCTAAATATTGAGAAAAAATCTGGTATGCGAGTTAGTAAAGAGTGGGTCAACAATGAAGTAACCAGTAACGGTGAAAGCCGAACTCAACAATTAACATCTTTGAGAAAAAAAAATTTTTGAGCACAAGGAAAGCGCCGGTCACAAAGCTGCATGCAAGTTAGTTACGGAGGCCGAAAAAGAAACTCTTCCAAATATTCTACACAAAAACTTGGTTGTTGAAAAGGAAACAACCTCTCATGTGTTTCGGACTGCATACAAAGTTGCAAAAGAAAATCAATCTTTTCATAATTTTGAAATGGAAATAGATTTACAAGAACTTAACGGTATAAATATGGGCAGAATTTTGCATTCCGCAAATGCTTGCACAAATATTATTACTCATATCAGCACTGAAATGAGAAAATCTTTAGTGGCCAAAATAATTAGTTCCATGAATAAAATATCAATAATTATCGACGAGTCTACAACTTTTAGCAAAAAATTAACATTAATAATTTACGTTAGAGTGTGCCTTGCTAGCCATGGAATGAGTTCTCCTGTTAATCTTTATTTAGATTTGATAGAACTCCAAAGTACTACTGCAAATGGAATATTCCAGGCTTTACTAGAATGTTTACAATCGTATGGAATAACGAAAGAAATATTAAGGACATATTTGGTGAGTGTGGCATGCGATGGTGCAGCGGTAATGCTAGGACGAAAGAGTGGAGTCTCTAAATTATTAAGAGATGAATTTCCGTTAATCATTATCTAGCACTGTGCCAATCATAGGCTGGAGTTAGCAGTGGATGATACTTTGAAAGCTTTATCAGGAATACACGGGTTTAAATCATTTACTGATAAACTATACGTTATCTACCATGCATCTCCGAAGAATAGCAGGGAATTACATGAATGTGCAAAATTGTTAGAAATTCAGCTTCTGAAAATTGGTAGAGTTTTGAGCACTCGATGGGTGGCATCAAGTTTTTGCTCCGTTTCTGCTGTGTGGGAAAATTTTTCTGCATTGGTTCGACACTTTATAGAAGCAGAAAATTATCTTACAAGAGATAAGAAAGATCGTTGCATGTACCAGGGCATGCAAAGAAAGATTACATCAATCGAATTTATTTTGAATTTGGGATTGATGTGTAATGCTCTTCAGGAATTGTTTGAATTAAGTCTGGAGCTGCAAGATCGAAATATTAATATTTACCAGGCGGATGTAAAGATTACGATTAAGATTAACACGCAGTCATAGCCAGTAATAATTAAACCTTTGAGGGGATTGAGCTACAGAAAAATAATAAGAAAAATGAACCTGCTATCGATCTAAATACATTTTACGGCGAACTGTCAAGATCTATCGAAGAACGACTTCTAAGTAATGATGACACTAAATTTATTAATTGGGCTCGTATTTTATATCCAAATAATTGGCCAGAAAACCTACCGCTCACATTTGGAGAAGAGGAAATACGAAATTTGGCACAAAGACTACAAATAAATGAAAGAGAAGCAGTCCGTGGATTTCTAGAGTATTTAAGTCACACAATTTTACCGAATAATTTAGTGTTATTGAAAAGTGCGCTGGATACGATACCGATTTCCTCAGGTGAATGCGAACGTGGCTTTTCTCAAATGAATCTCATTCTCACATCTGGAAGAGCATCCCTTCTCACAAAGACTGTTTCATCGCTTCTTTTTTTGCGTATTGTTGGACCACCGCTTCGTCTTTTTCACCCTACTAAATATGCTGAATCATGGATCGTCAAAGGACATCATTCTGCTCTCAGCACTCACAGTAAGGAGCGAAGAAGGGATGCTGATCATGATGCAAATATGCTGTATGTGTGGAATTTTTTGTAATTTTTATAGTATAAATAAAAAGGATAACAAATTGTTTTTAAGGTTTCAATATTTCCTTTATTATTAATTACTTTGCTTGAGCCGATCAATTTGGCTCTTTTAGTTGTAAAAGCAAAAGTGTGTCGATCGAAAATAATAGAACGCTATTTATACTAAAAATATACTTACAAAACGTTTTATTATACAGTGCAGTTGTGTAGCAACGGACAGAACATTCTTGGCTAATTTTACATATACAATCCAACAATCATTGTGCAACACCAAAAGAGTTGACTGTTACAGTAAACCCCGTATCAGCTTAATTGCACACAGCACTGCTTGTGTATGCTAAATCTAGAGCTTTTAAGTTACTGTATAAGCAGTGCTGATCGTGTTGGTCGCTTTTATTATTTTGTGTGTAACATGATCACACTTTATATTTTATTACCCAAAAATGTTCTTGTTGGTAGTGATGACTTATATGATATGCTACATATGCTACAATAGTATAGTTTTTTTGTGATTTATGTTTATACCCTATACCACTATGTGGTTTGGGTATAATGACTTTGTGCTGCTGTTTGTAACAACCAAAAATATTTGACCTACACCCATCTTTAATTATACCGATCGAATCAGAATCACTATCTGATTCGATTTAACGATGTCCGTCCCTCCGTCCGTCCGTCTGTGTGTCCATGTAAAGCTTGTAATCAAACTGCAGGTCGCAATTATGAATATATTTTGATGAAATTTGGTATTTGATCTTCTATCGGCCATGGGATGAACGCTATTGAAATTGGTTAGAATCGGTCCATGTTCAGACCTAGCCCCCATACAAATGACCCCTATGAAATCAACATATATTGCCATAAGATCCAAATTATCATGCAAATCTTATTCAAATTGGGTTTGTATGTATAGATTACATCCATTAATCAGCAGTCCAAAAATAATTGGACAACTCTTAGTCATAGTCCCCATATAGAGCTGCTTCTCGATCTTCATTAAATCTATCAAAAAAGAAAAATATTGCACTGATTCTTCTCAAATTTTGTTTGTATATATTTTTGCAAAATACAAGAGACTTTACCAAACATGGTCAGGATCGGTCCATTTTTGGGCCTAGTCCCCATATAGATATAGCATCCGATATGAAATTTTTCATATCTGCAGCCAAAAAAATTAAGAAAAATCCCACTCAAATTTGGTTTATGCTTATTTTCTATATCCAGTTAGTTGGGTCTGAGAGATAGGGTCTCTAAACGCATGGTATAGGGTATCATATAGTCGGTCTACACCGACTATAATTTTCTTACTTGTTTTGATTATTTTTGTTTATAATATTTGAATAATAAAACTATTTTGAATTAAAAAAACTGTATACTTCATTATTAAGCCCTTTTATAAAAAAAAGTTGAGGTAAATATTTAGTAAAACATGTATTCCGGAACCTATTTTTTTAGAAAAATAGCACTGGTATTATCTGTCTGTATTAATGATAATTTCGATGTAAAGAAAATTTTTCAAAAACCTCACTTTTTTTAGCAAATAAATACGATAAAAGAAATAGTCAAGAATTAAAAAAAAAGAAGAAGAAATTCCGGTACCTAATTTAGCCCCCCAGTATTTACTAACATTTAAGTTTGGTAGGATATTCTTATCACCACGAAAAATGCTGGTATCAAATCTTTTGTTTTCAACTGTAAATTGATTGTTAGTGATAGCTTTTATATTGGCCCTTCTATAAATATGAAAAAGTATAGGGACGCCAGTTCCGTTTTGTATAAAACCTTTTCTATCCAGATATACGAAGGCCTAAGTGGTATGTAGCCATTTCGTAACGTTGCAGTTATATAATCATCATTAACATAATAGGGTGCCATTATTAAATTGTTTTCTTAGCACTCGCAGCTTTTTCTAATGGCCCGGCCAATTGCCTTCTCAACACTGCCCTTTTAAAAAAAGTACCTCTTTTAAAACCGTACGCTTTTTGTAGTACCCTTCTTTTAAAGTAGCTTTTCTTTAAAAAATTTACCTTTTTCAAAGATTACCTTTTTTAAAATTGCCCTTGTTTTAAAAACGTGTCTTTTTTAAACAACTAGACAACTTTTGTCTAGTTAAAGTACCCTTGTTTTAAAAATTACTCTTTAAATTTAAAAAAAAAGTACACTGTTTTAAAAGAGTAAAATTTATAAAAAAGTGTTTTTTAAAGTATTAATTTTTAAAACAGAACCTCGTTTTTAAAAAGCAAAAATTTTTTTTTAAAGTTCACTTTTTCTAAACAACTCACTTTTTTAAGTTAGTAAAAAGTGTTTTTTCCTAAAAGTACCTTTTGTTAAAAAATACATTTTCTATAAAGATTACCTTTCATAAAAAGTTTTTTTTTTTAAAGTAGCTTTCCTAAAAAAATAATTTAAAAAAATATTCTTTTTTTTTAAATAAAGGCACTTTAAGTACCGTTTTTATGTGCTTTTAAAAAAAATAAATTTTTAGAAAAAATTATTTGCAACAGTTTTAATGTGGTGGCCGTGCCCAACATTGGTTGTAATATCGTGTTGAAGATGCCGGTGGAGGGTATCAAAGATTCGCCAGAGCCGAATTTAACACTTTTACTTGTTTTTTTTAGTTTTCGTTGGTTTTTTGGTGATCCTAAAATAATCTTCTTAAATTTTTCACATAAAATTTATTGAAAAATATAGGTAATCCCAAGTTTAAATTTAGTTTTCGAGAAAATCGGATTTTTCTCCCCAATTTAAAGCCCATTTACATAATTTTTAAAATTTTTTATTTTAAATTATAGATACCTGTGTATCTAGCTTAGTTTTCGAAAAACCTATTTTTATGGTTTTTCATATAAAATTGGAATTATGGTGAAAAGTACAGTAACGCCTAAATTCTGGCGCAGAACTTTATATGTTCCGGCTTTGATTTCTTTCGTTTGTTGACTTTCTGAAGAAGTTGTTTAATCACTGCACGAAGCTCGTTTTGCTTTATACATAAATCGATTGTAAAAATGGAACCATGGTATCAATGAAGCTGAAAATTTACCAGCAAGCTATTAAAAAAAAAATTAAGAGCGCCATCTCAAATATTTTGAAAGGATCGCCGGAAGCTGACTACTAATCCTTGATTTGACTTATAGAGATTGTGAAAGGTCATGTTACCCTCTAAATAGGAATGGTGCTAAGGGGTGATTGTAAGATTTTGTAATTAATTAGGTAGCTTTACTAACTAAATTCTTAAATAACATCTTCAACAAATCCTTTTTCTCTTAGATATAAGTTAATTTTCATAATCGGTAGTAGAACTCTATGTGTATTATAAATTTATTTTTAATCCAAATATCTATAATAATATTAATATACGAATCATTTTCATTTAAAATTTAAATTCAAAATATTAACAAATGAACACAGTGAACACTATTATGCCATCCATATTCATCCTATTTTTAACAATTTATTTAAAATTCACATACATATATCTACATGTCCTTATTTAAATATTTAAATACATGAATAAATCCTGTTACCAAAACCTAATCAGGTATATGATGAAATAATTTAAAATAAAACCATAAACAACCCTTCCATACTGGTGTAAGTGTTGTTGTTGATATTGTTGGTAAAGTAAATAACCTAAATACAGTTAAGGGTATCTAACTAATAGATCTCGAAGAGAAAAATAAACTTACTTAATATAGAGAACTAATGAATTATGATTAAAAGGATTTGTTACAGTTACATGAATCCTAAAAGACCAAAGCACGTTCTTCAAATTTATACATACTAACATAAATAAAGGAGGGCGTTTGTGTATGCGTGTGTGTGTCTGTGCGAGCACGAAATATACTAAAGTTGTTTAATTTAAAAAATAGTAACATATCAGGTAGAAGGAATTATATATTTAAATGTATTAATTCGTTAAATTTCATTAAAAGAGGAACTGTTGATATGAAGTGGAGAATTTTATGATCGCAAATAATATTTTTATATTATTTATTCTAATTTCTTAGATAGTTATGTGCACAGGATTTATAATATTAAAGACAAATTTTGAATTTACTTGTGAATGGAGACAATAGTTTAACAAACGGGCAATATTATCAGGCATATTTTGGAACTTACTGATAATTAGGGGGAATAAGCTCTTACGGACGAGGAGAAGGAGCGTAGCATAATATTTACAAAAACAGATAAACAAGTGGTGTCTCACTAAAGATTTCATCGAATAACCACGTACAACGGACGATATCTGATTTAAAAATTTAATAATTTTTTTTCATGTACATTAATATAATTCCAGATACAAGATTAAATAATGAATCGGTGTATAAAACCAATATAAGATTTGAATAAATAATCTAACCCATAAAAAAAAAATTTATTAAAACTCTTTCTTTCCTTATGCATATGAGTTTTGAATCTCTCCGTGACTGTGCGTGACTATGCGTGACTGTGCGTGACTATGTCAATATTAATCTTTTTTCACAGCAAGTCTATCGACAAAGTTTCAGATTGATTGGATGAGCGGAAATCCATTTTAAATCTCTCCGTGACTGTGTGTGGCCATGCGCGACTGTGTGTGACTATACTAAAATTTATCTTTGGCCACAACAAGTCTATGGACAAAGTTTCAGATCCATCGGATGAGGGGAAGTGGGGTTTTAATCTCTCCGTGACTGTGCATGACTATGCGTGCCTGTGCGAGACTATGTCAAACTTAATCTTCTTTCACAGCAAGTCTATCGACCAAGTTTCAGATCGATCGGATGAGGGGAAATGACATTTAGATCACTTCGTGACTGTGTTCAAAAAAGAGTCAATAATTAAAAACAGAACATATATAATTTTAAACAGAAAATTGAAGGACAAATATCTTTTATCAGCAACATCTTCTATATATAGAAAAGCGAAATTTTGTATGTCTGTTTGTTTGTAGATTATAGGAGGCTATACTATGGGATCCATCTCCCTGAAATTTTTACTGAATCTCATTGAGTATTTAGAATGAACTATACATATTTTGATATTTTTTGTGGGCGTGGCACATCTCCTACAAATTGAATTTTTAACATCATATATATTGAGTACTATAACAGGGAGAGCTTTGCACATTTTTGCGAGGTCACCTCCTTTTAATGTTAGTATCCAGGCCGAAAATGGGCAGGACCGGATAAGAGCGCTTGGAACCTCCCATACAAAGTAGTTATTCAATATCATATGTCTTAAGTACTTTGACAGAAACAGCTTTGCAATGAGCATGGCATTCCCAGTACCAAGCCCATATATAATATCATATTTACAACTGGAGATTTTTAGGGAAAGACTTGACATCAGATATCGGTATGAGTAGTCAGATAAAAATGGCCAGAATAGGATCAGTGGGCGTGGAACCTCCTATACAAAAAAATATGTTTATGAAACTTCTGAAAAGTATATTAATTACAAATCTGAGTAGTCGCAAAAAATATGGAAGGAATCGCCATATTCAAAAATCGCCATAACCAAAAATCGTCAGAAACCGAAAATCGTGAAAAACAAAAATCGCCAAAAACAAAAATTTGCAAAATTAAAAATCGCCAAAAATCCAAAATCGCCATAATCAAAAATCGCTAAAATAAAAAATTGCCAAAATATATTTTTTATTCCACGCCATTCGTTAAGTGTTGCCAGATTTATTTAGGACAATCTACGCTGTTCTCATAGGCAGCTATATGTAGCTTGCTATAGAGTAGGAACGCCGAAAAATTTGATCATAAAATATCGAATCTTAGCAGGAATCGGAAAAAGAAATTTAAAATAAATTTAAAAAAAATGTTTTAATTCAGAATACCGAAGGACGAAAGGCCATAGTAATATACAAAAGTGAAAGTCTGTATATTTGAAATTTATAGCAGGCTTCACTTTTGGACCGAAATTTTTACAACGCAGTGTGACTATAGAACTTAACATAGGCTGCACAATTTTTTATAAATATAGTGGGCATGGCATCTCCCATACAAAAAGAATTTTTAATATGAAATATCTTAAGAACTATGACTACAAAAGTAAACTTGGAATGAGTACAAAGGTTATCAACGTGAGTAGTTGCGCAAAAAATGAGCAGGGTTGAACCAGTGGAGTACGATAATAGTGGCGGTCTTTCAAAATGTATAAATCCGTAAATTTCCATAATGAAGCACAACAGGGCATACGTGTACATTAGGGTGGCCCTTCGTTATATGGAGGGAAAAAAATTGTTCAAACTGTCGGTCTCACCCCCTAGAAATATGCGAATAGCAAAAAAACTGAAAAATACAAAGTTTTGGGCCAATCAAAAAACGTTTAGTCGTGGCGCAAAGCGATTGAAAATTTCAAGTGTGTTTATATGGGGAAAATATGACTTTTTTTCAGATTTTACGAAAATTTCGTCTATAGTTTAATTTTTCCGACAAGCTGTTATATGAATTGATATCAGTTCTAAATTAGGTTTGCAAAAAGCTATACAACTTCAAAATCGAATAAAAACTAGTCAAGAAGCTACAAATGCCCCGGACCACTTTTGTGCCAAAAAACTCTAGGTCATGAAATGTGATGGCATTTTTTTCAACTTTGAGAAATTGATTAAAGCCATCATTCTTTTTTGGTCTCTATACTTATAAGTATTCAGAAATGAAGTATTGTTTTAGTACCACGTTGTTAACCTATTGCGCATTGAGGCCGAAAATTGGAAATTTTTTTGATAAAATTTTTAAAACTCGTTTTTCAAGTTTGAAAAAATTTTCTTAAACAAAATTTAAAGAAATGAATCTATCACCTTAAGGTTTTATTAAATACATGCTGCAGATTAGCAGTGTGATTTTTTAAGTAAATCCCTAGGCCAGAACTTTTTTGACAAGGATTTTATTTTCGCGGATTTCGAGAAAAATTGGATTTTTGTGAAATATTCTGTAAATGTACTCTCTCTAAATACTTTGTATCAAAAATTCATCACTTTTCTGCATTTAAATATTATATTTTATCTTAATAGCCTAGGGTTTCGGAAAAAAATAATATGACTCCATTTACCCTTTTGGAATTGGGGTCACATATGACCCCAAACTAATAAAAAACAATTTATTCAAAAAATTCAAATATTTTGTAAGTGCTGTCCAATTTTTAGATACCATGCTTAAAATGTAATAACCAAATGTGTAGAAGTTTCGTTCCAAAAATTTGGAATAAATCCGAGAACGTTATCCCATTATTTGCCAAGGCCAGCTTTGGATTTTAAGATATTTTAAAATAAAAATGACCTAAAACGAGTTTTTCTAATAAACTCGTTGATACGACTATTTAGAATTTAGGAAAAATAATTTTTAGTTATTTAACCCTTCAGTGCTCCTGGGATCAAAATTATCCATTGTGATATATCTCTGGTACAATTATCTGCTTATAGCTCGCATATTTCTAGGGGGTGAGACCGACAGTTTGAACACTTTTTTTATTAAGGGCCACCCTAGTGTACATACAACGTAAAGAAGATAATGGAAAAATAAACACAGAAAGGAGACAAAAAACTGCACGGAACTAAATTAACTAAACTCTGCAAGCAACTGAATGAAAATCTTTTTGGAAAATAAGTTGAAGAAGAATATAAGCCTAGTGAAGAAAAGAGAACAAGAAATATAGAAGGAGAAGTTATGCAGGGTACAGATTATTAATGGAGTAATGGAAACTGAATCTGTAAAGTACTATTTTTTATGAGGAAATCTGATTAGAAATATATTGTTTTGTTTTGCTTGATATAGTCAAATATCAGGAGTGAGATCGAAGGAATCTTAACATACATCAAATGTAACAATAAACAATGCACTGAAACTTTTTTATTTTTTGCATATATTTAGAGTTATAATAGATCTATCAAAAAAGGGTAAAGTTATCCTTCATAGTTCTAATCACTATATCTGAACTTATGGACATTTTCCGGTAACCCCTCCATTAGAGTTTTGATAGAGGTTTCTGTCACTTTTTTGGTACAGGCAGTCCATGTCCATTTAAAGTCTTACACATCTTGGAACACCTCTTTTATACTTTTCAACTTCTTTTTCACAACAGCCCAGTAAATTTCCATTGACCTAAGCCCCAGATAGTTTGGAGTATTTGCATTCTTTGGTAAAAAAGAGCATATTGGATCAAAAATATGTGGACACATTTTGTTGGCTTAAGAAGGAAAGGGGTCTTTTTTGCAAACACTCCTTAATATAAATTCGGTATTTATAAAGCCCGATGTAACAAATAACTTTCATCCCTGGAAGCAGCTGCATTGCTTGCCATAGCAGGAACTTTTTCCGAAATTTTATCTGCTTCTGGACCCAAAACTTATCTTCGACATTTCCTGTAGTATTAGCAACATAAAATTGTTGACCCGGAATGTGCCAAAAATTTGCCACTAACTTTTTACAGCGTTCTTCTCTGAAACTTTTTTATTTTGTGTATTTTCAAACCTAAATTGGCTTTAACTTTTCAAACCAAATAGTCCGAGCACTGGGCTAACTGGGCTGTTTTTCTACTGGATGTGTTGGAATCTCTCTTAAAATAGATTATCTCTTACTTTGGCCACACAAACATCATATGGACCATACTTTAATCCCGAATCAGCTTCCATATCAGCGGCTGACTTCTTCTGCTACTTATTAATAACATATGAAACAGTTTGACTGAAGACCGCTCATTCTTAGGTCACCTTTATGTATGACCAATTTGGATTTTGTCGAAAATATTTAATAATTTCAGCACGTACTTCAACTTCCTCACTCATTTTAATCAAACTACAAGAAATGAACAGAGTGGGCACCAAAGATATTAACTGACATATTTTTCGAAGATAACTTGGACTAAAATTTAAAAGGAAAAACTTGTGTTAATATTTTTTCGATCTCACTCCTTTATTGTAAAGTAAACTTAAAAAAATTATATTTCTTACGTAATTCTGTGTATTTTGATTGGTTTTTAACTTTATGATAAATTTAAATTTTTATGCTCTAGATTTGTATAATTTGTAATATTTAGTAATCAGTAGTTATCGTATACTTTTGTATATTTTTATATCCATAATATTATTATAATATTTTTAACTGACATGGACGTGACAATTGTTAGTCAAATGAAAGGTGGTGTGCTAAGGTAATTAGACCAGTTGGCTCTCAATGAGTTTAAGAGAATGTGGAACAAGAGGTAACGGATTCCAGCATTTAGGTCGAATGCCTAAATAGGATGGCCGAGTGTAAGGTTTTAATAGACTCACTTAGAATTTAACTGACGAATGATTATCACAACTCAACTACGTCCGTCCATCCGTCTCTCTATCTGTGTTTCCATTACACCTTGCCATTAAAATACAGGTGGTGTATATCTTGATTAAATTCTATATATAGTAAAAATATATATATTGAAAATTAGAGTATTTTGGATAATCGAAAATTCTAGAAATTTTACGCGAACTTTACTTGATTTCGTTAATTTTAAAATTATGTAGCAGAAACAATTTTTTTATACATTCAGTTCATTTAGTTTTATTTTCCGTGAATCCCCGAAAAATAAAAAATAAATATTTCTCTTGTGAAAGAGAAAAATAAAACAATTTGTCAAAAATAAAAATTCCGGTTAACTGAGTGTTTCGGTTAACTGGCTGCTGGATAATTGATCTCTTACTGTATAATCTTCTGCTGCCCATAGCTTGGTCTGCGTTGAAGTTGACCATAACGGCCTTAAAAATTACCTCTCTGAGATCGACATAAATAGCCCTAAGACCTAAGTCTGTGGAACCATTTTAGTCATAGTCACACTTAGAAGTAGAAAAATTATAGTAGCCCTAGATCGACTATACGATAACTACGATACCAAGCGCTAAGAGCCCCTATCTTTTAGGTCAAACTATTAGATATAGAAAATAAGCATAAACCAAATTTGAGTGACATTATTATTAATTTTGTTGCCTTCGAGTATGAAAAAGTTCATATCGGATAGTATATTTACATGGGCACTAGGTCAAAAAGTGGACCTATCCTGACCATATTTAGTATGGTCACTTATATTTTGCAAAAAACATATACAAGCCAAATTTCGGAAAAATCTATGCAATATTTTTGATTTTTGATATATTCAAGAGAAGATCGGGAATCAGCTTCACATCGGGGCTATGACTAAGAATTGTGACATAGGGTTTATTTTTGGACTACTGCTAAATGGATGTAATAAACATATACAAACCCATTTCGATCGGGATCTATGTGATAATTTGGATATTATGACAATTTAAGTTGATCTCATAAGGGACTAGGTCGGAACATGAACCAATTTTCACCCATTTCAATGGCGTATATCCTGTGCCCGATAGAAGCTTGTACACTAAAGTTCATCAAAATATGTTCATATATGTGACCTGTGTTTGATTGCAAGGTTTACATGGACACACACCCAGATGGATGGACATCGCTAAATTGACTCAGATAGTCGATCGGTATAATAAAATATGGGTCTAGGTCAAATATTTTAGGTAATTACAATCATCAGCACAAAATCATTATGCCTTGACCACATGGTGGTATAGGGTGTAAAAACGGAGATTCCAAAAATGGTTTTTTGTATTAGTTATGTTGAATAAAGAAAAATGCAATAAAGGGGAATCCCTCATCTAACTCTTGCATAAGCTGTATCATAGTAGATGCAACGACTAAGAATAAATTATTATTTCGTATGAAAATTGCAGTATGGACTAAAATGTATTCAGTGTAAGTCTTCTCTGATTATGTTGATCGTGCCTAAACTCTTTGAGGCGTTCTGGAACCAAGCCGCGTGCACATGGAGCTGCCTTCAAATCGCATTTACATGTTCCAATGTAAAAAAATTTTTCCAGAGATTTTACATACTCTGGAAATTTTGGGTTTTTTTTTTTTTGCTCTTGATTTCCTCCTGATATTTGTCAAGCAATCTATTCAATTTAATAAATATACTATTTTTCGGCATTATTTCCATACCAACTTTTTCCCAAATTCCAATCAACTTATCTTGTACATGAATAGTGAATGATTTATATGAAAACTTTTTTTGTTCTGTTTTAGCACGTTCGCTCAAGTAAAAATAATAACTCAAGATATCCAGATGTGTTGGTAAATTAAGATCAGTCAAATCAGTATACACACCAAAAACAGTAACATCATGCTTGGGTATATGACTCATTGGGTGTTCGATAGTTGTTGATGTTGTTGTTGCTTCATCTTGTAGATGATGGTGGATTCATTGTAAAAAATCCATATTTCAAACTCTGATAACAATAACATAACAAGCCAAGAACCAGTAGCAAAAAATTAAGCGCACACACAGAAAAAATGCATTTTTAAAACAAAGATGGTATCTCTGAAATGTCTCCAAAGACAAGATTTCTCTTTTTCAAAGAAGAATTTCTTTTGGACTCGATTGGGGCTCTCTAAATGGGTCAAAGTGGCCCTACGGCTCAAAATTCAGGACATCAGAATTCGTTTTAGAGGTATGGTTCCCCGGGCAAAGTTTCCCTAGAATACGATTTCCCTTGTCACTTGAGCGATTTTTTTGCCTCCCTACAAATCGACCCGCCCTAGACTACATGGTCCCTTAGCCTATCATAGTTAGTTTTTTCTAAGCTAATAGCAGGGTTAATTTGACTTTTTTTTCCTTTTTCACCCATAACAAAATATTCAATAATCGACTTAAAAATTTGTTCCCCTCAGAGACTTTTCTGAAATCAAAGCATTTGCTCATCAAACATTATATTCTGCTCTTGTTTCTGTTTTCCCTTTCCCTGACATTTCAATCGTGAATAATTTCCCTGAACAAATTTGATGTAGAAAAAATTCCTCTTATCGTGAATGATTTTTTTCTCGCCATTTTTTTACATTTTTCCCTTGTTCACATAATTTTTGCGGGCGAACTGGATAAATACATCATGTAAGTACTTATTTTTTTCTATCAATTAAATGTTAATGTTAATAAATAATACTTTTCAGGGCAAGATCAGTAAATAGAGCTCAAAGTGACATAATTCTTAATAGTATGGAAAGCAACAGATCCATTGCCTGAATTTGTAAAGCTGTCTAAAGAGGTGATGGTAGAATTTTGGAAAACTCTAAAAGAAGAATTAAATAATGCTGGCCCAACTATAAAAAAATTTTACAGAGTGCAAAAAGGTGATACTATTGTTCAAACGAGTAATTTTTGTTCTAATTTTCGCATATGCAAATTTCGGTATGGACAGACCAAAAACGTTATGTGCGCTCAAAAGCTGCCGCTTAACTTAAAGAATCAACGGGGAACACGAGATGGCCCAAACCAAAGCAAACAGTTGTCAGTATCCGAGCAGTGTATATACGATTTAGTGGGTATGAAAGAGTCTGTAGAGGGACTAGATACTTCGCGAAAATTTGGTTCGCCTGATTCAGTCCATGACAACAAAAAGAAAAATGAACCAGTTGACCTTTGATATTTCCAATGAATTGTGTACTGAGCAATCCATCTGCCCGAAAAAGTTGACACCATCGCCATTAGATCCCTTCATATATGAAGAACCCACTTGCTCTAGTAAGAAAATGGCAGACTCATTGAAAAGAAAGAGAGTGGATCCAGCAGACAAACTTACTACAGCTGAACTTATAGATGACGAATTAAAGTCGCAACAAAGTTTGTGTTCTAAAATTACAGAAATTGGTTGTACCATTCAAAAACATAACGTGGAAATGGAAGTAATGATGAAAAGGGTTTATTTCTTTAATTTTCAAACTTCTATTTATTTTTTCATTCAGTGAACATTGATAGCATACATTATTTGGAACAGCTGTTCTTTCAAGGGAACAAAAATTTCATGGGAAATTCCCGATACCAATTTTCACGTGAGGGGGAATGAACATTTTAAGGAAACAAACATTTCACTTTTTATTCACGATAGGGGTGAATATCATATATCTGCCTTGTGAGTTTTCAGGAGAGCTATTTAAAGTAAGTCTTATCTAATATCCTATTTAGTAAGTGACGTATTTTCATCAGTATTTGATATAATATTGCTCCGAATATGGAGCATATGATGGTACTAATATACTCAATTTGTCATATCTCGATTTGTGCTGATTTTAAATATTCAGCAGAGTTATATATAAATCTTTTACTCCACATTTATTGTAATTCTCCAGGCCAAGGACAATTTTACAATCGGTCGCTTATATTTTTAGACAAGCATTTAAAAATCATTTTAATTTTTTCTAAAGTTTTAATACCTTTAAAATCTGTTAATATAGACGGTGGCAAAGAAAATTGACCTACCTGCTATTTAGTGTGGTCTTAAGATCTATTTGCTTGGGATGAAATCAGTTTAAAAAAAACACACACACACACAAAATCCTTTTGATCTTCAAAGCATAAAACGTAATTAATTGAACAAATGTTTGAGGAAAACATATTCAAAATTGAAAACAAACAAACACTCCCTCCTACCAAAAGCAGATTGTATCAATTAAAAGAAGGGGTTGACGAAGATGTCATTAGATAAAATATTGTTTGATTAGTTGGAAAATTGTGTTTTCAGCTGGAAAATTATTTTTAACGTGAACATAAACAAAAAAACCGGAAATACCTGTTCGATTCTGGATTCATCCACCAGCAAAGTGTGTTCAACACACCACTTCACACTGGCTTTCGGGTATAACTAAAAAACGTCTGTTTCACTCATTGTATTTGTGGTCATTAACCACATATTAATATGTTATTATAGTAAATGTTTTATATTTAGCATAAGTTGATAAGTGTGCGAACTAAATATAATCCCCTCTTAAATTGCTTAAAGTTGTTCGTTTTTAATTTTCTAAGTTATATAAGTGACATACAGCAGTTTGGACTTGGTTGAATTCAGTATTATAATAGCATCGATTTTCTTTAATGAGTGACCACCTGTGGTTTTGGACAATGTGGCTGCTAAACGTAAAGACCAACCAACCAACGAAGCATCTCATACAAAATACATAGATTTTTATTAACAGCCAGTCAATTCAGTCATTATCAAATGCTTAATGTTTTTTTTTTGTATTTTTGCTATTTTGTGTTCACATCCCTTTGGAATTTAAGGGATTTTGTTAAATTATTTTTACTAACATATTTTTTTCATGTTGTTTAGCTTTTTTTCTCAGCATGTGGTATCTTTGAACCTTTTTTTCTTCTTCTTTAATATATATTTTTTTCATTTAAAGTTCTTGATTTCTTTAAGCTAATAAAATCGTTGATTATTGTTATATTTAGTAAAGAAAATTATATTGATTATAGTATTTATAAAAAAAAATTACAATCAAGATTTGTAAATTTTGTATATGTTTTCAAAATGGGGTTAAAAAAGGTTTTTGTGAATTGGAAAGAGTATATATTTTCCCAACATTTTTGTTATCATTGTGAGTAGAAAACAAAATTGATAATACAGTGCACTCGCGGTAACGTGAACACCGTCTAACGTGAACACCGCCTAACGTGAACAAGCTTTTGTTTACGTTGACTACTCTGTAACGTGAACAAACTCAGAAAGCTCTATAATGTGAAAAAATTTTTTGTCACTGCATATGTTTTCTAAGCTTGTAGACAACACTGAAATACATTAAATTCGATTTTTAAAGTTTAGGGAATCCCCTCATATAAAAAATGTGTGTATTCTCTAAATTATTTTTTTTTTGTTTGGCAACAAAATTTTATTTTAAGTCTTTTTTATGCAAAGTGGTGTATCAGTCGGCATGAGTGTTAAAAAATCTAAATGTTTGGAATTAAAAGAAAAGGCAGACATTTTAGATAGTTTTCAAAAAGGAACAAGTGTAACTAGTTTAGCAAAAAAGTACAATGTCGCTAAATCAACAATATGCGGCATTAAAAAGAAAAAAGAAGCAATTTTAAAATGTGTAAACCACAATACCAGGGACCGGGAAAAAGAAAAACTTTAAAATCATCAGAACTTCCAATTATGGAAAAAAACTCTTTACCGTTGGCTCATCCGAATGCGTGAAAGGAATTGGCTACAGTAGGCTAATGCTAAAAGAAAAAAACTAAGGAATTACATTCCCAACTTAAAGAAAACTAGGACGGGTTCAATGCTAGACTTCTTAAAGTATCCGGAGAAAAACTCCCATCGCAGCCTGATTTGGTGGATCCATTTAAGCTAAAACTGAAACAAAAAATTGAAGAAATGAAGTAATGCAATGAACAACTCTATAATGCTGATGAGTCTGGTTTATTCTGGAAACATTTACCAAATAAAACGTACCTTGCAATGCAAGAGAAATGTGCTGGCGGTACAAAGACGGAGAAGCAACGTATAACGTCCCTGTGTTGCGCAAATGCACCAGGTGCACATAGACTTAAACTTTTGGTCATTGGTAAGGCCAAAAATCCACGCAGTTTTAAAAACTTCATTTGTCCTACGGATTATGAGAATTCCAAATCGGCCTGGATGACGTCAGCCATTTATAAGCATTGGTTCCATCAATCCTTTGTACCACAAATTCTTCACTGACTACAAAATATAACTAAAAGTTCTTGCTTTTGATTAGGTGAAATTGTTTCTAAAGAAGAAAAACTTGCCAATGAAGGCACTATCACTTATCGATAACGCTCCCTCTCATCGAAGCGAAACAATGGGTCAAAATGCGATTAAAATAACAAAATTATACTACAAAAACAGCTTGTTAGCTTAGATAGCAGCTAAAAACTCTGATTTGCTTGAGAAATTTAACTTTGAAAGATGCTGTTACACTTTTATTTGTCGCATGGGATTGGGTCAGCACAGAAACTCTTGCCAATTGCTGGAAAAATATTTTAAGTTTAGTTAGAAACCAGGATGACCCTGAAGATAACATTCCGTTAAGTATTATGAAAGTGAAGTGGGATGCAGAAACAAATCCTTTAATGCAAATGTCAACCGATCTCCTTCAGGACTTGAGTCCTCAGGTGAGAATTTTATGATACTCTTTGAAATCACAATTAAAGCATTGTTTTACTAACTTTTAGGTTGAAATTACCTTGGCAATGGTTCAAGAGTGGAATAATGAACTTTGTGTTGATGATACGACTGAAATCCATGAAATTGGGCAAAACGAAGAAAGTGACGATGATTGCTTTGCCGATGATCCTGTTAAAAAAAATTGCCGTAAGTGACGCAATTGAAATTTTTAATAAGGCATTGCAATAGGCAGGAGATGCAATGGTGGATCTAAGTGAAATGAGTGTACTTAGACGCTTAAGGGAGAAAGCAGTATATCAGCTATTAGAAAAGAAAAAGCAGCAGAAAAAGATAACGGATTTCTTTAATGCATAAATGTAATGTGAAATTTTATTTGCTATATAATTTTATTTCAATGGATATATCTGTGATCTCGTTTTGTTTTGTAATGAATTTTAATTTATAATTTTATTTTTATATTTTAATAATGCAAATAATAATACATAAAAGAATTTCACGTTCAAGCGTGTAAAACACATATATTTTTTCATGAGATTCGACAATCACTAACGTGAACAATTTCGCTAACATGAACTCCCTTGGTTTTAATTAGTTCACGTTACCGCGGGTGTACTGTACTCAATATGTCATATAGAGATAAAAAAAAACATTATTTGCAGCAAGTACTGTTGTTTTCCCAGAGAAAGACAGACGAGCTATCGGAAGTAATATATTCCAACTAAATTATGCAAAAGTTTATTGATCTTCAGTGAGAGTGAAGTAATATTTGATAAGAAAAAGTTGGCGTTGATGGTTTTTATAAGATATCTATTAGTGTGATCATTTTCTAAGCAAATATACCAATGTATCTCTAAATTGTAGATTGTTGTTTGTACGCCCCATTTAAAATCATTAAAAGAAATCAATCTGAATCTAATAGAGTATTTATCTGCATTAGAAGCATTAACCGCCTAAATCGAAAATCATACTTTCGAGAAAAATAACTTTTTATATAGAGAAGCGTTTCTGAAAAACTTAAGAAAGTGAATTAGAAAAAATTTATTGCGAAATGAACGATAGCGAAAGTCTCATTTGTTTAGGAGATATTTAATAAAAATAAAGACAAATGGTTAATGCATATGAAATATACGAAATTGGAAAGATTATGTCGACTAAAGTTTTTATTGTAAAGTAATGTTTCATTTGTTGCCTAGCATATATTGAATTTAACGATTATTGTATATAGAAATTTACCATGTCATACAACTAGGTAATTTTGAATTACTAACATCTCGTTAAAGAAAAAAAAAATCATGTGAGTCCGATGAGATTTTTTTATGTCACTTTTTTAAAATCAAATAGAAAGCGTCATCTATGTATCACTTATACAAATTGTATATGTCATACGTTTATAATGTGAAATTTTTAACATTTTATAGTAAAGGGGTGTTGAATTAACTGGAACAATTTTATATCATCATTTTTTCACCAACACAATCATAAGTCACACCGATTTGTCTTACGGCTCACATGTTACGCTGTTTTGTGATTATATTGTGAAATAGAAATTTTCCCTCCTGCGCGTATTTATTTATTTATTTAGTCTACTGATTCACATTTTACAGACTATAAAAATATAATAATAATGTTATACAATAATTAATATTTTTTAGTTTAAAAAAACTTACAATATGAATTAATTGAAAACCTTAAATAAGTTCAATTTAAAGTTATTTTTATCTAAGCTGAAATTTAAAAGGATTGATAAACTGTTACAAAGCTTTAAACATATTGTAATTGGTTCCTTAACCCCATAATTCGTACGATGAAAATCTTCATAAAATAAACGCTCGTGACGTAAATCGCGATGAGAAGTATGAACCCTCACTAAATCAGACAAAGCATCACAACATATATTATTTGTTAAAATATTAAATATAAACATTTTAGCAAATGATGATCTACGATCTCTTAAAGGTTGTAGTCCTAGAAATTTACGCCTGCTTTCATAAGAAAGAACATCTCCGGACCAATTTTTTTCTTAAATGCAAACTTTGTAAATAGTTTCGGAATTTTTTCAATTCTGGCAGAATGGCTTTCATAATAAGGACTCCAGATTATAGAGCAATATTCCAAATTACTTCTAACGAAAGAAACATATAATGATTTTTATGCGACAGGGTCACTAAAGTCCGCAGTATTTCGTTTAATGCATCCCAACATTGCATAGGCTTTAGATGTTATGTAATTTATATGATTATGAAATTTCAACTCGGAATCAAAAATAACTCCTAAGTCTTTAACTTCACAAACTCTCTCAAGAGTGACATCACTTATAGTGTAATTATAAAAAAACAGGATTATGACAATGAGTATGTGACATAACGCAACATTTATCAATATTTAAAACAAGTCTGTTTAAATTACACCACTCTTTTAGTTTTAACAAATCTTTTTGAAGCATAACTGAATGTGATATACTTGTAATATCAGCAAATAATTTCAAATCATCGGCAAATAATAATGGTTTACAAAATTGCAAACAGTCAGGTAGGTCATTTATAAAAATTAAAAATAATAGTGGACCTATATGTGTTCCCTGAGGAATCTCAGAATATGCACTAATTACATTTTCCGAAAAGCATGAACTAATTTTAACTATTAATTTCCTATTCGTAAGAAAACTTTTAAAAAAACTTCAACAAATTTCCATTAATACCAAATTGGTGAAGTTTTCCTAACAAAATATCATGATTAACTGAATCAAAAGCCGAAAAGTCAGTATATATCACAAATTGTTTTCTATACTCCATAGAAACTATAATTTGATTAGCGAATACTACTAAATTTGTACATGTGGATCGACCGGGTAAAAACCCATGTTGAAAAACTGAGATTTTTGATGAAACATGATAAAATAGTTTTTTTATACAGAATCTTATCCAATACTTTGTCCAGAACACACTGTTTAACAATGGGCCTGTAATTTAAAACATTGGATTTATCACCAGATTTGAATATAGGAATCACGCAACAGTATTTCCACTGATCTGGAAATTTGCCATTTTTTAAGCATGCATTAAAAAGCATGTTTATGGGGCGGACTTATACATTTTTTTAAAAATAAAGGTGGAACTGAATCAAATACACATGAGGGACTATCTTTTAAAGATAGAATAGATAAAGAAACATTATCTTCTGATATTTCTATGACAGGGGTGCTTAGAAATGGAGTGCTTAAGTGATCTACACTTGTATAGTTACTATGTGCAGTAAAAGTAGTCTGGAAAAACGACGCAAACAAGTTGCAAGATTCAATATTATTATTTGAAACATTATAGCCATAAAACATATTACATGGATAACCAAAATTCTTTCTTTTTTTATTTATGAAATTCCAAAATGCAGAAGGATCAGAGATAAGCCTATTTTCCATGTTTAACCCGAATCAACCCAGCGCTACCATATGGTCACGTACATAGTGGCATAGCAAAATAAATATATTAATTCGTGTGATTCCCCGATTTTAATAAATTGACGCTTATTCGCTTTATAAAATATTTTTGCTGCTGTAAAAAAGATTTGTAGTCAGTAAGAGTGTGATTGTTAGAACAATTGGATACTAAACTTAGAGTAAAAAAAAAAATGTCAAAAAACGTGAAAAAGACTTATTACAAAAAGTAAGTATACAAACATTTTTTTTTTAAATAAAGATTTAAGGGTTTAAAATAAATATATTTTGTTGGGCAATGATTTAAACTAATGTATGAAAAATATGATTCGTAGGTTTTCAAACTTTTTGCATGTTAGTTTGAACAGTTTTTACCGGTGTGACCGTATGGTCACGCTGGGTAAGATTCCAAAACAATAAATTTTTATTTTTAGGGCGCTAAGTACAGAAGAAGCCATAGATTTCTTAAATGAATTGTGTGATGAAGATGAAAATGAGCATGTTGCTGCATTATATATACTCCCACCTGAAATTGAAAGTGGCGTAGTTAGTGGTACGGATGATGTTGGGATACCATGGCCAACTAAAATCATCTTGCGAACTGGTTATGAACAATGGCAGACGTATTGATACAATTGATGGCCTTGAAGTTAGTGATGATTTAAATTCCCACACTGTTTTGGACTTAAATTTATCCACTGAGCCATCGACATCACAAGCTGCTGCGGTGTCAAATAGTTTGAACAAGATAAAACCAAACTTATCATCATTGGAACTTCCACCAGCAAATAATGTCACTTCATTTACGTGGGTTCAAGATTCTTCAATTGACGTGCCTCCGATATTTCCGTCCCCAAGCTTTGAAGATTGCAAGAACTTGCAACCTTACGAACAGTTTGAAAAGTTTTTTGATCACCAATTGTTGAATCACATTATCAACGAATCCCATAAATACGCAGTCTTTCTTGGAAATAATGTTCCAAATATAACAATTGCAGAAATAAAAACGTATATTGGTATTTTGATAGTGAGTGGTTATGATGGTCGAACAAGTTTTCGATCATATTGGAAAGGAGATGACATGAGAAATGAGTTGATATATTCGTCTATGCGAAGAAACAGATTTCAGCAGATATCGCAGTTCCTACATTTTGAAGATAGTGGTAAGAAAGTTGATGATGGTGACAAAATGTGGAAGCTTCGGCCCTTAACAGATCACTTGAAAGCCAATATGCTGAAAAATTTCCATCCAGTGCATAAATTATCGTATGACGAAAGTATGATATCATACTTTGGGCGCCATGGCTGCAAGCAATTTATTAAAGGAAAACCACTACGCTTTGAATTCAAAGTGTGGTCATTGTGTGCTCCTTCTGGGTACCTGGTAAATTTTGAAATTTACCAAGGACAGAACCCACGGTCCAAGTCTATCTATGAGGAAAGATTTGGTAAATGCACCGCTCCTCTTATAAATATGATAGACGATTTTTCTCTGGAGGTTCAAAGCATGCCTTTCTCATTTTATTTTGATATTTTATTTTGCGGATTTCCAGTACTGTATTATTTGAAATGCCGTGGATACACTGCAAAAGGAACAATTCGTGAAAATCGTATACCCAAAAATTGCCCTATTGCAGACAAAAAAAATCATTAAAAAGAAACCTCTAGGCTATGTAGAATCCATTAAAGTGAAGGAGACCGATATTGTGTTAACAAAGTGGAATGACAATATTGCATCGAGTGTATATGGAAGAAGTCCTAATTGTTATGTTCAACGGTATTGTAGAAAACAAAAGGAAAAAATTAATGTTGAACAACCATGTGCAGTTAAAGAATACAATAACTTTATGGGTGGTGTAGATCGAATGGATCAGAACGTCAACATGTACAGAATTGGAATCAGAGGAAAGAAGTGGTGGAGCAACATATTCACATGGCTGGTTGACGTTTCGCTACATAATGCATGGCAATTACACCGCTCGGCTCATCCCGATATGCCACAGCTAGAGTTTAAACGACAGGTTGCTTTATATTACTGCAAACATTTTGGAAAAAATCCAAAATCTCTTGGCCCTCGCAAAAGAAATATCAAGGAATCTTCAGAAGAATCTTTGCGCTATGATAGAAAAGATCATCTGGTTCGCCCATGTGAAAAAAGAAGACGTTGTGCTGCCAGCAACTGTACTTCTGTCGGACGCACTGAGTGCTCAAAATGCGATGTTGGAGTCTGCGTCAAATGCTTTGTTAGTTATCATACCCAATTTGATATATAAATAAATAAAAGAAATGTGTAAAAATGTTTGCTTTATTTTTTCTTGTTTGAACGAATACAATTTTTCTTGATCGTACCCAATGTGACCATATGGTCACACCCTATATCTAGAGATTCAAAATAGCGAGAAGCAAAAAAATTGCACATATGTTATCCGTAGGACCTATATAGCCACCCTATAAAATATTTCTGAAAAAATCGAAAAAAAAGTTCTGGGTTGATTCGGGTTAATATATATTGCTTATACAAATAGTTATGTAAAAAATCGAATTCACGTCGAATTTGTTGAAAATATCTTAAATCAGCATTTTCTTTACTTTCTTTATATGTTTTAAAAGCTTTGTTTTAGACGTTTTTTAGGTTATTAAGCCTTCTATTAAACCAAGGGGGTTTTTTACCTTGAGATGTTGTCATAGAAGGCACCATCACGGAAACCGCATAATCAATTTTATCATATAAAAATTTATGTATTTCATTAGATTCATTGCAATAGAAAATTGTTGACCAGTCAACAGAAGCAAAAAAATCATTTATTGCTGGATAATTACCCTTTAGGAAATTGTAAGATTTGGTGCCACAAGAAGCCTCTTTTTCGAAAAAGTAAAATTCAAAATCTATCACCATTGCTTTGTGATGTACAGTATTCCTAGAAATGGGGTTTAAACATAAACTACAAGATGTTCTTAATATACTTGATACAAAAAACAAATCAAGAATTCTTCCAATATCATTTTTAAAGTAGTTAATTTGATTGAAATCGTGACAAAAGAAAAAACTAATTACATCTTCATCAAAATCATTTTTCATATTAAATGGCAAAAGAGTATTATCTTCAAATATTCAAGTCAAATTTTTTAGATTAAATCACCCAAAACTATAACTTCTTGGTTATTTGAACATAAATTTACAACATAATTAATATTATATAAATGTTTTTGATATATATCACTAGTACTTGAAGGAGGTATATACGATACAATACAAAATATTGATTTACAAATGCATTAGAAAATGCGACTTCAACACATAGTTGCTCAATATCGCCAATATAATTTAAAGGCACTAAACGGCTGGAAATGTCACCTCTTACTGCCAACAGCACACCGCCACCCTTTTTAGGTCCATCAGGCAAAAAGCATCTATCACAATCTAGACTTTATAAAAATCATCAAAGTATTCAGCACAATTTATTTCACTTGATAACCAAGTTTCAGTTATGGCAATTATGTCAAATTCACTTAAAGACTTCCAATACCACTTGCATTTTGATAATATACTGAATAGCTGCAATTTGTTTTATTTGATTTACAATTTCACTGGGGTAACTGAATATTATTTACGACATATTTGGCAGTTCTGTAGGTTTTTTTTTTTTTTTTGAAAAAACAGAAAAGGGCGAATTTTTATATTCGCGGGCCATAAGGTAGATTTTAAAATAGATATAGATGTTTACACATCAAAAAAAAAAAAAAAAAAACGTGTATATAATCACAAATGTGAGAAAGGCAACTGTAGAACATATTAATCTAAGTCATTCTGTTTCTGTCTCATCTTCGACTTGGTCTGGATGTATGTCTGTAGAGCCCTGTGTTGATAAGCTTTTATAAAATGGATGATAATATGTATTTAGGAATGGAAGTAAGTCAAGGAGATCTTTTCCCTTTTTTGAACTAATTTTTGATATGTCGTCTTTGTTCAATGAGTTTACACAGAGTTTTGACAAATTTAATATTTGAAAGGGATAATCTATATCTAGTGTTATTTTTTAATAAATTTTACCAAAATTGAGCTTTGCATATCATAGCCATCTAATATTTTTCAAAACGAATCTTTCCCCATCTTCATTTGTGTTTTTAATAGAAGACAAAAATGTTAAAAATTTTCTGCATTAGTTTCAGAGACGTTAAATGAATGATTTGAACCTACACATCTAACAAAATTGTACCAGTCGTGTGTATGGTGTTCTTTTCTCATTTCTTTTTTTCTTTTCTTTTTTCTTTCACAGAGTGATCTACATCGCATTAAAAATTCGTGTGTCTACGAATGAGTTTTTATTTTGTCCCATAGAGGAATCATTGTAAAAAATTGCGTGATTAACTTGTTTAAGACGAGTTACATGCTTGAACAAGCGTGATGCAATTTGGTTGCCACCACGGGCAGATAATGCTTCATGCTATGTATAGCAATGTGGGGTACCAGTTGTACAGTCGTGAATGGTCAAATTATATGTCTAAAGTTGTTTTTTGTAAAAACTAATTGAGTTCCTTAAGAAAAGGGTACGCAAACACTGTTGCAAATCAAAAGTATAGACTTTGACTGTAGAATCATTGGCAGCTGAAACTTTATCATTTCTTTTCGACTCAAAGGCTAAGTCTACTTTACTTTGATGAGTTTTGAATCCAATTTCTAAATCGCATACTAGGTTACCATCGGTTTCGTACTTGGCAATACCAATTTTAGCTCTGAGTTGATCACATTTAGAACAGTAATACTGGCTAGGCTTCTTAAATTTTATGTGCATGCCTGTAAAACATTCTTCTTCTAGTAAAGCGACTTTCGTAATTTTGGAACTTATTGATGTGATCCACTACAATTTGAAATATATCAACATTCATCCACGAGATCCATGCTGGTCACAAAAGTCACTTTGAGGAAAATCTATTTTCGTCTTTAAAACAATTTTGACTGAACTTGCATTTTAATCAAATCACTGTGGAAAACAATTTTGGCATGCCTGTACTCTTTGGCCTTCATATTCCACATGATAAGCAACTTCAAATTTTCATTCATGTGGCTTTTCAGGGTGCTCTTATAAATTTTGAATTTTTTTGCTGTTGATGTCAGTCACCCCAATATATAGAATCGCTGATTGTACGTGCCCAAAGACCAATATTTCCGAAATATACTTTCCTTGAATATCCACGATACTTTTGCTTTGCATCTCCTACGACAGTTATGTACTAGAGATCTTAATTTTCTCTCCGGCGCAACATTCCCGATTACATCTACATATGCTTTTCCTTGGTTTCATCTTTCGCATGGGATTTTTTGCGAATAAGATCTTTTTGATGTCGTCGGAGCTTCATTGAGTACTACATTTTCTTCTATATCATTACTATTCCCAGCCTCATCAGAAATTGAATTTTCATAGTAGGGATCACTGTCAATATGGCGAACTTCATGTTTAGTTGAATTGTCTTCTTCATCCTCACTATGCATTTGAGTATTAAAAAAATTGTTTTTAAATCAGCATCACTGCTTTTTAAAAATGACATGCGACTTTCTTGACTTGAAAATGATCTCCAACCTCCAATAAAGACATGCAACTGCCTTCATCGCTACCTTTTTTAGCAAAGAGAAATTACTTAAAGTCTGTTCAGGTGGCTGTTTAAAATCATCAAAATCGATTGCATAGGTCCCGAAATATCAATGAAAATGCACAAACACTCTTGAAAAAATGATGTCTCTATGTTGTTGCTATTATTATAAAAAAGCACATTTCCATCAAAGGTACCTAGTTACATATATAGAAAAAATTTTATAACTATTAATAAAAACTAGCAGATTCCAGCACTCGAAATTCGAGTGCAATTTCTAGGCAGCTTTCTTTTTCAAATAACAAATAAATTAACAATTTTAATAAAACACACATATCATACGTATAATTTTATGTATGTGTTAGTAGCAACTGTAAATGCAATTTACTCAAAATAAAGGAAAAAATTTAAAAATCTGTAAATCTGGTGAATAGCTAAACGAAATACCTTTCAAATAATATATGTTTGGTTAAAATTGGAATGAAATGGTAGAAAAAAACATCGTTCACAAGAAATCGCCTAGCCTATTAATATTATAGACTATTCCGATTTTGATAATTTTTTGAAGTTATTCTTTTAAGAATTCTAAAATTTTATACCCTGTAGAAATATTGAGTCAGGGTATAACGAGTTTGTGCTAATGTTTCGAACTACAAAAAATAATTGACCCAGACCCATCTTTTATTATATCGATTGACACAGAATCATTTCCTGAGCCGATTTAGCGAAGTCCGTCGGTCCATCTATCCGTCCATTTGTCCGTCTGTCTGTCTGTCCATGTAAAGCTTCTAATCAAACTAAAGGTCACAAATATGAATATATTTTGACGAAATTTGGTATGTAAGTTTTCAGCTACCACAGAGAGAATGCTATGGAAATTGATGAAAATCGGTAAATGTTCAAAACTATTCACCATACCAGGCACCCCTTTGAGAGCGACTTAAATTACCATAACTTCCAAATTATCGGTAAATTTTGGTTTGTGTTTGCGTGTTTAGTACATCAATTAATCAGGATTTCAAAAATATACGCTGTAGGGCGGTACTTACTCATAGCGCCTATATAAAGCTGCTTCCCGATCTTTACTTAAATCTTTCAAAAAAACAAAAATATTGCACAGATTTTTCTCAAATTTGGTTTGCACATGTTTTTGCGAAAAACAAGTGACTTTGCCAAATATGGTCAGGATTAGTCATATTAGATTAAACTAGCAGAAATTCAAGTGCAAATTCTAGGAAATTTAATTTCTTTATTAAATAAAGACCCTAAAGTTATGCTAATCAATTATAGCCAATTCACAAATCAACACAAAAAAAAAAAAAAAACAAACTCATTTTTTTTACAAACACATTAACAAATTTAATAAACACACACATAGCATTGTATAATTTTATGTATGTGTTAGTAGCAACTTTAAATGCAATTTACTCAAAAAAAAAAAATTTCAAATTTAAAAATCTGTAGATCTGGTGGACAGCTTTCAAACGAGGCATGCGTGGTCAAAATAGGTCTAAAACTGACATACTAACATCGGTAACAAGAAATCGCCTTGCCTATTGATATTATAGATATATCCTCCGATATGAACTTTTTGATATCTGAAGGCCAACAAGTTAATAAGAAAGCCTCTAATCGCATGGTATATGGTATTATATAACCAGGCTAGATCTAATATAATTTTCTTACTTGTTTCATTGGAAAACCGTTCCAATTTTCCTATTTAGAAATGTCTCTATTCAACGACGAATACAAGATACATGTTTTATAGAAAAACTCTCAGATTAGAAACTTCAAACACGTCTAATGGTTGTTCTTTAATGTTTGTCAATCCCTAATATTTTTTCTAGAGAAGTTAAAAAAAAAATATTTCCCGTAGACTTATTACAAAAAAAAAAAAAATTAACTAGTCTGGCAACTCTTGCTTTAAAACAGTATAAGCATATATTCTCTGTGTTATTTTTAGTAACACATTCATTTATTTGTGGGATAACTTGTGAATAGGATTTAATGAATTGATTTATATTAAACACTAGCAGTGTACCCGCTACGATGTTAGCGTAATTAATATATTAATTATTTAAAACATAAGGATGGAAACATGAGCTATTGGAAATATAGTCTGAGAGACGATACGACGGAAACTTAACAAAATATATTTTTGACGAAATACCAAAAAAAATTGATCTTAAAATTAAAAACTCTTTTATTAATTTAAACATTTGTATATTTTATTTATTTTTTTTTATTTTTATTTATTTAAAAAAATAATCATCATTACAAATAAAATAATTTATACATATATTTAATATCTACAGTTTTTGAGATTTTACTAAATGTATTGCAACAAATAATTTACTTTTTTTAATAAGTGAAAAAACATTTGGAAATATTTACATGTAGGTAAAAAAGATAGGGAAAAAAACCTTTAAGTTTTCTAAGAAATTTTGTCTTTAACCCCTTCTTGCATCTTCTATTCAGAAGTTACAGAAAAAGTTAATTTTACAATTTTCTTATTAAATCAAAACTTGAAGATCTGTTTCTGTGTTCGAATCTTGTTGTTATTTTACTAATGACAGTTTTAAACAGATCTTGTTTAGAATTTCTGTGTAGCAGTGCAGTTGAGTATCTTCTAGGCAGGTTGTATATAATCTTCAAGTTTTTATTTTAGATAATTTTTAGCTTTTTAAGATAAGTGTTGGCACATCTCGTTGACCATACCTGGCAGCCATATGTCATTATTGGTCGTATACACATATTATATAATAACAGCTAATTTTTGCAATTTAGTTTAGATTTTCGGTTAAGCAGAGGGAAAAGCGCTCTTCCGCACTTTAATGCCTTATCACCCGCTTGGGTGACATGATTTTTGAATGTTAGTTTTTTATCGAAAACAACTCCCAAATATTTGACTGAATCAAGTATTGGAATTTCAGTCCCTTGCATACAAAGTGTTATTTGCGGAATTCTTTTTGGTGACTTGTTAAACGGGAAAATAATTGCTTGTGTTTTCCATGTTCTTCACTTCACTTTTTCATGTTCTTCACTATTGCATTTGAAAGTTTTGATAACAATGATCCTTGCGGAACTCCTGCAGGAATGTGCCTTTGTGTAGATTTTTCGTTATCCAAATTGACTGCAAAGTATCTGTCTGATAAAAAACTTCTTATAATTTTTTGTAAATATATAGGGTAACCAAATTTATTGAGCTTAAAAATAATTCCATTGTGCCATACGGAGTCAAAAGCTTTCTCAATATCAAGAAAAGCTATTCCTGTGCTTTTACGTTGATTTTTGTTGGTATTTATTAAATTTACAATTCTCTTCACCTGATGTATCGTTGACTGTTCTCTTCTAAAACCAAACTGCTCATTGTTCAAAATATTGTTTTGTTCTCTAAATTCATTTAGTCGCGTTAGTATGATTTTTTCAAAAATTTTGTCTAAACCATTCAACATACTTATGGGACGATAGCTTTTGGGTGATTTTTTTTTATCTTTTCCTGGTTTAAGTATTGGTATTACCTTGGCAATTTTGAATTGCTTCGGGAAATAACAATTTTTTAAGCACCAATTGAAAATTTTTGTAACAAAATTGAAAAATACATTTGACATTCGTTTTAAAACTATTGGTTTTATTCCATCTATATCCGGTGTTTTAACACCGATTTACCAAAAACACATTTTTTTCATATAGAACACAATAATTTACGAACGACGATATATCGATTTATATGTTAAGAAGATGCAAAAAGATACCATTTTTGACCGCTTTTCCCCTTAAATGGCCGAATTTCGAAAAAATAATCCTGAGCCAATGTTTGTTTCTCGGATGGACTCTGCACACCAAATTACATATTCCTAGATTCATTTGATACCATTTCCCCCGTTTTCGCCGCTTTGGCCTCCTTAATGTACGAATTTCTAAAAATTCCTTCTTAGTGGACCTTTACGCCGAGAGCGGAACCTACAGTCCAAATTTCAAGTTTTTAGGTTGAAGGGTTTGGGCTGCGCGATGATGATCATCCACGCAACTCTTTCATATATATAGATAACACAGTGAAACAAAAAAGAATGAAACAGAAATACCTGCGATGGGAAACTTTTTTCTTCTAGGTCTTGTCGAGGACAATAGAACTCTGTTTTTGAAATTTGCGAAACACCTCCAAAATCATGAGTTCCAGGTTAAAAAAAACACCGGTAATTTTGTTTAGTGTCAACCGCTTTTGAATTTCTCTGGGGATTTGGAAAGAAGAAGCAGAGGCTTTTGAAGATATGAGCATGGTATTTAAGTAATATCGAGATATCTGTTAGTATTCCTCCAGCAAACTCAGTTTTTTAATGCTCTTTTTTTCATTTTTGAAGATGTATTTACAGATTTTTTTTCAATGGTGCGTATTAGAGAAGAAGAAAGTATATATTTCAAAAATTCATAACTACACTGTATTATTAATCTGACGGGTTTCTGGCATTTCAGCCTTTATCAGCGATTTATTGAACATTGTGATAATGTTTATGTTATAATTGAATAGATTGAGGTTTGAATATGCATCTATCTCACATACACTCGTACTTGCACTTTTTGGTCAGCGCTTCAACACACTCACCTAAAGTCAGGCCTACGAGCAGTGTGGTTAGAATCAGCTTTCATACCATACAGTATTAATTTCAGAAGATACAACTCTGTCCAATTTTTTTGAATTTTTTAATATTTTTTTCATTTATACCTCTAATTTCCACTAATCTCAGTTTTCGTTAGAGTTGCCATATGTGATGTACGGTTTGTACGTACCACATATTGCACTTTTTACATATATTTGAGATGATGCTTTGACGCGAAAATTTTTGTTTATTAGATTTGTAGTCATTTTTAATTTTTATTTTTTTTTTTGTTTACGAACATGTGAATTAATTGTAAAAGTATGCTTATTTGTGAGTAAGGTGGAACTTCGGCTTAAAAGATCCGCTAAAAATTGTGTTTTTAAACTTTTAATACAAACAAAATTTTTTAATAAATGCACAATGTACAATGTTTTTCGTTTTCTTTTTATGCACTTTCCATTTAGTGAAGTTTCTAGTATGATGCAGGATATCGGATATCCGTCACATACGTGATTTTAAAAACAATATTGAACAAACTCTTCTATCGCTCTGGAATCGTTGCACATTTCTTCCCTTACTTTGACTTCGTATATTCTGATTGAGTTAGAAATTAAATCAGGCTCAAGATCAAATGTTTTTACTTTAAATAAAGCAAAAGATAATTGGCACATTTATTTTGGTTCTGCAGCAAAGGTATATGAATTAAACTTTTTACCAAACAAGCAATATACTGATTGTGGTTGCTGAGGAGGGTTGGTGACTCGTCCCGAAACAGTTGTATAACCTGTTATGAAGAATATACATTAATTTCTGAAACAAATCTGGCAGTGTTTTTTACTTTGTTTAAAGTAAAAACATTTGATCTTTTCTAACTCAATCATTATTTTAAAAAAGTCTTTGTATTTGATCTTTTTTAAGGAATTTTTATAGTTTTTCTACTCTACTACTAAAATTATGCAATTTTACACTTAATGCTTTCTATAACTTAATGCTTTTTATAAAAAACATCGTTGTTTTTATAAAAAAAAATTAATAAATAAAAATTTAAATGCATACTGGTAAAAAATAAAGAAATGATTTAACTATAAATTTAAATGGTATTAGATTTTAATGGTTAATTTTCGGGCAATTGTTTTAAAATATTTACGATACCCAACAACGGTTATAGAGTTAAACCTAAGATACAGCTGGAGCCTATTAAAGGTTTGACATAGCCGAAATAAACAATCCTTCTTCTTCTTATTCAATTTACCCAATCCATTTTAACTTTCATACTTGTTTTGTGCTATAATTTAAAATTTAATTTAATTTCAGATCTTTTCAGTATTTCTTTTCACTTTTTTTTTTATATGCCAAGGAAATATATTAAAATACTTACATTATGTTATGCAAAATACTTTCGTACTTTTTTCTTTTAAATATTAAAAAAAAAAAAAAAATATTGCAGACTTAACTATGTGTGTGGCATTTCCCGTATGTGTTTGAGGGTTGCTTATCCTGCTGGACTTTATCAATAATATGCTCGTGAGATCACATGCACATATTGAATATAGTTATAAACATTTATATATTTTTTATTATTATTGCATGCATTTATAAGTTTTCTATGTCCACATATTATGTCTGCTTGTTTCTTGAATATTATTTTGTTGTATTTTATTATGTTGTATTTTTAAGTTAATATAGTTTCGTTTTTTTTTTTTTGCAGATTCAGAAATCAATATTTTAATCTTAAAGAAATAAATTATGTAAAATGAATTATATGGAAATATTTAAAATGGAAGATACTCGTATTTAAGATATAAATTACAAATAATCTATAATTTTAATAGGCTAGGCGATTTCTTGTGACCGATTGTTCCACCATTTTATCCCAATTTTGACCAAACGTATATTGTTTGAAAGGTATTTCTTTTTAGCCATTTTTCAGATTTACAGATTTTTAAATTTTTTTCCTTTATTTTGAGTAATTTGCATTTAAAGTTGCTACTAACACATACATAAAATTATACATATGCTATGTGTGTTTTATTAAATTTGTCAATTTGTTTGTTAATGAGTTTGTTATCTTCATTCATAATAACAATAAACCATAAAAGTGTTTGTGAATTGGCTAAGTTGAAAAATAAAGCTGCCTATAAAAATAAAGCTGCCTAATAACACTAATTTGTTTAAAATTATTTTATGTGAAATTGGGATATGTTGTAGAGGACGGCAAAATAAGGGACCCGTATTTTTGTGCTGTAGTGTACTCGTGAACATAGGGTCAAGAGTAAACCCTGATCAATGATTCACAAGTACACAAATACGTAAATATGTATGTTTGTGGTGACGATTGAGTTAGGTTTACAAAATGTATGTTTGTACGTTTGATACTTAAAGAATGTAGAACGCAAACAAATATATTGTAAACAAAAAGTTTAATGACATTTGTTTTAGCGTATCACCAATTTGTGTAACATTACACCAAATTGTGTATGAATGATCGATACATTGTTTGACTGTAACGTTTCGACGAACTGACTATTTGACGAAAGAGAAAAACACTCAAAATCACCACACAACATAAACATATATTTTTATTATTAAGTACTGAGTAAATTCTACTCAACCATGTGAATGTAAAATAAATATATAAGAATGGATTTGGTTAAAAAAACAACTACCTGCATTTTCAATTGAAAATAATAAATAAGATTTTTTGATCAAAACGTTAGCAGCCAAACACCATAGTGCACATAGATATTTAAAAAATAGAAATTAGTAAATTATATTCACTTTCAAATGTTATATAAGTCCCACTATCTTCTCACAAAGTAAAATAAATATAATTAAAAACAAATAGATTACTCAAGTCGAAAGTAGGATATTAAAAATAATAGATAACATATATCTAATTTAATTTTCCTAAATTCTGCCGCATATCGTTTTACTTGTTAAAATTAAATTTCATTCTTAGGTTTTTATATGAAAGGGTTTTTATGTCAAACCGATACCGCCAACTTTAATGGAAATTGACTAAGTCATGTTATATTTGCATTTTGCTAAATTTTTCATAAATTTCTCGAATATTTCGATATGTTAGGAATCTTGGGGACCGAGATTCAGTTTTTTTCGGTCTGGTTTGTTTTAAAATTTTTTTTCCTGCTCCGCAGCTACAATTATCCCAAAAAATAGAAAACCAAATTCCAATTGGTTACCGAGATATAGCTGTGATAAAAACTGCATGTTATTCGGAAAAATCAAGTTTTAGCCAAAATGTACGAGGCCATAAAATTCTAATAGTAGCTAAACTAGTAAAAGCCAAATGGAGTTTTGTTAGTTTCGATAAGTGCTACGAAAAACCGCACACGATAAGGAGTTGGCACACGTTGACTTCAAGAATGTTACAACGATTTTGCAATCGATGAATATGTGGTGAAGTTTAAGGGACGGAGGTTTGTTGGTGTAGTTCTAAAATTATGCAGTTTGAAGATGAAAGTACCGAAGATATAATAGTTGTTTAATTAATTGGTTAGGGTAATTGTTTTTCTGTAGCATGTTTGTTATTTTAGCTTCGTTGTCATTGTGGAACATTTTGTCGCTTATTTTTAAATTATTTCAATTATATATTCTTCCTTTACTTACATATTTTAACAAATTTGATATTTACATATAAGATCTTATCTTTACATAGAGATATTGCAACAAATAATATATAGAATCTAAAGATATTAAATAGTTTTTATTTTATTTTTTAATCATTTTTAAAGGAAAATGGGAGGAAAAACCTTTATATGATTTAATAAATTCAAATACTATCTGAAAATATTTATGTGCTTATAGGTGGTTTATTAGAAATAACAGACCTCTACAAGCACATAATTTTCAATTTGGTGATTTCTTTTTAATTTTACGTTAATTCTCTACATTCTCTTATCAGTGGGTAAGAGGAATTTTCAATTTTGGCAAAGTAATTGTTATTAATCCTTGTTATGAAATCGATAATTTTTTCATAACCTGGTTCTTCATGAAGAAGATTTGTAGGATACCTCCAGGGCTTTTTATTTACCGTTTTAAGACATTTGTTTTGTATAGTTTGTAAGCGTTTTAGGTGGCAGTTGGCAGCGTCACTCCAAATAGGACACGCATATGTTAATATTGGCCTTTTAACACTTTTGAAGAGTAGATTTTTGTTTTTGGGGTTTAGAAATGACCTTCTATTTAATAGTGGCCATAATGCTTTAAACGAATTTATAGCTTTTTGGCACCTAGCAATAATATGTTGTTTAAATATAAACTTTTTGTTCAAGACAACTCCGAGATATTTGACATCGTTAAGTACATTTATGGTATTATTTCCAATAAGAAGATGACGTCTTGGCAGTCTTTTGGGAGATTTGTTGAATGGAAAAATTATTGCTTGGGTCTTGTTTGGATTAATTTTGATTTTTCATTTGTGGATTTGTCGCTTATTGTTCTTACTTTATTTATCAAATTTTTGGCTGTGTTGATTTTTGTGTTTTGGGTTGGTTCGAGAAAAAAATCGATCAATCTTCCTGATGATATGCTTTTCGTATACCAGTTGATGCATAATTTGTTTTGCTTTCTATGTATTTCTGTGTCCAAAAATGCTATTTTGTTATATGTTTCCTCCTGTATGGTGAATTTGAGTTTCTCATGTTAGCTGTTGAATGTGTCTAAAATAACACTGTGGAACAAATTCAGGTTAGCAAAATTTAGGTCGATTTTGAGAGTGAGGGGTGAAAATAGGGGCTAAATTAGAAGACCCGTATCGCGGCTTTTGTTTATGTTAGTTCAAATTTTTTTTGAATCGACCTTCGCACTTTGCAGTCAAATGCCGATTTTCAGCATATTGTTTATATTGTTTTTTTTGGCTATAACTCGTCGACTAATTGATATTTTTTCAATCTGTAAAAGCCAAATTATTGCTAGAGACCTGTGTAACAATCAAAATTTAAAAAAAAATTGATTTAGAAAATTTTTGTGGTGTTTATGAAGCAAAATGTTGGAAAAATTATTTTTTTTTTTTTTCATATTTTTTAAAATATTTTCCACAAAACTAGGTCTTTTTTGCTTTCTGTTTGATCTATAATATGCTTCTCAGTTTTTTCAATAAATTTCATTTGAAAAGAAAACAATCATAATACAAAATTTGCGTTTTCCAGCTTAATATTAATTTACTTCTCATTTTATATGTACCAATTTCGTTCAGTGTTGGTTTTGAAGAAACATTGAAAAAGAAGTTATAAAAATATGGAAAAAAAATAGTTTTGAAATGTTTGTTATGAAAAGTTTTAAATAAAAAATTAGATAAATTAAATTAATGACTTGGTCAGTTGCCGTTTAGCAGGCGGCTGTGGATCAACATCACTGCTCACTCTAATATCTTGGTCATCGTCATCATCGTCAGAAAGGTCGATAATTTCGTCCAACAGATATTCTGGAATTTCATCTTTGTCTTCCCCATCTTCCTCTTTTTCCTCCCAGAGTTGATTAAAATAATAAAAAAATTCATGTGAGTCCGATCACAGGGAAGATGTGTAAACATCTAGTAATTAAAAATTTTTTTATATCATTTTTTAAAATCAAACCGAAAGCGTCTATTTATCTATTTATCACTTATAGCAAAAACTGTTTCAGCTAACTCAACAACCCTTTGCTGTAAAACGTTAAAAATATCCCAATATAAACGTATATAAGTGATACATAGATGACGCTTTTAAAAAAGTGGCATAAAAAACAAAGTTATATCATAATTTTTTCACCAATACAATCATAAGTCACTCAGCGTTATCTGCCTCAGCTCACACCGATATGAGTTACGCTGTTTTTGTGAATGTATTGTGAAATAGAAATTTACCCCCTTGCGCGTATAGATGTTTACACATCAGAAATATAAATTTTAACCGCTATTTAAATATTTATAAATTCAGATGTTTTCTTTCAATTAATATAAAATAATTGCAAGTATAAAGTTTAATGAAGAGTTAAAATCTAGAGTAATAGATGATTTTAGTGATGGCCGCAGACAAAATAATATTTATGAGAAATATTCTATGAATAAATCCATAAAATCGGCTGGCTAGCATTAATCTTGCGAATAGTGTTGACCAAAAAACTATATATATTTAAATGGACCCAAAACGTTTAAATACTTCGGGAGTTTTACTAAAATAAATTAATACAATCGTTCGGTATAGAAATCATCCACCCCCCAAGATCATGACCATTATTTTATTCCACAGTGTTATTGTATAGTAAAGGTTTCCATTGTTTTGTCAACAGCATAAAAATTAATACTTTTAAGTTTCGTTAATTTTTTCTGAAGTAATATTAATATTTCTTCTTTGCAAAATAAATAAAACGTACAAATGTTTTAACTAATAAAAGATTCCATCCAAGTCGTCAAAAATATATTTCGTTAAAAGTTTCCATCGTATTGTCACTCACACTATATTTCTTATTGTTTTCAAATATTATTATGGCTTAAATAATTAATATAATAATTACGCTAACAACGTAGCGGGTATACTGCTAGTGAATAAACAATAATTTTATATAACTATGTAGAAATGTTTGAAAGCAAAAAACTCATTGATGAACTCTGTAACCCTATTTTGTAAACAAAGCAAAAAGTTAAAATGCAAAACTTATGGTCAAATTTGTGAAAGAATAATGTAAAAACGTATGAAATAAAAGACCAGCCCTGTGTATACTCTTAACATTGTTGTGTTTGATATCTAATTGAACATGTTGACATTCATGTTAAAATAGATATAACGATTGCAAAGCTAATTGGAACAAAAATTGTGGCGCCATCTATTTTGGCATAGTCACACTGAGCAAAATGCAGTGACACTCTGTTTGTTAAAACAAAAGAAATGTATTTTCCCTACAAAACATACATATTGGAGAATTTTATATAAATAAAATATATAGAATATATGTATATCATTTTATTATTACGCACAAAATATACAACATCAGAAGTTGGTTTCGTGTTTTTCTTTAAATAAATTAATACAGAAAATTTTGTTTGGTAAATTTTTTTTTATTTTTTTTTATTAACAACTAGGTAGTTTAACATTATTTACTTTGGATGTTGGTGAATTTTTACTCCCTTTATATTAACTCGTAGTGTCTGCTTGTCGGAAAAATCTTGGATTGATTTTGAACCCCTTTCCCGTAACCCAATCGATCTGAAACTTGGCAGGCAGGGTCTTGGCGATGACAAAAATGATCAAACAAATTTTTTTAGTGATGCCAAAACAGTCGAAACTTTAAAATTTTTCTACCAGATTTGAAAAAAAAAATTTGCAAAGGGTTAATTATACCCTCCACTCCAGTATGCAGAGGGTATATATAAGTTTGTCATTCCGTTTGTAATAACTAGAAAAAAAATTTTGGACCCCATAAAATATATACATTCGTGATCCTTATAACAACCGGACTTGATATAGCGATGTCCGTCTACCCGTCTGTGGAAATCACGATGACGGCATCAATCGGGCAGCTAGGGTGCTCGTTGACATAAAAAATGATTTATTAGCATCCTGAAAAGTTTGCTATTTAAAATCGTCCAAATCGGTCGATTAGGGCCCGAGATTTGAATGAAGAACTAAAAAAGTCTTGAAAAATATAATTTTCTATGTTGTTCTTGTCACGATCACGCCGTTAATAGTGCAGTTACAGTGATCATTTTTTGTGAGAATGATTCACCAAATTCATGGGAAGATTTCTATTTCAAAAATCATTAAAATAGGTAGAACAGGTCCAGGGAAATCTCTGAAAAAGTAAAAAAAAAAATGAAAAATATGATGTTTCTATATTGTTCTTGTTGTTATTCTAAATGTTGTGTTGTTGTCATAGCTGGACTTGTTGTTTTTGTGGTCTTTGTGGTAATAATATAATAAAAACTAACCCTTTGTACATTTTTTTATTAACTCTGGTAGAAAAATGTAAAAGTTTCCATTGTTTTGGAATCACTCTAATTTGTTAGATCATTTCTGTTATTACCACGAGCCTGCCTGCAAAATTTCAGATCGAATGGCTCACGGGAAATTGGTTAAAATCGATCCAAAATTTTTTCGACAAGCAGACACTATGAGTTAATATAAAGGGAGTAAAAATTCACCAACATCTAAAGCAAATAATGCGAAAATACCTAGTTTTTAATAAAAAAAAAACAATGTAAATACATATAGCAACAAAAAATTTTATGTATAAATTTATTTATATATTTAAATAAACATATTAAATAATACAAATAATATACATGTATACCCATAACAACTGCATGTTAGAAATAAGTCGGTATATTATTTTATTTACATAAAATTCTGCAATATTTTGTTGTGGGGAAAATACATTTCTTTTGCATTAACAGAGTGTCACTTCATTTTGCTCAGCGTGACTATGCCACAGTAGATGGCGCCACAATTTTTGTTTGTTCTAATTAGCTTTGCAATAGTTATTTCTATTTTAACATGAATGTTAATATTTTCAACTGGATATCATACAGAACAATGTTAAGAGTATACACGGGCTGGTCTTTTATTGCATACGAATTTTCATTATTCTTTTACAAATATGAACATAAGTTTGGCATATTACCTTTTTGTTGTTTTTATAAAATAGGGTTACTGAGTTCATCAATGAGTTTTTTGCTTTCAAAACAGTTCTACATAGTTATATAGAACTATTATTTTGCTTTACCTACAAAATATCTGATTGCGATTGCATCTAATTTTTAAAAATTGTTTATAATTACTCAAGCATTATTTTTCACATAAATACAAAATTGCACTTTTTAAATTTTCCATTCAAATTTAAGAAAATATCAATTCTAAAAACTGGAATTAAAAATTTCCAATTATAAATTACAATTAATTGAATTTCAGAAAATCATATCAAAACGTCGGAAATTATAATTTTAAATTTAGAAGACATCAATTGCATCTTTAATATATAAATTTAATTCGTTAAACACAATTTGAAATTCCAAAAAAAAAAAAACACCAAATACCTATGTATACATTTAAAGCATTTTTACATTTAAAAAAAATTTTGACATTCAGGAGAAATTAATAGCTTCTCAGTACCGCGATTCAGTAACTTCTTTTAACGATAGTCGAATCGTTAAAAAAAGAAAATAGCAAAAGTATCAGTAAAATTTTTAAACGATATTCGCTATTGTTAAAGTCAGCTGTTGTTGTTATCTAAACGACAACCATTTTTGAGTTGTTTATTCAATCGATAAAACTTAAATTTTTAGGTTGAATTATCGTCATACATAAATGAAAATCATAAAATAGTGAACATATTTTGCTTTTATTAAAAAAGTTTTTTATATAAATAAGAAAATTAAATAGCATATTCAATTCATTATTTCATTTTCAAATAAATAAACAGAAATATTAGTAAAAAAAAAATAAAGATATTAAACATAAACATAAAATCATCCTGTCAAACACGAAGTAATTTGTTTTTTTTCTATTCTTCTTTGTGTTTTTCGCTTATTTTGACAGAGATGCCACTCAATACAATTTAAATAAATAGAAAAATAGATTTGTCGACTGTCGTTAAGATGTCTGTACTTAGTGAGCCACTTAATCCTTAGTTCAAACAACAATAGCTGTCGATATATTTGGCGATAGTCGGATCGTTGAAATTTACAGAATCGGACTACAGAAAACATTAATTTAAATTCAATGAATTTTAGAAAACCTCAAATGATATATAAGAATTGCGAACATAAAAGCTGTTACATAAATAAACGCAATTTGATGAGAATGTAAGTTATATATAAAATTTCACAATTTTTTTTCGATGAAAATTTGAAGTTTTTCAGAAAATAAAGATAACAAATTATTTTATTTAAAATGTTTGGAACATTTGGTTTTTTGCGTTTGGCATCCCTAATTTGAATAATTATTATTATAAATTTATTCTCTATGTTTTCCAAATATTTTAATAAAAAAGTTTAGAGAGCTTTTTTTTGTTATTATTTTGTTACTCCATCCGACCTATATGGCCGCAATGAAGAAATATTTGGAAAGTTAAAAGAAACTATACAGCCATCTCCAATTAGCACGATTTAATACATATAGCCACCCTACGCAACCATTACCTTTGCAATGGAGGTTATGGCGAGCTATTTAATTAGCAAAAACTAAATTAAACGAGAACTTATGTCATATAACCGGAAACGCATGCATATAGGTATATAACCTAATGCATGCCGATCAGCAACCACGATGACCAAAAAGCAAACATCGAAATAAATCCGAAATAATAGAAAAGACGAAAACCAACCCAAAGAATTTGCTGAAATAATTTGGTATTAAGTTTAACAAGTTGTTTACTTTTTCATTTACATTTATTATCAAGACTCAAACCGAGGTGGAGGGTATCAAAGATTCGGCACAGCCGAATTTAACACTCTTACTTGTTTTTATAATATTATTGCCACAACGACCCCAAAAACAACAAGTCCAGCTTGATAACAATACAACATTTAGAATAACAACAAGAACAATATAGAAATATCATATTTTTTGTTTTACTTTTTCAGAGATTTGCCTGGACTTGTTCCACCAATTTTAATGATTTTTGAAACAGAAATCTTTCCAAGATCTTGGTGAATCATTCTCACTAAAAACGATCACCCTAGCTGTCCCATTGAGGCCGTGATCGTGACAAAGACAACATAGAAAATCATATCTTTTCGAGACTTTTTGTAGTTCTTCATTCAGATCCCGGGCTCTATTCAACCGATTTGGACGATTTTAAACAAAAAACTTCTCAGAATGTCAGTGAATCATTTTTCATGCAAACGAGCACCTAGCTGCCCAATTGAAATTGTCATCGTGATTTTCACAGACGGACAGACGGACATCGCTATATCAACTCCGTTTGTTATAAGGATTACAAGTATTATGGGGTCCAGAATTTTTTCTGTATTTATTACAAACGGAATGACAAACTTATATATACACTTTGAACACTGGGGTGGAGGATATAAAAAATAATAATAATGACACTCAAATTTGGTTTATGCTTATTTTAAATATCTAATTAGCTGTATCTAAGAGATAAGGTCTCTTAGACTGACTATAATTATCTTAATTTTTTACTTACTATAAAATTAAAATGTAATTAATTTCTTTATGATTGCAGTTTAAAAAAATCAACTTGAACTTCTATCAAAATCAAATATTTCTAAATATAATTAGAAAATTATTAAATTGGATATCCGTGATAATATCCACAAGGGGTAAAACATCTACAACAACAACTAGATGTAGGGGCATCGAACCAGCATGCAACAGTTGAGTAAAATTTGCAACAAGTTGAAAACACATACATATATAACAGGATTTATATACAAAAGTGGGTGGTATACGTATACGAAAATTTTATTTGCTGTACTCAATATGAACTCACACATACATACAAGCAATAAAAAGCAGGTACGTAGCTAGATTTCAGTTGATGTAAGAAGCAGAAGGGTTTTTTTTTAAATTATAAAGTGCACACTGTTTTAATGCTATTTCTCATATCATCACAATTAAAATCAAGATCGAGAAGGAAGATATTTTAATTATATTTTCTATTATTTATAACAATTTTATAATAAAAATGCAACTTTGATTTTTAATTCTTGATTTAATATCATCTATACAAATTTATCCGTGACCAATGCGCAAGCTCTATAACTTTTAATATGTAAAAAAAAAAATATATTTTTTAATACAGTTTTTATTGCTCACCTACACCATCATCGTTTTTTTCTTGTTGCTACCTTACCCACAACGACAATGTTTATGTTTATGTATTAGTATTTGAATTTCTCTCTTTTGATTTCTGGCTACTGAGCATTGAAGTTGTTTTAGTCTTGTAGAGTAATTTCTTAACTGTTGCTTTACCTGTTGCAAATGGTATGAGCAACAGTTGCTAAGGAAATGCTGACAATGTTACATTATTATGTGGCTGATGTTATCTCAATTTATATGATGTGAATAACAATTTTTATACTTAGCTATCGCTGTTGAATGTTCGTAATGAAGCAACAGTTTTACAAAGAAATAGTGTTGGACAGTGAACATAAAGAGATACCAATTTGTATTAAAGTTTGTTGTAGCTAATGAAAAGAAAAAGTTTGGAAGTTTGTAATACTAAATATTGGATATCAACAGGATTATGGTCTATGAACGATAATTAATACACTGATGATGATTTAGTAGTGGGTTCATTTCAATTAATTGAGCTTTCTGGATAAATACAAAAAATTTTTGATATGTGAAAAATGAAATGATAGGAGTTGTATTTAATATAAACAAAACAAAAGGAAGTAAAATCATGTTGACGGATTCACTTATTCGAAGTTGCAAATAATAATGAGTTAATTACAAATTATAAAGGAAGACAATATATATATATATATATATAATATATTTATGAATGTTTTAATTATATTTTTTAGTTTTTGACAATTGTTGGGGTCAAATAATAATTTTTTTTTGTTCGGTTCGAGATCAGATATTGGCATGAAAATAAAAATTCCATTACAGACGTGCTACGTAAACAGGCGAGAACTGAATGTGCCAATGTAGTAAGACGCGAAGAGTGTCCTTATGTACATCGTTTTCATGCAAAAGTTTTTTCTGCTCTTCAGGACAGTAAGAGCTTTTGGTCATTTCTTAAAAGACTACATAATAATGCTAGTTCTGCTATTCCTATAATGAGTGACCCAACATCCACTGACCCGGTTGATAAAGCCACAATTTTAGCCGAACTTTTTGCAAAAATTCGTTTTTGCCGCATAGCTATCAACCAATGCCCGAATTTGAAAGGATATCTTGTACTACGCCTAAAATGTTCATCCCAGCTTGTGCAGTTAAAAAGGTTCTCTCGGATTTCAACGTAAATTAGCCTCTGGGGCCGGATGTTATACCATCACTGGTGCTGAGGCAGTACTCCTAAACGTTACGTAGCCTTTTTCAGCTCTTCGTACAGTGCGGGAGTCTTTCCCTTCTGCTGGAAGGATGCCTATGCCCAACCAATTCCTAGAAAAGTGAGGCTAATATTCCTAAAAATTACAGTCCAATTGCATACTGCTTTGCGCTCTCAAAGGTGATAAAGGCAAGATGAATATCCATCTTGTGAACTACCTAGAGGCCAACTCATTTCCTAATGATCGACATTCTACAGCAGACCTGTTAGCTTTACTTTCTGAGCGCTAGAGTCGATCTATTCACAATTTTGGCTAAAGTAGACGATTGCTCTTCAACTGAATTTCAGAAAGTCTCAATTATGTTTCAGAAAACATCAATTGAATTTTAAAAAGTATATATTGCGTTTCAGAGAACATCAGTTGATTTTCTGAAATAAGCAATCATATTTCAGAAAGTGTCAATTGTAATTCAGAAAGTATCAAATGTATTTCAAAAAACATCAAATGTAATTAGAAAACATCAAATGTTATTCAGAAGGTTCCAATTGTATTTCAGAACACATAAATTGTATTTCAGAAAACACCAATTGAATTTCAGAAATTATCAAATGTATTTCAGAAAACATCAAACGTATTTCAGAAAACATCTATTGAATTTCAGAAAGTATCAAATGTATTTCACAAAACATAAAACATATTTCAGAAAGTATCAAATGTATTTCAGAAAATATCAATTTATTTTCAGAAAAAAACAATTGAATTTCAGAAAGTGTCAGTTGTATTTCAGAAAGTGTCAATTGTATCTCAGAAATTATCAATTGTAATTCAGAAAGTATCAAATGAATTTCAGAAGTTATCACACGTATTTCAGAAAACATCAATTGAATTTCAGAAAGTATCAATTGTATATCAGAAAACAACAAATGTATTTCAGAAAGTATTAAATGTATTTCAAAAATTATCAATTGCATTTCAGAAAACATTCAATGTATTTCAGAAAACGTCAATTATTTTTCTGAAAGTAGCAATTTTATTTCAGAAAATATCAATTGTGTTTCAGAAAACTTCAATTGAATTTCAGAAAACATCAAATGTATTTCAGAAATTATCAAATGTATTTCAGAAAGTATCAAATGTATTTCAGAAAATATCAATGTATTTCAGAAAACATCAAATGTATTTCAGAATTAAAAAGTAGTTTACCCTACAATACCGAAAAGTTATTATTGTTTCTATAAAAGATTTGGAATCACGGAAAATGGTTGCCAATACTTGAAATTATTTTTTATGCACTGGCAAAAAAACTGTCAAGGGCAGGCACTTAATGGTAAACTTTAATAAAAACCAGGACAGAAATGGGGAATAAAATTTTGCCTCTATCGTGACGCCCGATTTTGAAGTCATCATTTTGAATAGACACTTTTATAGAGTACAAGAAATGTAACAAACCCATTGTAATACTCAAAGAAATATATTTTTGTATAGCGCTCTGACTATTTTTCTGAAATTCAAGTGACACTTTCTGAAATACAATTGATACTTTCTGGAACTCAATTAATGTTTTCTGAAATACATTTGATAAATGTGTAGGTACTTAAAAGGCATTCGATTAAGTGTGGCATGATGTATTTTGTTGAGTCCATTCAGAGACCGCACAATACGTGTTGTCACTGATGGGGTCTCGTCTGATGAGTTTCATTTTAATCCAGGGGTACCCCAAGGTTCTGTTCTTTCTTCTTCTCTTCGCCTTATTGTTCTGAACGACCTTCTTGGTCAAACTTTCAATTCCATATACTTTTTTTCAGATGACAGCAACATTTTTCACCAATTTTCCTTCAATTGTAGTCCAGGATTTTGAAGGTTGGGGGGCAAAAGGTGGGCAATGAATGTCACATTTAAGCAATGAATGTCACTAACAATCTTCTAGTGGGGTAAAATGAATAGGGTTGATTTTAATGCGCAGAAGACTCACAATGTCGTTTGTATATGGGGCATAATTCCTCAACGGTCCCAAAAAAAAAGTCGATGTTGTTCGATTTTGATAAAATGTTGCTGTAATGCATAGCAGTCTAAATCCGAAATATTCAAAGCTTTGATGCAATATTTTCAGAATTACAGGGTTGGGAAGTTTTGTGTTTCTAAAAAAAGTCGAGACCGACTATACGATACCCTATACCATGCGTTTGGAAACCCTATCTCTTAGGCCCAACTAACTGGATATAGAAAATAAGCATAAACCAAATTTGAGTGGGATTTTTATTAATTTTTTTTGGCTGCAGATATGAAAAAGTTCATATCGGATGCTATATCTATATGGGGACTAGGCCCAAAAATGGACCGATCCAGACCATGTTTGGTAAAGTCTCTTGTATTTTGCAAAAATATATACAAACAAAATTTGAGAAGAATCAGTGCAATATTTTTGTTTTTTGATAGATTTAAGTGAAGATCGGGAAGCAGCTCCATATGGGGCCTATGACTAAGAGTTGTCCCAGGGATCATTTTTAGACTACTCATTAATGGATGTAATAAACGCATACAAACCCAATTTGAGTACGATCTATATGACAATTTGGATCTTATGGCAATTTATGTCTATTTCATAGGGGTCATTTGTATGGGGGCTAGGTCTGAACATGGACCGATTCTCACCAATTTCAATAGCGTTCATCCCATGGCCGATAAAAGATCAAATACGTAATTTCATCAAAATATGTTGATATTTGCGACCTGCAGTTTGATTAAAAGCTTTACATGGACACACAGACGGACGGACGGACGGACAGATGGACGGACGGACATCGTTCAATCGAATCAGATAGTGATTCTGATTCGATCGGTATAGGTGGTATAGGGTACAATGATTTAAAATAAACAAATTAACTTAGTAACATCCTTCTTTGCTTTCTTTGTTACGTTTGTCTTTGCTTGTTGTTGTTGCTTGATTGAAAAGTAATTTTTTTTCTTGTTTTAATAGTTGGTCGCTAAAATTAACTTGCTTCGTTATTACCGGTGTGCATTATTGTTACAAAAATTAATTTTATTGCCTGTGTTGTTCTTTATTTGTTTCATTTCATATTGTCAGTGTAACATAATTCTTAAAGCGTTTTAATTTTGATATTTAAAATGACGCCTTTACGGAAAATTCGGAATAAGCTAAATTTACTAACTGAATGTGCTAAGTGTAAAAGAAAAACTTTGACTAAAAGTGCAAAAATATGTAATAAATGTCGATATAATTTATTAAACTCAAAAGTTAAACCAAATGATATTTCATCAGAAGATAGTGATAGTGACTGTAACTTCATTCCCTTAACGGAGAAAAAATCATTGGATTGTAACAATGATTATCATAAAGCGGGAGTTGAGGTTTTGGAACAACTCAAGAATGCATTTAACAATGCTATTAATCACAAGGAAAAGATTCAACTTCTTACACTTGCTCCAAAATCATGGTCTCGTCAAAACCTTGTTAAATAATTCTGTGCAAGTGAAAAACAGGCAAGAGTTGCTAAGCAATTGGTTTCAAACTATGGTATTTCCACACAGCCACTTGAAAAACCTGGAAGATCTCTCAGTTTAGAGACAGAAGAACTCATAAAAGCTTTTTATGAACGTGATGATATAAGTCGACTTATGCCGGGCAAAAAGGATTATGTTTCCGTGAAAAACGATGCTGGAGTTCGCGATCATGTTCAGAAGAGCTTACTACTTTGCAACCTAGGCGAATTGTATGCACAATTTAAGACCGAAAATAACGAGGTAGAAGTTGCAATTTGAAAATTTGTAAAGCTGAGGCCACATCATTGTGTTTTGGCTGGAACCAGCGGGACACATAATGTATGTGTCTGTGTACAGCACGAAAATGTAAAACTTATGATAGCTGGTGCTAATTTTAAGAAACTATCGGAGTCTTCAGAATTTCCATTAGTAACATATCACGATTGCTTAAAAATGGTAAGTGTACTAACTCGAAAAAAGTTTGCTTTTTAGGGGAATGTGAATCATGTCCCTTTACAAATAAATTAAAAGATACTTTATTTCAAGTATTTGATGAAAATTGCATTGACGAAATTCGCTTTGATGTCTGGAAACAAACAGATAGATGCAAATTTCAAATCATTATTAAGAGCATTGAGTCTTTCGTTGATGAATTCCCTGAACGATTAATGAGACTAAATACACATGATTTTATTGCCAGAGAACAGTCAACTTTTTCTAAAAATCTAAAATAAAATCTACCTACTGGAGAGTTTCTAATAACGTTTGAATTTGCAGAAAACTATGCTTTTGTGATGCAAGATTCAGTTCAGTCTTTTCATTGGAACAATGATCAGGCAACAATATTTACAATAGTTTTTTATTATCGTGACCAAAATTAATTAAAGCACAAAAGTATGGCAATCATATCGGATAATTTATCTCATGACACGGCCTTCGTTTATGAATACCAGACAATTGTAATAAGTTATCTGAAGTCTCTGGGATTTGATATAAATAAAATAATTTATTTCACAGACAATTTCGCAAACCTCTCGGCTCACAAAAGAGATTTTGGTATTGAGGCTGAATGGCACTTTCATGCGACGTCCCATGGAAAGGGAGCTTGTGATGGAATTGGAGCCAATATAAAAAGACAGGCAGCACGCTTCAGTCTGCAATGTTCTAATGATCGACGTATTTTAGATCCAATAACATTTTACGGCTGGACAAACGAACATTGTAAAAAAACAGAAGTTTTTTTTAGCAGTAAGAAAAGTTATAACGAGACCGCAAATATATTAAAGCCAAGGTTTGATAATGCAACCACAATAAAAGGGACGTTGCAGTACCATGGTTTTGTACCAAGTGATGATGGAAGACTAATCCTTAAAAAATCTTCCAGTTCCAACGATTTTGATTACTTTCCGCAAGCAAAATGTAAAAAAAACGATTACTAAGTTAATTTGTTTGTTTTAAATCATTTTACTTTATTTTAAATTTTCTTTGTTTTGTTTGTTTTAAATTATTTTATTTTATTTTAAATTTTCTTAATTTTTTTCTTATTCATTTTGTAAGTTTTTTGTGTTTTTTTTTCATTGTATTGTTTATTATTTTTTAATATTCCTTTTTTTATATTTTTTTACATTAATTTTTTAATCGTTTAATAAGAAAATAAATAGATTGCCTACATCAACTTTCTTATGTTACACAGTAACAAAGTGTACGCATACAACAATATTAATAGCAACGGTTATCTTAAAAATTCGATATTTCAGAGACTGTTGTACCAGCCACTCTGAATTTTTGACACATAATAGCAAAAAAGACAAGCTTTTGAATAAAAATAATTTAAAAAAAATTAAAAGGGGGGGTGTTTTGAGTTACATCAAATTTACTAATTTGACCTTGAATTTAAAGGTCAAATATCGGCCAAAATAAAATCGCGATATCGGCATTGTAAAGCCCGTGAAAAATACTTTTAGAATCACTTTTTTCTTTTTATTTTAATAAATTGTATAAAAAAAAAATAACAATAATGAAAAAAGCATTTTTTTAGAAACACAAAACTTCCCAAACCTGTAATTCTGAAAATAATGCATCAAAGCTTTCAATATTTCGGATTTTGACTGCTATGCACTACAACAACATTTTTCCAAAATTTTTATCAAAATCGAACAACATCGATTTTTTTTTGGTACCATTCAGGAATTATGCCCCATATATGGGTGGTAATGAGGAATCGGATATTCTTGATGTTCTTGGGATGAAAATTCTATGTAATGTCCGTTGGAGCAAACACGTATTTCAAGTTTTGAAAGAAGCAGTCAAGCGTCTTTGTTTTCCAAAACGGTTCAAAAATTTGTTCACTCCTTCTGATCTTCTTAAAGGCTATACCATTTACATCCAACAGAAAATGGAATACAACTCCCGTATATGGGCGGGAGCTTCAAACCCTATTTTGGAGCTACTGGACCGTGCGCAAAGTCGGGCGCTGATGATCATTACTAGCAGTATGATATCCAACTCTATTTACTCGTAGGAATATCACCGTATAGCACTGTTCTATATATTCTGCCATGGTAAATGTTTTTCTAATACTAACGAAATCATTCCAAGTGCTCAAGTTTCAGTTCACTCTATCTGTTTTTCTAGTAGATCATATTTGTTTGTAGTCTACTGTTTTGTTGACCACATAACACTTTAGAGAGAAAATAGAAAATTCGTTTATCAGTCGAACAAACTGTATGTTGAACAAACTCCTCACACAGGTCTTTCCTTTCAGTTACAATCTTATAAAATTTAAGTCAAATATCAAAAAACACTACTCCCTCTTTCCTCCTTCCCATAACCTCTTTTCCTGAAATCAATACAATGTTACAAATGCAGTGCATTGTATTGATTTCAGGCATCCCCTACTAATTATAGAAAAGATAAATTGTTATAATGTAAGAGAAATATGGAAAAAATTTCCATTTATTCAAAAGTAATATCGATTTAGCCTAAAACACATTCATTTATATGCTTTTTTTTAAGGCTTTCAGCATGATTTCATATCATTTTATGCACTCTTAAAAGCAATTTCGAGGGTCTATTGTTAAAAAAAAAATTTACAAGAAAAGAGCAAGGATAAAAATTAAGTCTTCAATGAAAAAAATTATTAAACAATATTCAGTATTCACAGTCAAGAACAGGGCTGTCATATGTGTTCACTATTTCGATTGACACTACAATTAAAAGAAATTGACTATCCAACCGTTTTAAAGAAAATCGTTGAGAAGAAAGAGCAATAATATTTAACATATTGCACATTTAAAATTGTAAGGAATCATATACTCTTGCTATATCGAATTTTGAGGCCCATGATTAACTACCACAGTTCTTAGATATGAATCCAAATAAGTACCTTGACTTATTAGTCTAAGAAAATTCCATTTTGTACAAGGCTGATGCTGTAACAAGTCCATGTGAAATTCATTAGGTTATGTTTGATTAGATATGGACAAGGATAGGTGCGGTTTTATTATATTATATTAGGTAAGTGAAGGCGAGGCCATTATGTGAAGACAGCATAAAGAGTTTCTGCAAGGCCGGTTATACAGCTGTAACGGGTCAAGTCACCAACCCCCATTACTAAGCAAAATCAGTAGACTGCTTCTTTGTTAAAAATTAGATTCGTATACCTTTGTTAAAACCAACCTAATGAGAATCTGCTTTGATATCAAAAACTGCTTTTTAGTGCCAGCAGAAGTATAGATTTTAGACTCTTTATTTATTTTATTTATAAGACTAATATAAGAATTTTGCAAATGAATGACAAATGTTTGTTATAATTTAGTTTTATGTAGTTTTTCATAAAATAATTAAAGGAAAAAAGAGAGTACGAGATTTAATGAAATAACTTAAAATAAATATTCATAAAGGAATTTTTAAAAATTTGATGCGTTGCTGAGATTGTGAAAACGTATTCGAAAAACCTATGGCCCTAACGTAGAAGTGCTATTTAGATGCCTGATAAGGATGCCAAGGTAGAACTAATTTTTTCCCCGATTTGATCTGGCAAACCGAAGATTTTCATAAAGTTAAGTAGAGTGAAAATTATTTTATTAAAAAGCAATGTATTGAATAAAGTTAATAACCAAGCTTTAAGACGATTAGGATTACAATTTTGTTTATCAGCTTATATTTTCATCAACATAGATAATTGAAAGCTGCCATTGTTTTTACCAAAAAGTTATAATGGGATGCTCAGTGGAAACTGTGCTTCATGAAGTAGCTCAGCACATCGGAAGATCTTTTGATCTAAAAATTTTCAGCCTAGCTATATTTATTGATATAGAAGGAGCTTTTGGACGGGAGATAGAGGCACGGATCAGTCAAATGGTTGGGAATAGATGGATAAGTTGCGACGCTGGCGGCATTCGAAAAAGATAAAAGGTTTGTTGTGGAACACCTGAAGAGAGAATTTTGTTCCCTCTTCTTTGGTCAACCTATATGCTACGCAGACGACATAGTGAGGGGGAAGATCCTAGAAATTTATGTATACATCAGATGTACTCGAAATAGCATATAACTGGGCAGAATCGAGGGCATTTAATGTGAACCCGGAGAATACTGAAATATGCCTTCTTACTAGAAATCTGACAGTAATCGACTTTAATGGACCCCGTTTCCAGGTCAAAACGATTAGAATCACCCAAGGGTGAAACACCTTGGGGAGATTGTCGACAAAAAGCTTGGAAGAAACATATCGAGAGCAGGGTTGCGAAAGCTCACCACATATGGACCATTTGCAGATGAACTATAGGCTCGAAATAGGGACTAAACCCAAGGATGACACATTGGCCATACAAAAGCGTTGTTAGACCTATTCTAACTTACGCATCCGCAGTCATGTGGACATCAATGAATAGGAACTGACATTAAACTACTCCTGAAGATACAGCGCCTCTGCTGCATAGGAATCAGTGATGCATTACGGACTACGTCTACGAGGGCTTTAGAGACTATTCTATATATACTCCCAATCGAGATTAGAATTAAATATGAGGCAGCTCTGGCCATACTACGATTGAGGATAACAGGGGAATATATCATCGACCATATGACTAGACCCAAAACAATTATGGACCAAGTACCACTATTCAACACAGTGGATATCAGCTGTGATAGAATCGCGTAAGTGTCGACGAAAACACTCTGCAGTATACGGATACAAGACATTAAATGCTGGATGAACGGGAATGTTCTACAAAACCGTTTAGGATCACAGTACTATGCAGACGGATCTAGACTACATGTTAGGATTGGCATAGTTTCCTGTGATGAGGTGACTGTTCTACCGGACCCCAACTCCGTCCTTCAGTCTGAAGTGGTTGCGATAACGGAATGTACTAGATATGTTGACGCAGAGTCTATCGGCCGTCAAGGCGATATCCTCGGACAAAACTAGATCAGGAACTATCCTAAGGGCAAGGAAGAGATTGGAACCTTCTGCAGAAGTAGCAGACTTAAAATTGTTTGGATCGCAAGACACAGTGGTATAACGGGAAACTAGACAACGACATGTTACCCAACGTGATGAGTCTTAAGGGATAAGCTGGAAAGCACTCAGGAAATTTGCTGATAAGACCAAATTTCTACGTTAATATAGGGGTAGATAACCGGATGAATAGGTGATGTAGAGCGTACAACAATCCGACTTTCTGGCTTAGGTATATATCCGGGTACAATGGATAGGACCGATGTGTTACATAGCTCCTCTTCTCAATTTAACCTAACCTTATCTAACCTTGGTTTTTTATCTGGCCTAAAAATTTCTAATGAAATGTAAAATATTTGTACTCCTCTTAATTTCATTTATTCTACACCGAGAACTAGCAAGCCATCTTAAAGTTTTGCAACTTAAAAGAAACCCAAAAGCTTATATTTAAATATAAGATTATTCATGAGGGTTATTAAGAATTACTTCCCTTTTGCTTTTTAATATTTTCCATTTTCCAACACTTGGCAAAACCACTACACTAAAATGGAAGAGCGAAAAAATTGTAATAGTATAAGTGAGAGCAAAATATTTCATATATAAAACCAACACATACAAAAACTGGGTGCAGCTCTAAAATCGGTTGTAGACTTCATTAAACAAAAGGCAACAGGTATAACAAATATAAAAACAAATCAAATACCCCTCAATAACAATTTACTGAAAAGAGTGAAAAGAGTCACTGAGAGAGAAAGAGGGAGAGAGGGAGAGTACAGATTTACAACTTAATATAATTTACTAAAGATATACAATAAGCGAACCTAAATTCCCCTAGAGAAAGCGCAACAGTTAGAGGTGCCTGTTGCATGTGCTACAACGATACGTTTATAGAGTGGCCTCATAGAATAGCACAAGCGTTTTAACAAACTATGGAATAGTTTGAAGTGTTAACAAATGTTTAGAGAACATACAAAAAAAAAAACAAATGTTTAGAGAACATACAAAAAAACTGGTGACATATACCGGAACAGGATACGTTGCAATGTAGTGTCATCACGAAAAATAGTATGAGCTGAGAGATTTGTGTTTGGTGTTTTTTTTTTTTTTTGATATTTTGTTTAGAATTCTTTTTTTTTTTGCTATGCATTTTATTGTCGTTTTTTAACTATACATATGGACGAGCTTCATGTACAATGGTGAAGAATTATATAGAACATTTTACAACTATATATTTTGTGGCATGGTGCATGATGGTCGTTTGATGTAGTTGGATTGCCAACATTACTTTTGTAAATGTTGTAGTTTTTCTTTCCGATTTTCCTTCTGCATCGAAATCATACGTAAATGTGCACAATACCAACTGCTTATGCACCTACTTTTTTTTTTTTTGTTTCACCAAACATGGCCTAGGCAGTGTCATCAACATCATCATGAGCATCGATGAACAACTGCAGCAAACACAACAACGTAGAAAAGTAATAGCCAGCGGCAGAATTCAAATGCAAAAATATAAAAACTGAATCATGAATATATTTGAGGCATCCCGCTGAATATTGACTGCAGTTTGTAAGCTTCTAATAACCGACTTTACTTGAACTCAGTTGTTTAGTTGACGCGCTCCAAGACAGTTTATATTTAGCTCCTACAACTATATAAAACTAAATATTACTTTAATTTAAAAAATTTTTATATGAATGAAATAGTTATAACTAAAATTTTATATATAACAAAGAAGTGCCACAGTGTTGAAATTTTAAAATAACTTAAAAATTGATCAGAAAATTAAAAAAAAATTGTATTAATGTAAGGGATTTAACAAAAATCCTTTTGTATCCAATTTCTGTGCATAAATGAACTTATTGACAGAAAAATTTTAATGAATATCATTTTATAAATAATGTATAAGACTCAAAATCTTTTACGAATTCCATACGAACATATTAAGGTAATTATGAAATAATTTTTTCTTTATAAAATATTTAATATTTTATCATTACCGGTATATTTTTTTATTACCATATACCATTTGATCTTATCTGTGTTAACATATGTTAACTTTTGCTTACTTATGCACTTATACACTCAAAATATATTGTTAGGAATTTCAATAGCATTTTTTTTTTTTGAAAAGTTAAAATCAAAATTTATAAAAAATGTTTTAAAACAAACTGTTAGGTTAAAAAAAAATATATTAAAAAACTGCTTAAGTTAAGTGAAGGTGCCAAGTAGTAGCCCATTCGGTTACAGAAAGAAATGATAATTACGATGGAATTAAATATGGTTACTATGTCCGAAAATGTAAAAATCATGACTAAACTTGTTGAATTTTTCAAAAAATTAGAAAAAAAATAAAATGCTGTTCAGAAATTTCATAACTTAAATAAGTGAAAAAGACAAGTTAAAGTTTATATGAAATTGTTTATAATTTTTATATCTTTCGATAGAATTAGATGAAAATTGGCCGCCTCTATACGAACTGTTCATGAGTTAAAATGAATTATTTTATATTACTTGACGCAAAGCAAAATTTAATAAAATAAATTGCACTGTAGTGTTTGCTCTTTGATAAAACTACAACTTGTTAATATTAATTTTTTTTAGTGTATACAAATTAACCCTCTAAACCTGCTAAAAGTTAAAAGAACAAACGAGCAATATTAATTAAGTTTCGAAACAGCCTAAAACCAGGGTATAATATATTTGATTATATGAAATCGAACTTGAGAACTTCTGGAAAAAGTGTTTTAAGAAATAATCAGATATTACTGTAGCCAGTTTTCCTCCTTCGTATACCGCGAGTAACAACACAATGGAAACTTTACGAAAAAAATTGATAATAAAATTAAAAAGCCTTTTATCATTTATTAAATGTTAAATTATTAAATTGGCTTAACTTCAGAAAAAAAAAAAAAAAACTTAAAAATCTATAATATTAATAAGCTAGGCGATTTCTTGTGACCTATGTTTTGTTCTATCGTTTTATCCCGATTTTGAGAAAAAGTATATTTTTTGAAAGCTATTTCGTTTTAGCTGTTCACCAGACCAGACAGATTTTGAAATTTTGTAAATTCATTTTTTATTTTGATTAATTGCATTTACAGTTGCTATTAACACATACATCAAATTATACAATGCTATGTGTGTTTATTTTGTTTATTATACCCTATACCACTATGTGGTTTGGGTATAATGACTGTGCTGCTGTTTGTAACAACCAAAAATATTTGACCTACACCCATCTTTAATTATACCGATCGAATCAGAATCACTATCTGATTCGATTTAATGATGTCCGTCCGTCCGTCCGTCTGTGTGTCCATGTAAAGCTTGTAATCAAACTGCAGGTCGCAACTATAAATATATTTTGATGAAATTTGGTATTTAGTCTTTTATCGGTCATGGGATGAACGCTATTGAAATTGGTGAGAATCGGTCCGTGTTCAGACCTAGCCCCCATACAAATGACCCCTATGAAATCAACATATAATGCCATAAGATACAAATTATCGCCCAAATCTTAGTCAAATTGGGTTTGTATGCATATATTACATCCATTAATCAGTAGTCGCAAAAATGATCCCTATTGGATAACTCTTAGACATAGGCCCCATATAGAGCTGCTTCCCCATCTTCACTTAAATCTATCAAAAAACAAAAATATTGTACTGATTCTTCTCAAATTTTGTTTGTATTTATTTTTGCAAAATACAAGAGACTTTACCAAACATGGTCAGGATCGGTCCATTTTTGGGCCTAGTCCCCATATAGATATAGCATCCGATATGAACTTTTTCATATCTGCAGCCGAAAAAATTAATAAAAATCCCACTCAAATTTGGTTTTTGCTTATTTTCTATATCAAGTTAGTTGGGCCTGAGAGATAGGGTTTCTAAACGCATGGTAGAGGGTATCATATAGTCAGTCTAGACCGACTATAATTTTCTTACTTGTTTGTTGATGTATTTGTAAGAGTGTTTTCTTCATTCACAATAATAATAAACCAATAAAGTATTGGTTTGTGAATTAGCTAAGTTGAAAAAAAAAGTTGCCTATAATTTGCACTCCAATTTTGAGCGCTGGCATCTGCTAGTATTCATACTTATGCCATTATTTTTATACTCTCCATACTAGAGGGGTTTATCAGCATCATAAAATGCATTTGCGACCCCATACAGTATATGAAGGGCTTAAAGTACAAGGGATTCAAGTCACTTAATTTTAATAATCATAAAAAGGAGATTAAAGTTGAATTGCAATTAAATTATATAAATCAAGCCCATTTACAAAATAAAGCATTTGCCAGGGTAAACTTAGGATAATGTTACTTGTTATAATATAGAGCAGGTCGGCTTTTAAAATGCGGTAAATCGGGCATCATTGTATCAAGATATAATTCAACAAGTAAGAGTGTTAAATTCGGCTGGGCCGAATCTTTGATACCCTCCACCTTTTTCATTTTCCAATTTCCATTTTCCACTTTCCATCTTCCATTTTTCATTTTCCATATATCATTTTCCACTTACCATCTTCCATTTTCCATTTTTCTTTTTCTTTTTCATTTTCCACATTTCATTTTTCATTTTTCGGTTTTCGTTAGTGATTATATTTTTTCTTTCATATTAGCGATTTTTTTTTATTATGACGTGATAACGATAAAAAGATATGTGGCAATACTATTAACATAGCTCATGGTAGTTGTGTTCTTGTTATTGTTAATATGTATGAATCACATTTTTTTTGTGGCTTTTTTATGTTGTTGTATGTTCAACCACTAAACTATTACAAGAAAAACACTAGGTTTCATGTTTTTTTTAGAGGTATCTACAAACTTTTGTTCATTTCTCAGCGCAGTGGCTCCCGATTTACTCGAATTTCAATACCAACCTGGTGGGAAGTATGGCAAATAATTTTTTCGTAACCTGACCTAAGTAAATGCTTTTTTTTTTGATGTGTAAACATCTATGCGCGCAGGGGGGTAAATTTCTATTTCACAATACGATCACAAAAACAGTGTAACTCATATCGGTGTGAGCTGAAGCAGATAACGCTGTGTGACTTATGATTGTATTGGTGAAAAAATTATGATATAACATTGTTTTTTTTATGCCACTTTTTTAAAGCGTCATCTATGTATCACTTATATACGTTTATATTGGGATATTTTTAACGTTTTACAGAAAAGGGTTGTTGAATTAGCTGAAACAGTTTTTGCTATAAGTGATACATAGATGACGCTTTCTATTTGATTTTAAAAAAATGACATACAAAAATCTTTAATTACTAGATGTTTACACATCTTCCCTGTGATCGGACTCACATGATTTTTTTTGAATGAGCGTGATTTCAACAGACACACGGACAGACGGACAGACGGACATCGCTATATCGACTCGAGCTGTGATGAGGATCAAGAGTATATATACTTTATGGGGTCGGAAATTAGTTTTTCGATGCGTTACAAACGGAATGACAAACCTATATATACCCTCTGCCACTGAGATGTGGAGGGTATAACAAATAGTGACACCTCTAAAAAAATTTTAAAATTCAGTGTGTGCATTCTAATAATTTAGTATTAAATTTATCAAATTGTTTATCTTTTCAAATATTTTGTTTACGTTTATTACAAATATGATAAAAGCCCAGGTGAAGTGTTTCGAAGACATTGCAGAGGCGAACTTAACACTCTTACTTGTTTAGTACTGCTTCGAAACGCCAAGTCAGTAAAATTGTTGATGAGATTCATTGAAATATTTTGACTTTGAATTAACTGCCTCTATGAAATCTACAACTCCCATAGATTCTCTATTGGATTGACCATTCGAAACTGTATTAGATTGTAGCCATTCGGTTACAACTTTGGAAGTGTGTTTTGGGTCATTGTTATATTGGAACTACAAGAGCTGGAACTAGCTAGAGCACCTTTTACCACATGCAATCTAACATCATGGCCTCTTAAATTAAACATGGACTCACCTGAAGAGAGAACAGTATACCAATTCCTTCTAGTCCAATTCATATAATCTTCAGCAAAATTTTTGCGATCCAGACGATTTTCATCTCATCTTAGTGGTTTCCTCATGGAAAGATAGCAACCGAGATCAGCCTCAATTGCTTGTCGGGAAAAAGTTCGGGCAACTAATTTTAGTTTCAGATTGTTAATTACCTCTTTAGATATAATTTTTTGACATTTCTTAAACTCTCTAATTATTAAATTATCTTATCTTTGCCTCGTTTTATGGGGCCTGCCGCCTCAATTTTGAGTCGGCACCGTACCTCTTTTACCATATATTTTAACAGTTTTTCAAATTATAGATTCTTTCAAAGAATATTTTTAACAATTTTTTTTTTCTTAAGGCCAGCAGTAAAATCATCTAATATTCTGGTTTTTAATGCTTCAGCAGACTTTATTCTTGCCTTTATTTTATAACAAGTTATTATAAGAATAAAACATTGTAAAATACAGTTGATGTAAAGAAGCAGTTGAAAGAAAATGTAAGTAACTACAGATATTTAAATAGCGTTTAAGGTTTTTTATTTTTTCTTTCATAGCATGATCTGTTTTTATGGTTTTAATCAAATCTGGTGCAGAAGTTTAAAAGTTTCCATTGTTTTGTCAACACTAAAAAATACGTTTGTTTTTCGTTTATCTATTTTTTTAAATTGTATTTTTCGGAACAAACTTGTTATCTTTCGATAGAGAACACACCAAAAATGATTTCGCAAAAAAAAAAAAAATAATTTTAGAACTTAACGCGACTTTAGAAATTTGTAAGTGTCAAATGTATTGTCACTCATGTAATAAATTAAAAATAAATAAATAGGAAAATTATGGTTGGTCTAGACCGACTGTACGATACCCTACACCATGGTTTAGAGACACTATCTTTCGGTCCAACTAATTTGAGAAGAAAATGAGCATAAACCAAATTTGAGTGGCGTTGTTATTAATTTTTTTGGCTGCAGATATGAAAAAATTCATATCGGATGCTATACTAGTATGGGGACTAGGTCGAAAAATTGACCGATCCCGGCCATATTTGGTAGTCACTTACACTTTGAAAAAATATATACAAACCAAATTTCAAAAAAATCTGTGCAATATTTTGGTTTTTTGATAGATCTAAGTGAAGATCGGGAAGCAGCAATATATGGGGCCTATGGCTATGAACTGTCCTATAGGGATTATTTTTGGACTACTGATTAATGGATATAATAAACACATACAAACCCAATTTGACTGAGATCTTTATGATAATTTGGATCTTACGGCAGTTTATGTCGATTTCATAGGGTCATTTGTATGGGGACTAGGTCTGAACATGGACCGAATTTTACCAGTTCCAACAGCCTTTACCCTATGGTCAGTAAAAGCTAATGTACCAAATTTCATGAAAATATTTTCATATTTGCCACCTGTAGTTTGATTACAAGGTTTACATGGACACACAGACGGACGGACATCGCTAAATCGACTCAGAGAGTGATTCTGCGTCGATCGGCATAACAAAAGATGGTTCTAGGTCAAATATTTTTGGTACTTACAGCAGCACAAAGTCAATATACCCAAACCACATAGTGGCATAGGGTATAAAAAATTTAAAAAATTATAATGAAAAAAAAAACTATTCGCGGAATAAAAATTTGAAAAGTTGAATCAAATGAACTCGAACTCGTAGATTCTGAAAACCTAAAACAACATCATTTTTATGACAAGTTGTTTGCTGAAATTATTGCCGTTTTCTTTTCTGACAAAAAATGTCGCCCTTTTTTTGCCCTCTTTTGGAAAATGTGTTTTTCTATATATTCTGAATTAAGAGCAACCTTGTATTATATATCAATCGAAAGGTCTCAAAGTGCTGTGTTCATAAATACAAAAAAAATTTGATTATTAACCTCTTGGAAGTCATAGGGTGAAAATATTCAAAAAAGGGGAACAATGGGGAAATATTCTCCCACTACGACCTGAAAGAAGTCAATGGCTCGAATTTTTTGTGATTTATAAGAGCTCGACTTTGAGACCTTTCGATTGATATATAAGATAAGGTTGCTTAATTCAGAATATATAAAAAAATACACTTTTCGAAAAAAGGGCGACATTATTTGTCAGAAAAGAAAAATGCATAGGTGTTGATTATGAAAATATTGTTTCGATTTTAAAAATTAAATTTTAAAGTGAATCAACATTTTCCGAAAAAGTTAAATTTTTGTGAAGAAAAAATTCCAAAGTTGTTTGAGAATATTTTAAAATATTTTTTGCTTTCCACTGAAAACAATATAAATATGCCAAACTAATTTGGGGCCCTATGCTCATTGTAGGAGTTTCGGGAACATATATATATGTAACTATATATATAAACTAATTAGGAAAAAAACATTCACGAAAGTGTTTCCCAAATTTCGATTGCATTGGAATAAATTCATTTCTGTTATAAATACATTGTAAAACTTTAAACGACAAATTTAAAAATAACGTTATCATCATTTTATCTGTGATATTCTCATTCCACTTGTTTGTCATTCATTTGTTTTCCATTAGCCAGTTCTTCAATTCTTGTGGAGATGTTTTCATTCTGGAATTGCTAAAAAGCAAATCCAATGCAAGTTGTCCTAGGAATTTCCCGTCATGTCCGCAATTTTGAGAAACTTTGTACAGGAGTAGAGAGACAACCTTAGTGTGATTTTTAATTTTTTAAATAAAAAAGGTATCGGGATAAGTTTTTATATTCGAATTAATTTAATTATTTTTTTTTATCGAAAAGTTACATACAAGTCTGAAACTTGTAAGATTTTTAACTAACTATAAGCAATCACCAACGAAAATTAGTAGAAAAACTTAAAAAATTTTTACAGTTTCAGTAACTTTTCATGAAAATATATTAAACGTGAGAAATATGTGGATATACGGTCTAAGTGTAGAAAGGCATTAAAGAGTTTATAAGAAAACTTGTTATGCATATTAATATATCACTGACTATGACGTATGAGTAATATTTTATAGTAACATGTCATCTATATTAAAAGAATTTATGAATAAACTTTGCATTCAAGATTTTTTTCAATATTTTTCTTCTGTCAAACCTCTATAACTAGAGTTCTAATTAACGTAGGCTGTTGACATAGGTCTAAGAACAATCAGTGGATCAAGCTCCTTCTTTTGAGCTAACTGATTAAATTCGTTGAGTTTGAGGAAAGTTATGCGTGGAAAATCAACTTTACTTTTACTGTACGTTAACTTCTCTTGGCATATTTTGGCATTACTGTACGTTAACTTCTCTTGGCAAATTCGTTGGGTTTGAGGAAAGTTATGCGTGGACAATCAACTTTACTTTTACTGTACGTTAACTTCTCTTGGCATATTTTGGCATTACTGTACGTTAACTTCTCTTGGCAAATTTTGGTATATTATATTATAAAAATTAATATAATATTATATAATGCTGCGGAGCAGCAGGGGTCCTCTAGTTAATATTAAATATTAATGGCTAAATATTCACTCATATGTCGAAGTATTTATATAACTACTAACATAACAAAATTTTGACATGCACAACTATCTTTTCTAAAAAACATATTTATCTTTTCACAAAAAAGTTCTTTCATACAAACAAGCAGCTTATCTTAACAAAACCTATTTTCTTAATAACCCAACTTTCCATACAAGGCGCTTTTACTTTAAACAGTAGTTTTTCTTAAAAAAATTTTTTTTTGTAAATAGCTTTTTTAGAAAAGTAACTTTTCTTGAAAAATAAATTTATATTAAAAAGGTACATTTTGTTATATGCATAAGTTAATATTCTTCAAAAAGTGCATTTTTATAAAAATACGCTTTATCAAAAAATACGCTTCCCTATAAAGTTACCTCTTCATGAAAATACGTTTTCCATTACAACTTCTTAACAAAGTACATTTTCTTAAAAAAGTACAATTTCTTAAAAATAGGAGCCATTTGTTAAGAAGTGCTTTTGTTAATTTTATTATTTTTAATATGTTTTAAATAAGAAAATTTCTTTCTCTTAAAACAAAATACATTCAAATAAAAGTATATTTTTGTTAAAAAATTACGTTTTCTTAAAAATTTTGTTTTCTTTACTTTCTCTTAAAACAAAATACATTTAAATATAAATATATTTTTGTTAAAAAAGTAAATTTTCTTAAAAATTTTGCTTTCTTAAGAAATTGGCTTTTCTTATCTTGTAAAAGTATTTTTTGTTAAAATTTTTTTAAAAAGCTATAGCTATTGCTTAAAAATACCTTTTATTAAAATAGTATCTTTCATTGGAAAAGTATATTTTCTAAAAAGTGCATTTCTAAAGGACACTAATTTTGTTTTTAAATAAAAATTTTTAAAAAGTACCTTTTTTTGAGTAGCAGTTCCTTAAAAGTAAATTTTCTAAATAAGTTAATTTTATTTTGAAAGTGAATTTTCTTAAAAATTTAATTTTATCAGAAAAAAATGCTTTTGGTCACAAAATTACCTCTACTGGAAAATATGCATTTTACAAAAAAACTACCACTTCGTAAAAAGTACATTTTCTTAAAAAAGTTAATTTTCTTAAAACGGTATTTTTCGCCAAAAGAAGGTACTTTTTCTGGGAATTGAATTTTTGTTAAGAACATAGCTTTTATCAATAATCTAACCCATAAAAACAAAGTTTTTATTATAACTCTTCTTTCCTTATGAACATGAGTTTTGAATATCTCCATGGCTGTGCATGGCTTTGTGTGACTATTTTAAAATTACTACTTGGTCACAACAACTCTATGGATCAAATTCCAGATTGCTGGGATGAAGGGAAATGGGTTTAAATCATTTCGTGACTATGCGTGATTATCTTTAATTAAATATTTAGTGACAACAAGTCTGCGAACCATGTTTCAGATTAATTGGATAAGGTGAAATGAATTCACTCCGTGAATGTGCGTAACTATGCGTGACTGTGTGTGAGTATCTTAAAATTAATCTTTGGCCACAACAAGTCTAGGGACAAAGTTTCAGATCGATCGGATGAGGGGAAATTGGGTTCAAATTACTCCGTGACTGTGCGTAACTATGCGTGACTGTGTGTTACTATCATAGAATTAATTTTTGGCCACAACAAGTCTATGGACAAAGTTGGATGATGGGAATTGGATTGACCCATTTTAGACAGACAGCCAAACAGAGAGTATGACTTAAAACAAAAAGTATAAAAAGCGTATTTTCGGAAAAATAGCTTTACTTCAAAAGTGCCATTTTTTAGACTTTCTCAAAAAGTACCGTTTCTTAAAAAAAAGTATCACCTCTTAAAATTTCTTTTTTGTACTATTTTAATTTTATTACAAAATGATTTTTCATAAGAAATTCGTTCTACCATTTGTTAAAAAGTACTCTTTATTTAAAAAAGTACTATTTCCTAACAAAATAATGCTTCTTAAAACGAGTACAATTGTTTAAAGAAATACAGTTTCTTAAAACTAATATAATTTTCTTAAAAAAAGTAAATTTTGTTTTAAGCAAAAGTTTGTTCTTAAGAAAATTGCTTATCTAATAATAACTTTTTTTATGCAATATTACCTTTTCATAAGAAGTACCTTTCCTGAAAAAGGTAAATTTTTTAAAAGTAATTTTTCTAAAAAGTCACATTATTTTCAAATAGTGCATTTTCATAAAAAAGTACCTTTTCTTAAAAAAAGTACCTTTTCTTAAAAAACGTACCTTTTCTTAAAAAAAGTACCATTTCTTAAAAAAGTACCTTTTCTTAAAAAAAGTACCTTTACTTAACAATTTCTTTACCTTAAAAAAGTATGCTAGCATTTCCTAAAAAAATTTCTTCATCAATTATCAATAGCGACGTAGTCCCTTCCAAGTAAGTAGTTGGTCTCTAGAGGCTCAGAGATTATAAAAAAAAATTTCCATTATGATAAATTATTACTCACAAGATAACAGAGTTGCAAACTTAATAAACATAAAGTTCGATTGCTACATTTTTCGGAAATTGTTGAAAAAAAAACTCGCCGTGCATAATAAACTTGTTTTCTTTGTGTATCTTGTTTGCATCATGCTAAAAAATTTATTACTTTTATCATATTTTTATTACGTATATTACTTAGAACCCCACAAAAATTATTATTCGGTTCACTATTTGCTTCTTTTGAAATTACCTTTATAACACATTCTTCAAATTTATATTATACCGGCAAAAAAGATTATCAGAAGAAGTTGAATAAATACTATTCCAGGGATGCGGCTTTAATCAAAATTTTGGTAATCGCCAATAAATTAGCATGACCTTGTAGAAGGCTAAAGTTCTCTTCTTCGGAATTGGTTTTTTGTAAAATTATTTCTATTAGTACCTGTGATACTTCTTAACTGTGAAGAACTTTTAATTTGTATTTCATTTGTATTTCGTGTTGTTTTTCCAATCAAAACACTTATTAACTAAATATATCAGTATGATTTTATTTTATTGTGAGTTATCCATTTCCCAGTATAACTGTATATTTTTGTATTTCTTTCAATTTCTTTTATCATATTTTTATAAATCCCAAATTCCTATATGATATTGTGGATATTCACACCTTACACTGATATATATGCATCCTAAGCTAAGCCACATCCAAAGTAGTTCTTTTGGAAAATAAATTTACATTTTTTTACTAGGATTTATTATCAGTTTTTGATTGATATAATCTCCAGCTGACCAAATATTTTACATATCTAACTCCCACATCTATTTTATCAGATCTCAGCGAGAGCCAAAGTTGAATTTGAAAGGCAAAAAAACAAAAATAACAGTTATTGTTTCATTTTGATTTTTTCGAGCAAAACTAAAAACTATTTTGTATTTTTATTTTTTCAAGCCAATATCAATGCTAATATGAACTATATTTTAATTATTTGAATTTAGTTCAACTAACAGTGCTTCCAAACTTTCCACTGACAAATTGTACCGCAACTCTCCTAAAATCAGCTGAAAAAGGTCTACACTAACCTGTGTCGCAGGAACAGAATACACATCAGATGCCAGTCTACGTAGGCAGGGAAATACATATTTCTTACTGTTCCAGTATTCCATCAAATCTTCATCGACATCTATTCGTTTTTCTGTATGGTTATCAATTTCATAAAAAGCTTTGCGAACATTTTCGTTAATTAATGTGCCTTTATCGTCATCATCAGAGGATCGTCAGAGGAAGAGCTTAAAATTTCCGTTTCCCGCAAACCAGTTTTTAGTAAAGAACATGAGCTTTGAACACTTCTTTTCTCTACAAAAAATGGTTCGTCTTCGCCATGCGTTGGCACGATAGACTGATCCTTTTGCTTGAATTAATAAAAACATTTATTAATATTTAATAATACCAGCAGTGTCGGACATTCCAAAGATAACTTACAATAACTGTTATTTTTGCTCGAAAAAATAAAAATCAAAACAATAACTGTTATTTTTGCTCGAAAAAATAAAAATCAAAAAAGAACTGTTATTTTTGCTCGAAATAATAAAAATTAAATAATAACTGTTATATTTGCTCGAAAAAATAAAAATAAAAAAATAACTGTTATATTTGCTCGAAAAAATCAAAAAGTAACTGTTATTTTTGCTCGAAATCATAAAAATCAAAAAATAACTGTTATTTTTGCTCGAAATAATAAAAATTAAATAATAACTGTTATTTTTGCTCGAAAAAATAAAAACCAAAAAATAACTGTTATTTTTGCTCGAAAAAATAAAAATCAAAAAATAACTGTTATTTTTGCTTGAAAAAATAGCAATATAAAAATAACTGTTATTTTTGCTCGAAAAAATAAAAACCAAAAAATAACTGTTATTTTTGCTCGAAAAAATAAAAATCAAAAAATAACTATTATTTTTGCTCGAAAAAATAAAAATCAAAAAATAACTGTTATTTTTGCTAGAAAAAATAAAAACCAAATAATAACTGTTATTTTTGCTCGAAAAAATAAAAACAAAAAAATAACTGTTATTTTTGTTCGAAAAAAAAAAACCAAAAGATAACTGTTATTTTTGCTCGAAAAAATAACAATAAAATAATAACTGTTATTTGTGCTCGAAAAAATAAAAATCAATAAATAAATGTTATTTTTGCTCGAAAAAATAAAAACCAAAAGATAACTGTTATTTTTATTTTTGCTCGAAAAAATAAAAATTAAAAAATAACTGTTATTTTCGCTCGAAAAAATAATAATCAAGAAATAACTGTTATTTTCGCTCTGAAAAAATAACAATAAAAAAATAACTGTTATTTTTGCTCGAAAAAATAAAAACCAAAAGATAACTGTTATTTTTGCTCGAAAAAATAACAATAAAATAATAACTGTTATTTGTGCTCGAAAAAATAAAAATTAAAAAATAACTGTTATTTTTGCTCGAAAAAATAAAAATAAAAAAATTACTTATTTTTGCTCGAAAAAATAACAATAAAAATTAACTGTTATTTTCGCTCGAAAAAATAATAATCAAGAAATAACTGTTATTTTCGCTCTGAAATAATTACAATAAAAAAATAACTGTTATTTTTGCTCGAAAAAATAAAAACCAAAAGATAACTGTTATTTTTGCTCGAAAAAATAAAAACCAAATGATAACTGTTATTGTTGCTCGAAAAAATAACAATAAAAAAATAACTGTTATTTTCGCACGAAAAAATAACAATCAAGAAATATCTGTTATTTTCACTCTGAAAATATAACAATAAAAAAATAACTGTTATTTTCGCTCGAAAAAATAACAATAAAAAAATAACTGTTATTTTCGCTCGAAAAATTAAAAACAAAAAATAACTTTTTGCTCGAAAAAATAAAAATCAAAATTTTAAAAATTAAAACATTTTGTCATAGATTAGTTCGTAAGGATATATGGTATACTTGAATCAGTTTTCCGACATTTACTTATATATGCTTTTTTGTTTAAAAATTTCAAAATAACTGTTACTTTCGGTCCCTGATCCATACACAATGTATTGTGTAAATAATCTTCAATCAAAATAATAGACAATGATAATATTAATCTTTAATTTTTATCTTAAAATACAAATCAGTAACTATATAATCGCGATATAAAAACCGACTTAGAGGGTTAAGCATACAAAAACAAGAAAATGCACTTTTGCATATGTTTGATGGTTGACTGTCTGGTGGATTCGCTGAATGTTTGCATAAATTCCCTGCAGTGCATTTAATTTGCATGTAATCTAATTATCCTTTTGGCAGCATCATTTTAGCTTTATATTCACACACATACGCATGCACATAGATACAGTCTCCGTTATAAACTCACATATTCTTATACATGGACAAAAACGAAAAAGCCATAAGCCAACCATAACAGATAACACCATATGGCTCATACTGTTGATATTTGAGAGTACAATGACTTGACAAAAACAAAAATGTTAAAAACAAGGAGCAAAAAAGTTTATATAAAACAAAAATCACGTTTTTCCTATTTCAATATTCAAAACACGTTGTGATTAATTGTTTTGTATTTTTGAATCCTTTATTGTGCAAACACACCTACACAAGACCAGTATTGCGGAGGAAATTATTTGTGTAGGTCAGTTTTTTTTTTTTTTGTTTTCATAAAATTTAAAGGAAACCTTAAAAAGAAGGAAAGAAAATTGAAAAAAAAATTTGTTTTAGAATTTTGTTTAGAATGTCAACCTGACCTAACTAGATTCAATAACTGGTGTAATATTACCTGGATCGAATTGAGTCTTAAAAAATATCATTCTTTGTCTAAAAGCAGATATCCATCATCTACGAACGACTTTTTAATTAGTTATTTACTTATTTATTTTGTTTCCTGCACAACAAGATTAAGAATCTTGTAATTGAAATACAAATGAACAATATTTGGTCAAAACATAACGTAATTTATTATTTTTATAAAAATAAGACAACCTATATAACTTTGACGTATACACAAAACAAAGCAAAGTTTAAACAATTATTTAAACGTTATTGAAAAATTGGCGGAAGCAAGTTCCAAAGACGAACGCATTTTATATGAAACTGTGATTCGATGTAAATTCATGTAAATATCATCTTTTGCATTTGTATCAAAGATAGATCTTTTAGATATCGTAAAAACCTAATCCGGACAGTTTTTATTCATACAGAGTAATGTGGTATGCTCTTTCCAAATTATAGATAGCAGTATCATAATATAGAATTGAAAGTACTTGATAATTTCAGAGAGCTCAGCAAATACTTAGGATCCGGACAATAAAGTTAGAATTAGATAGGTTTTTTTCTGAAGCGACATTTATGTGATCAGACCAGGTGAATGTTTTATTGAAAATAGTACCAAGATTTTTGGTATTTTGTGAAATTTGGGTAATCTTAAGGTTAAGAATAGTTGATGGATTAAGACATAACCCATTTACTATAGATCATAGATGAATTTGTTTGAAATCCATATTTATGTTAGCATTACGGTGATTTTTCAAAACGACTACAAACGTAAAGTTGGCCATCATCTGCATACGCATGAATTTAAAAATATGAAATTAGTCTTGACAAGTCTTTTATATACACTTGTGCTCATATAATTAAGTCACTAGTATGCTACTCGGCATTATGGTCAAAAATACGTGAACCCTTTTTTGTGATTCTAATATAATTTTTTTTTTATTATTCTTATATGTTAGCAAGCAATTTACATTGAAATTAAAAATTACAAAATTTAGGTTCATTCCAAAAAATTTTTAAAACTTGGAAATTAGCCAAAAAGAGCTGATCACATAATTAAGTCATCTGAAAAAAAAATGGTTGAAATTGTAGAAATAAGTAATAAATTTTGTCGAGAGTCCCATTTTTTCATTAGCTTACCTCAATATTGAGTAGGATAACCTTTTTGCTTCAGTACTGTGGAGCATCGCTTTGGCATGCTAGCTACAAGAGAAGCGCACTGGCCTGGAGTGATTTTGTGCCACTCCTCTTGGATAACTTTACATACATGTCCTTATTTACCGGGATTCATCCTTCAATGACTAATTTTATTAAGCCCCACACGTTCTCACAAGTCGGGAATCTGCGGCGGCCATTCCAGCAGCTTGATGAACTGTGTTGCCAACCACGACTTAACCATCTTCGAACAATGCTTCGGGTCATTTTCGTGTTGGAAAATGCACGCAAGCGACAAATTGTCAGCATATTCGGTGGCCAAATTTTCTTTTAGTATATTCTTATAAATTTCCCCATTCATTATACCGTCAATCTTGACTATAGGACCTACACCGAATGCGGTAAAGCAACCCCACACCATGACTGGTGAGCCACCGTGTTTTACAGTTTTTTTGGTGTATTTTGGATCCAATTCCTTAAGTGGAGGACATCGCACATATGGTCCACCATCATTTCCAAAAACATTAAACTTGGATTCGTCGCTCCAAACAATTAAATTCCAAAAATTAAGGCCTTTAGCAAGATGGTCAGTCGCAATTCGAAGCCGCTTCTTAGTGTTCTTCAAGGAAACCAACGGTTTCTTCTTGGCCATTCGTCCATGCAAATTGTTTTCTTGCAAACGTCGCCTTATGTTCTACAACGAAACATTTACGCCATAATCCGTTTCCATTTGAGCTCTGATTTGCGACGAAGTTAAAAAAGGATCAGTTTTACCCAGGTTTGCAATGCGTCTGTCATCACTTAAAGTCGTTTTTCTCGGTTTTTGGCGCGGAATATTTTCCAAAGTTTCATATGTTTTGTAATGCGTAATGGCATTTGTAATTTTACCCCGATAAAGGTTCAAAATCTCCACTACTTTTGCAATATTATTGCATCTTTGGAAACAATCCCATATTATTTTCTCTTCAGCCGAATTTGAACTTTTTTATTTACCCATAGCATTTCAGCTGATTTTATTTGTTTTTAATTTAGTTGTTTTTAATTTATTTATTATTTAAACCACAAAATATCTTCAAAACACTAATTTGCTCACGATACGCGTGGTGACTTAATTATGACCTTTTTGAGGTTTTCCATATTTTTCGGGGAATACCCAAATTTTTAATTTTGCTTCAATAAATGTAAACAACTGCTAGCATAGCAGTGTTGCACAAAATAGTAAGGTTAGAATCGGAAGAAATAGGTTTAAGAGAAAAACTACGAAAACATTTCATTGCATACCCATGACTTAATTATGTGAGCATAAGCGCTCCTAGAATTCAGACTTGCGGGATGCCCTTTTTTGTTGAAAGCACATTTGACGTTTTACTACTAGTGTAAACGAATTGGTTTCGATTTGCCAAATAGGACGATATAGGACGAGTTGCAGTAGGAGAGAACCAAAAAATGTTCTTAGCTTCATGGAGAGTACTAAATGATTCACACTATCGAATGCCTACGAGACATGCAATATTAATCCACGAATATTTTCAGGCACATTAATAATTCCAGTTATGCAGCTGTGTTTATGACGAAGCCTGATTTTGTGTCTGCAAGTAGATCGTTAATCTTTACAATTCTCCAATTTACTGTTGCAATTACCTTTCAAATACTTTATGGAAGTATGGTGGGAAAGCAATGGGAGAATATTCCTAATTTGACTTTGGTATGGGTAAAATTTTAGCATAGTTTTAAAAATATGAGTGATTTGAGGTAGCAGTTAAGGAAAATATCTTTTAAAAATCTGGTATGTATGTTATCAAAACCAACAGGACTATAGTTTACAACTGGTAGAGGGTACTTCTCAATGTATTGAACCGAAACAGCATTTTCGTATAAAGTGGATCTAATATGCCAGGGATATTTGTAAATGGTTGGTTAAGCAAATTAATATTTATTTCAGAATTAACAATTTCTTTAAATTTACAAACACCAATTTCTCGCATAAGTTCGCACATTTTTATTTTTGGAGTCTACAGCTGAAATAGATGGACTAGAGTAATATGAAGATTTAGCAGTTTTTGCCATTTTATTTATTATCTATTTCTTATATATTATTTCTAAAACTTAAATGATTTATCCCTTTCACAGATTTTATCATTAATCGGTTGATTGAATCGATGTTTCTTTTTGTTATTGTATTATTTTTTTTTTGTTTTTGAGGTACATATCGTGGAACAAATATACCATGACAAAAAACAAAATTCAAACGAATCATTTATTCGCACAGAAAAGTAGTTCGCCAACGGAAATATTAAACTTTCCGATTGTATTTATCGAAATTTACTAAAAGCTAATAATTTGCTATTGTGGTAAAATATTTTCTATGATGATAATAGATTATTAGTGGTGATAAAATCAAAATTCGGTAAATAGCGTCATAACAATTCTCATATGATAATGAATGTAAATGAGGCAATTCGTATTTTAAGTTTTGTAAAATGTTAAGCCATGCGCAACCAAAATATCTATTCGCGTCTTTTTTTATTTATTTGTTTATTTATTTGTTGTGCATTCCTATACAACAAGAAAAATTATTCTTATAATTACAGTACAGGACTAATAAATTATAATGGTACAATGTGCTGATATAAATAAAATTAATTACATATATTAATAATTTATGAAATAAAATAACAAAAGAAGATAACAAAATATAAAAAAAAAAATTTTCAAAGATTTTACTATGTAAAATAATCAAAAATTTGTTTCTTAAAAAGTCTAGCGTTGTTTGTTGGTTGATAAGTTTGTGGAAGAACATTCCAAAGACGAACTTCGTGCACAAAGAATTTCTGTTCTGAGACAATTGTTCTATGAATAGGAATTATGAGATTTCTTCCTCTATCAGAACTGGCAAATTGCAATTTTTCGAACAAATAGCTCGGATTTTTTTGTATAAATGATTTTGTGCATAAAAATTATAATTCTAATTTTTAAAAGATTATCAAAAGATACAGCAAATAGTCTTTCAGAGAAGGGAGTGATATGAGAATATCTTCTAAGACCAAAAACATAACGAATAATGTTATTATATGTAACATTTAGACGACGTTTGCTCGAGGAGTCGCAATTAGCAAAAATTTCACAGCCGTACAAAAGTCCAGGAATTATAAAGGTTTTGGAAAGTAGAATTCTAACTTTCAAGGATGTGAAATATTGCGTTAACTAAAGAGATCTCAGTTTAACGTAAGTTTGCCCAACTACATTATTTATATGATTTGACCACGTGAGATAGCTGCTAAAGGTAATACCTAGATTTTTGGAACAATAGATTTTAATGGGATTAAAAAGAGCTCGTTGGCCGTAGCCCAACGATGGATGTTATTTAAATCCTCTTCGAATTTCCTTACATTCCGATTAATTGAAACAGTCAGACTGCTTAAATATAACTGCATGTCATCGGCGTACAATGAATTTTGCAATGGAGAAGTTGTGAAGGCAGATCATTAGCTTAGAGAGAAAAAAGCAGAGGCCCTAGAGTGGATCCCTGGGGCACTCCTTTCATAATATTCAACGTTGTTGAGATTTTATTTTTTAAGTAAACGGCTTGGGTACGATCAGATACGTAGGATCGAAGCAGATTTATAGATGAAGAAGAGAAATTTAAAAGATATTTCAGCTTATTACATAGGATTAAGTGGTCGACTGTGTCAAGGGCCTTAGAATGGTCAAGTAGGACCAAAAAATTAACTTTATTATCATTCAGTGCCTTCCTTATGTTTTCATTTACTTCAGTCAAAGCAGCAACACAACTATGATTAGATCGAAAACCTGATTATATATTCGACAACAAACCGATATCATTTATGAAAGTGGTCATTTGTTTATGAAGAAACTTTTCGAGTACTTTTGAAAAGTAACCCAGGATTGCTATGGGGCGGTATTCGTTAGTAGATTTAGGAACAGGTATTATTTAGGCATGTCTCCATTTGTAAGGGAAAGTGCTTGTGGTAATAATTGAGTTAAAGAAATGTGTTAAAAAAACAAGAGAAAGGGCAGCAAAATCCTCACAAATACTGAATGAATATTATCATGTCCGATTAGACTTAGCACCAATAAACATCTTCGAGAGTTACGCACGAAAATTCAAAACAATTAATGGAGTCATTATCATTGTTAAAATTGTAAAATGAGGAGTTGTTGTTGTGTACTGCTGGTAAATTACTGAAGACTGAGTTTAACTCAGTGACATCAATACTGCTATCAAAACTTTTAATGCCTTTCCCTATACCCATATCACGATCGTGTTTCCAGGTTTATAGTGAGTCCGTAGCGGACTCAAAGCGCCTTGAATTATGAACCGATTTAGCTTTTCTAATGCTGTCGTTAGCTTTTTTCCTCTTGCAGTATGGTAATCTTTTTTGAGCGCAGTAGTTTTAAATCGCTTCCACCTTGAATAACATACATCTCTGAGCTAAATTAACTGCTTTACGGATCAACAGTCTGCCAACCACAGTACAATGTCTATATAAAATAACTTGTATCAATTCAAGAACCATACTTGCTATTTGGTCTTTGAAATCTTTGATGGACTCCAAATTTAAATCTACCATATCGGTGGTCATTTTGAACATAACATTTTCCCTCAATTTAGTTCATGGTCAATCGATTCTGTTCCCAACAGACAACTTTGATTGTTTCTAAATTTTCACAGATGAAATTTTATTGATTTCGATCCATTACGAGTAATATGTGCTAAGGTCAATGACCGCTATAATTTAATTGATCGCCCGTTATTATTTTTATACCCTATACCACTATGTGGTTTGGGTATAATGACTTTGTGCTGCTGTTTGTAACAACCAAAAATATTTGACCTAGACCCATCTTTAATTATACCGATCGAATCAGAATCACTTTTTGAGTTGATTTAACAATGTCCGTCCTTCCGTCCGTCCGTCTGTGTGTCCATGTAAACTTTGTAATCAAACTGCAGGTCGCAAATATGAATATTTTTTGATGAAATTTGGTATATAAGCTTTTATCGGCTATGGGATGAACGCTATTGAAATTGGTGAGAATCGGTCCATGTTCAGACCTAGCCCCCATACAAATTACCCCTATGAAATCGACATAATTTGCCATAAGATACAAATTGTCATATAGATCTTACTCAAATTAGTTTTGTATGCGTTCATTACATCCATTAATGAGTAGTCCAAAAATGATCCCTTTGGCCCCATATAGACTGCTTCCCGATCTTCACTTAAATCTATTAACAACAAAAATAGTGCACTGATTCTTCTCAAATTTTGTTTGTATATATTTTTGCAAAATACAAGAGACTTTACCAAACATGATCAGAATTGGTCCATTTTTGGACCTAGTCCCCATATAGATATAGCATCCGATATGAACTTTTTCATATCTGCAGCCAAAAAAATTAATGAAAATCCCACTCAAATTTGGTTTTTGCTTATTTTCTATGTCCAGTTAGTTGGGCCTAAGAGATAGGGTTTCTAAACGCATGGTATAGGGTATCATATAGACGGGCTAGACCGACTATAATTTTCTTACTTGTTTTAGTTTGTTTTTATTTTATTAAAAGTATTTGCTCAACCTAATGTTATCACACAATTTACAGGGTTTTAGTTGTTTAATAACTTTTCATCGATAATATTTATTTGCTGTTGAAAAGAACATATATGGGGGATTTCATGTCAAGTGCTCCAACTTTTGAAACCGATGTCTTCCGATCGGGATGAAATTTGCACCAAGGTTAGTCCTCTTGGGTACTAGTTTAGACACAATTTTTCAACAATATCGGTCAAGATCTCTCTGAGTTAGAGGGGATCAAAATTTGACATTTTGGCCAAACAGGTGTTTGTTCTCATCAATGTAACTTATTACCTATTGTTCTTAGAAAATTTTCTCCCAAATAGTTTAGATAGCGATTTCTTCAATATTTCGGAAAAAAATACTTTAAAAAAAAATTTTTTTTGACTTTTTTTTTGCTAAATTAAAGCATTTTTTGCCTTTTTTTCAAAAAGGGCATTTTTTTGTTGTTTTTTTTTTCATAAGAAAGCTTAGGATTTTTCCTTTCATCCCGATCGGAAGACATCGGTTTCAAAAGTTGGTGCACTTGACATGAAACCCCCCATATATATAAAAGTATAAATGTATTTCGGAAGAAAAATTCATTATGAAAAACCTCTGATTTAGTATAAGACCAACTCCCCATTCAAAAGACTATTAAAAAAGACGATTCTGAAATATGTCTTCTGGGAGCCTGAAAACAGTGAAGTTAGCATACTTATACGTTTAAATGTAAACAAAAAACATAAATATTATAAGAAATATATTTAAAAAATTTGATAGAAAATTGTATATTAATATAATTATTATTTACAGAAACATAATTGGTTTTAGGGGTTATATGAAATACAACATCAATGTACAGCCCAAATACTATAACTTAGTTAATGTATCTGAGCCGTAAGTAAATGTTCAATCATACAAGCTGGAAATAAGTGCGCTCTGTGCTAGAGTATTAAACTAATATTGTTATTGTTGTGAAGATCTTTGGTGGAGAAGTGCCATGGCAGATTTAACATCATTTTGAGCAGTTTATTTTGACAAATTTGCAATTTCTTGACATGCGACATAGCACAAACACCCCAGACGGGGCTTGCATATAGGATAATGGACTGAAATATGACCTTTGCTAAAATGATTTTGTTAGCAGTACTTAATGGAGATCCACGTTTTATAAGACTTTATATCATGTTTCTTGCAATGTTAAATTTTCCTATCTGTTTCTTTATATGGAAATCAAAAATAAGTTTTCTATCCAAGTATACCCCTAAATATTTAACATTATCGACCCACGGTACACGCGTCTCATTAATTTCCAATTGGCTACTAGGATAGGAACAAGATTTGCGTTTTCGGGTAAAAAATACAGCTTGAGTCTTATCCTCATTAATTGTTATCTTTCACTTCAGGAAATAAGCTACCAATAAGTCCAATGCGCACTGCAATTCAGTCACTATATCTAGACCGAAAAAAATATGCAGGTGTCGCCAGCATATGCTGCACACTCACATCTATTCAGATCAGGCATGTCTGAACAAAATAATGCATATAATACTGGGCACAGAACGGAGCCTTGTGGGACTACAGTTGGGATCTCAAAGAGATCGGAATAACTATCATTTGGACATACACAATACAATATATTTTTTAAAAAGTATTCGATGGTCTTAACAAGATAAAGTGGAAAATTGAATTGGATCAAATTATACAATAATCCATTATGCCATATGGAGTCAAATGCTTTTGCAATGTCCAAAGTAATAAGAATAGTCGAATTGTCGAATTTCCATTTCCAAAACCAGTATTTATATGATTGCAAATCCGTTTAATCTGGTGAACGGTACTATTAAGTTATCTGAACCCTGAATTGATTCCTTGGAATAATAACAATTCGTTCCATAAACTTCCAAATTCTCGCTTTAAGAACTTTTTCCAGTACTTTACTCAGGCTGCTGAGTAAACTTATTGTTCTGTAGCTTCTGGCTGAATTTGGGGGTTTGTTCGGTTTCAGTGAAAGGTACAACCTTAGTGGTTTTTCATATTTTCGGAAAATATTGCAGTTTTAAACAATAGTTTATTATAAAGCACAGATATATAATTGAAGACTTCGGTAATTGTCTTAATATAAAATTCTTCATAGCGTCTAAACCAGATGTCTTCCTTGGTTTCAAGTCTCTAATAATATTTCGAATCTCATTAACATCTGCAAATTCTTCCCTAGCCGTAAAGATTTCTAGTGAAGAGAATCTTTCAATTATACTATTAACCATTGAGATATGTGTTTGAGTACCTAAATCTTCCGAAACTTGATGGTTTTCCAAAAAATTTAACGCAAGTTGATTCACCATATCCTCATCACTATAATATGTTGAAGAATTTTCCAGTAAGGGTGGTATAAACATTTTCTTTTGTTTAAGCATTTTGATATATTCTAAAAAGGTTTTGACGCTTTATCGAAATCCCTAATTTTGCTTTTCCAAGTTTTATTCCTCAATTTTGAGATTTCACTACGAATTTTTGCGCAATAACCCTTCATATTTTCCAAGTAGAGCGGACTCCTGTATCTATCCATTGTCAGCGGTAATAGTTACCAATTGTCTAATATCGGGTGGTAATTAGTTTGTCCTTAGGTCCAAAATTTGCTTTGGAACTGCAGTATCAACAGCATCTAATATGCTTTTAGTCCAAATATCGACACTAACGTCAATTGAGTTAGTGTTTGTTACATTGCCTACCTCAGAAGGTGAATGGGAGACTGACCTATCAACTGAGGATTTGTAGAGTCCCCAATTCGCCCTTGTGTTATCATGAATCAGTTGTTCCACTCGCGAAATCCCTTAGTTCAATTCAAAAAAGACAGGTAAATGATCAGAACCTATATCTGTATATGAAAAATTTCATATCGAAAGCGATACTAATATGGAGATTAGGTCTGAATATGCACCGATTTTCACCGATTTCAACAGCATTCATCCTTTGGCTGGTAGAAGCTTATGTACTAAACTTCGTTAAAATATATTTAAAGTTACGACCTGTAGTTTAATTAAAAGGTTTATATGGTCATACAGACGGACGGAAGGATGGACAGATGGACGGACGGACTAACGAACATCGCTAAATCAACTCTGAAAGTGACTCTGAGTCGATCAGTATAATAAAATATTTTTGATAGTTACAAACATCAGCCCAAAGTCATTATACCCGTTCAGTTAGTTTTCACTTTAATGTATAAAAATTTTAGAAAGATGATAATGCTGACCCAATGAAACCCTCTAAAAGTTACACTTGCCTTTTGACTATCCTTACTTAAATTTTAGTTTAAATTTTTAATGGCCACAAAAGTTGTCACCCTTATATTTATTTTTATATATTAAAAATATTGTTGCTTCCCTGGTATATAAGTGCACACTCCTTTCTACATGGATAACAATGAATTTGTATATATTCACTTAGCTAAATTTATTTACAAGTATTAGTATTTGATTTTCTTCCTAGGTTTTTTTTTCCCTAACTAATTACATTAAATCATGTTTGCCTTAGAATTTAAGGAATCATGTAATCTTAAATAGGATTTTTCTTACTGTATGTGTATTTGGAGAAGTCACATGTAAGCTGTTATTAGTACATATTCGTTTTTGTGGTCATTGCGAAATAAGAATTTATTAGTTTATATAGAGATTTAAGATAAATACACTTAAGACGACATCAGTTTTTTTGGAAAATTTATAAAATTTATGTATTTAATTCTCGAAAGATAGTTAAGCTTTAAATCTGATATTAAATAGAACGATTGAAGGATTAATTTTGATTACGAAATTTGGCACATGTTACACAAAATTTTCAATTATTCAGATTTTCTGCATTTCACTGTTATTTTATATATACATTACAGTTATGATACAAGTATCATCAATTATATAAGTACAAGTGCCATATATCGTATAAGTAGATGGTACTTGAAACTGAAAATAGTCCTCATAAATATACTAAGATTTTGTATAAGGATGTTAATATGATATATGTGTAATCAGTGTTTGCCAGTTCAGAATTTTCAAAGGGCGTTTTCACCTCCTCCTAAAATTGTAAGGGGTGTTTCTTAAAACTTCAGCAAAATAAGTTTTTTTTTGCTAAATTAATTACCACTGTTTATGTTTAAATATGATAGTAGCGAATTCCATGTCACATTGAACAACATCACTTTCTTTGCTCAAATAAAAATCGGGGCCTTCGGAAGAAATCCTTGAAATCATCACCAAGTCTGACTGTCTTTACCCGATTTTGGCATGACAAACCTCTTTCGCAAGCTGCAGTAGAGACTGGTAAAGTTAAGGCAATCATTAACAATTTCATGGATACATGCAGTCCTCATCCTCATTTGACATGCAAATCAACTTGCAAAATTATTGCATGTCCATGCCGGCCTTGTATTTCTGAACATAATTTTCACTTCATACTATTCATCCTGCAATTAATCCTGTTTAGGGATAATATATTGCTATATATTTTCATCAAACTACCCATGGTAGGTCAACAGATTTACTTGATGGAGGAGCACGCGGGTTTGACACCAACTAGAAATTTAAAAACGTTTCCATGGTGTAATCTTCAAACCGTTTATGCATTTTGCTTACCAGTATGCATAAAAAGAAGTCTTTTCCTGTCTGGAAACTATTTTGTGACAGGATATTGGAAAAAAATTTTATGTCCCTGTAGTAACAATTTTTTTTTCTTTCATCTCATCCAAAAATGCTGTTAAATATTTTCCATGCGCTTTGCCCATTTTCTCTAAACGACTCTCTTTCACCTGTAATCTATCAACCAAGAGGCCGAAACTTAAGTTATTTGCTTGAAAACATACGGAAACTTACACACATATATAATTTTTAATTTAACGTTGTTCATTTGATATTAATAATTAGTTACTTTGCTCAAAAGAACACGCTGAGAACCAGCCTTGGTTGCTTTAGAGATGAAAGTCGCGCAAGCGTACTAGCTAGAAATAAAACCGCGATGAATCATTACTAGATGGCTTTCGGTAAAAAGTCACGCATGCTCAGTGGACACTGTTTTATCCGATATCGGCTTTGAATCGGAGACGTAACTGTTTTTTAAAACTTTAACCATCATATGCCGATGCGTGAATTCACGCATGAAGGTAATTCTGAGGGGTTAAATAGATCTTCAATGCGTGTTCACGCATATTTCACGCATTTTGGCGAACACTGTGTGTAATAGAGCTTTATATAAAAAGAACTGAATCGAAGTGATTTTAAATTGCTCTTTCGACCAATTTCTGCATCGGCTAAAGTTTAAACATCTTTCGAAAATTTTTCTTAAACTTTTAAAAATTAGTCCATTATAGCTGATATAAATATTCACAATTTATTATTCACTGTCATACTGTAGGCATCAAAATAAAGCAACCACCAATTTTTCGTCTTTAAATTGTCTTACTATAAAGTTATTATATAGCAAAGTAGATTCCAGCTATTATATTAATGACACATACCTGGTAAATGTTCACAATATTATTGATCTTGGCATTTTGTTAAATCACAGGTTTAATTTTCGTGATCACAATGCGTGAATTGTTAACAAATTCATTGTGTTCTTGGTTTTATGAAACGTTGCACAGTGGACCATTTGACGAGAAGGCGGTCAAAAAATCTAACTTTTGATTGGATTGGAATTTTTATATGCGGTTTTTTTTTTTTTTTTGTTTGGTAGGTGAGACTTTAGCCTTTAAGTTTTGTTATAAAACGTAATTCTCGACCGAAATTAAAAAAGTTGCGGAGGGTTTAAAATACATTTTCATTTGTAGTTGAATTTTAGTACAAAATTGAAGTGTTAAAAGTTAAAAAAAGGTTTTTTTTAATATAATGTCTAAATTTTTCAGTTAATTTTACAACTAATACTTTTTAACAATTTTTTAAGTTAATTTTTTCAGAAAATGCCAAACTGTGGCCCCCGTAAACTTTTTAGTCCTAATTTGCACAAGGGCCACAGGTTGTTTTATTTTTTTTTTTTTTTTTGAAAGATCCCGAGTTAAAATATAGTTTATTAAATTTACGAAATATATAAATTTTGAAATCAAGAAAAATTTTTTAACTATATAAAGAAAAGTGTAACCTATTGTTAGTGTAATGAAAAAGTACTTTAAATCAACCAATTTTAGTACAAATTTTTTCTAAATAGCCTTGATTTTCATCTTCTAGAAGTTGTTTAGCTTCTTCTTCTAATTCAATGGATCTGAAGTGCACAACAAAATAGTGATAAGGTCTTCATTAATACAATATCTGGACATTTTCCTTGTGTTGTGCTCGCGAGAGAATCTGTGGTCTTTGTTCCTTTTTTCTTGCGCTTCTTCAGATAGATCTCCCATTGGTAGCATATTGTTTTGAAGTATTTGTTCCCCACGGTACAAAATTTTATGAACTGTGGATGGCATATATCTCCAAGAGTATTTTTCATTATAAAGTATAGCTGTTTTATTGGCGTGCTCTCCAAATGTTTTTGCATTTATCTTTCTGCTGCATGCTAGAACTTGTAATATGATTTTGAATCGTCTTATTAATTCATGATCTACACCTGTGATATATGCTGCAGTTTCCGGATCGGAAAAAAATCTCCTTGCAGTATTTCCATCATTTGTGTTTCTTTCCTCTTGTTTTGGTTGGTCGATTACGAGGCCTAGCTGTAGATATTTTTGTTGAATTTGTTTTTTTTTTTTTGCTTTTTTGTTTTTTCTCACTGTTTCGCCTAACGGACCAAATTCCAAATCATAACCCGATTTAAGAATATGCTCCATGAAACGTATTCTAGCATGAAGAGGGGACATTCCAATTTCGTAGGCTTCCTTAAAACTATCGTCTTCAAGTGGGGGTTGGCTTAATGACTTGATGTCTTTTGGCATATAATGCAGCTTGACGTTGACTCTGTTCCAGTTAAAGCTTGTGCAACTTTTCCATTATTCATTGTGAGACACATTTTAAAATGTACTTCAATGCCTTGGTCATCAAATTTAAGGAATTTCATTTTTCCATATATCAATTTCTGTTGCTCTACTACTTGATGGCTCTAAGACGCTATACCTTTTTGTTAAGCGCAATGGAACGAAAGATACCATAAATAAATTAGCATCTGATGAATTTTGAGCATTAAATTGCTTGTATTGTTTCTGACCAGAGGATCCATCACATCTCCATTTAGAAATTAAAGTAATGCTGCCATTACCAATTTTTTCAAATGATCAGTATCAAGCGTATTTAGCAATCGTTCTGCAGTATGTTCAAGGAAATCTTGCAATTTTATTTCTGCTGATGTTGAAGTGACACTAATAGCAGATTGTGAAGGTAAGCATTCTTCTTTGGCAGAAACTAAATCTCGATACTCTGGAAAAATTCCACAATTCTTTTCATTGGTTCGCTTCCGCAATTCCTTATATTGATTTTTGGTCAATTTCAAATCCAAAAATAGGGCGAACGCTTCTTCCGGCATAAATTTCTTATCTTCAATAGGAATGCTTCTCAAAATCCTCTTTGTGCGCCTTGGGCTCGCTTCTACTATTTTTCAATTATTTAAATTTTATGTTTTTTATTTTGGGTTGGTTGAATACTTAATAATTCTTTGAGAAATTTCTTCATTGATATTCTCCAGCTTGCGCCTTCGAGATCTTTCACTACATTCGTCAATTGGTTTTGCTGGTCGACCCTTTTTCCACTTTCGTTGGCAGTTGCAGATGCACTCTCAAAAATAAGTTCCTTTATTAACCAGTCTTGGTAACGTTTGTACATCTTTGCCTTGCTATGAAAGCATTCAATGTACCGTCTTTTCAAAGTCGATGCAAAATTCGTAATTTTTCTTTTGTGCATTTCAATGTCTTCTAGGTTACAATTCTTAAAGAAGTCGTTGCTCACTATGTGCAAAATTACATCGTCTACATCATTTCTTTGAAAATAAATATCTGCCAGATCTCTGTAACAGTACTTAGCCATTGCACAAATTGTAATGAATAGTAATTGTGGAAACATTATTATAAATACTCTTTCTTGCAATTATGTAAAACAAAAATTTTTATCTTTTATTACCACTTTTAGAAGCATAAAAAACCCTAACCCCTATTAAAAGCTGAAGCATACATGCTCATATCTTAAAGGGATATGTCGCAATAGTTTTTTTTTTATCATTTAGCTGTTATTTAAATTGTTTCCCATTTTGTCAGGTATTTAAACTACATAACTCTAATTCATACTATTAATGTTTTTGGAAGATGCACCTGTAACAATTAAGCGCATTATATCTCAACCCTTTTTTTATAAGTATATAATAACTCCTGACAACTCTACCGACACGCAAAAAAATACAACGCGGTGCACCGGTACGACCACCTTTTGTATTCATAACACTCAGACGGACGGACGGACATCTTTTAATCGACTCAGAAAGTGTTTTTGAGTCGATCCGTATAATAAAAGATGGATAAAGGTCCAATATTTTTGGCAGTTACAAACATCACCTCAAACTTAATATATCCTAAGCACATAGTGGACAACTTTTGTATTCATAACTTTTGCAGAAAATATCTAACCTTGGGTCAGAAAAATTGTTCTGGTGCACACGGGCGGAAACTGGCGGATGTATAAGGGAGTATAGGATTATAGGGGAGGGTTCGGACTATAGAAGAGTGCAAGATTTTTTCTGACTGCTTTTGACTGGCAGGAGTTATGTTCTATTAAGTAGGAGATTTTCGGAAAATTTTGACCTTTTTTAAAAAATTTTTAACATTTTTAACATTAATAGTATGGAAGCCACAAAATTATACAAAATTTATTTCACTTCAAAATCTTTTAAATCAAAAAAGTTACAGTCATTCAAAAATAAAAATTTACAAAGAAATTTTTAATTTTAGCAAAATACTGAGAAAGACCCTGTTCGCTGTGATATAGCTGAGATAGAGTCGCAATTTTTTGGCACCCGAGGTTTACTAGTATTTACTTTCAAATGAATAACATAACTTTAAAATCTGTAACAGCAAAAAATGATTTTTGGCCGCCTTCTCAAAATATGGTCCACTGTGCGTTGGTTGAAAGAATTTTCTGACATATTATAAAATAATTATGTGTCAAAAACAAAGTTATTTTTTATTTGAATACTTAATATAATTTCTTTGAATTACATATTAAGTCTGCAAAGATGTATAATCTATAGACTAAATAAATAATTAAATAACTAATAGACTAGAGTATTTTAAAAGTATCGAATCTACCGCAATCCCCGGACCTTAACACGATAGAGCATCTGTGGGAACACCTTGACAGAAAAAAGAAGTAAAGGAACATTTCAGGTAAGGCAGTCTTAAAGAAATCTATAAAGCGAGAATGGAGCAAAATCTCTTCCGATATAACAAAAAAACTTGTCAAGTCGATGCCTACGAGACTAAATGAGGTGCTTAAGGATAATGGAAAACAAACCAAATGTTAAAAAATTTAAAAGGTTTACTTTTGGTATTGAAGTTCTGTTACCTTTTGATCGCCCATTACTTTATTTTGACGCGTATAATTTTGATGCTTTCTTTTAATGTTTATATTGAGTTCAACTATTATTAATAATTCTTGAATGTATTGTATTTATTTTTGATTTTGTGTGAATTACTTCATTTTAATAAAACTTTTAATATGAGTTACTAAGATGTTTACTTTACTTTGACGGCTCACAATATGCACATATACATGGATCTTATATTATATGATTTAATGCGTATACATAATGTATATGTAACAGCATTATAATACTCATACGTCACATATGATAAAATGTTAGAAATTTAGTATTCATACGTCACAGATGACAACCAAATAAAATCATAATACTCATACGCGATAGAAGGCAACATTAAAGTTAGTTGAATCATATAACTCATACGTCTTATATGAACAAATGGAAAGGTAATTTTTATAACATATTCTTTAAATCCTTGAAGTTTTTATTTTTATATACACTTGCTCGAAAAAATATCCGTACACTTGAAGATGCTAATTTTAAAATTTTCGAGAACATGATTGAATAAATTAATTGACGATCGTCTAACAAAAAAAACTAACAAAAAAAGACAAAATAATATTAGACACAGTGCACATGGTCTGGCGAGCCACATTTTTGGCCAATATTCAAATTTTTTTTTTCTTTATTTGTTGTTGGAATATTGTAGCAAACACTTCAGATAAACAAAAAAAGTAATTTGTTTTTGCAAACCTCAATTAATCGTTACTCTATGAAGTGAGAAAGTTCAATGTTTTAAGTGCAGTTGTAAAGTGAAACACGCGGTGTAATTTTTTGTTTTTTTTTTATTTGAGTCACAGGTTACACGAAAATAAAAACTTTTTAAATCTATTTCTTATGGATATTACTGACGATGGTAACTAATTGCATTTTTAATAGTGAAATATTAAATACAAATTATGGTAATAAGAAAATACATGAAAACTTTCATAACCTCAAAATCAGTGATTTTTGCCTTTAAAAAAAAAATTGTATATAAAAAAACACACTAAATTACAGTGATATTTGGTGCTTATATATATGTTCCTCTAACTCCCACTGGAGCATAGGGCGCTTACGAATCATCAATAAATTTCTGGTAGTTATTGCTTATTTTTAAAAAATCTGCTATTTTACATTCTTTATAATAACTCTATTTGTCTGTTTGTCAGTCTGTCCCAAAATTTTTCAACAATTTTTTGACCAACTTCCCGACTAGCTAGAGCTCTAAAATTTTCAGCATAGTCCAAACTTGGATGATAATGCAATATTAACTTTTGACATATGTCAAAAGGATGGCTCGCGGGTCACTTGTAAAGTCAGAAAAATGAAAAACCGTTATTTCCAATAAACTACTAAACCAATTGTCATGAAATTTTAATATGAGACTAATACCAATCTTGGACGCTTTTCAGGCTACATAACAGGTATGCCCAGGTATGGCCCGGGGGACTCTTATAAAAAAAATTTTTTTCTTTATTTTTTTGGTTTTTTTCAAAAGTTTCAAAAAAAAATTTTTTTTTAGCGCATTTTTTTTTTAATTGAAATTTTATTAAAGAATATTACCATAATTTAAAAAATAAAAGCATAAAAAGAATGTCTTAAAATTTCTGAATTGCTGAAGTAAGCAAACAGATTGAAGAGCTGGAAAACCTGACAATACAAATAGAAGAATCGAAGACAGTGGAAATAACATTCCGGATGAGTTAAACCGTTATCGATAGAAAAGTTTTGGACATTCTGACAGGAACCAAATCAACACAATCTTGCCCATATGTGGAGAGTCTCCTTTGGATTTTATTAAAATTAGAGATTACAAATCCGAAAGATTCCAGCCAAAACAAATAAATATGAAATATGGTATAAGTCCATCACACTGCCACATTAGATTTTGGAATTTATACTACACCTGGCATATAAAAACGACGTTAAAAAGTGGAGAATAACAGACAATGACGATAAGGAGATTGTAAAGGCAAGAAAAGAGCGCATTCAAAACGAATTTTGGTCCAAGCTTGGAGTCCGTGTTGATATGCCAAAAGTAGGAGGATTTGGATCAACAAATGACGGCAACACATCTCGATATGCGTTCGCAGAGTATGAAGAATTTTTTGAAGTAACTGGAATTGACATTCAAGTTATATTTCGTTTAAAAATTATTCTAATTTCCTTATCATGTCAATTTCCCGTTCAGTTAGAAAAGTTTGAAAACTACTGCTTTGAAACCGCGCAACTTATTCAAAATATATACGCCTAGTGTCCCATAACACCAACGATTCATAAGGTCCTTATTCATTCAAAAGAAATAATGTTAAACACGTTACTTCCGGTGGGTTGTTTTGGAGAGGATGCAGCAGAGTCCAGGCATAAGGTATACAAGAGCGACAGATTATGTCACGCTTGCAGAACTACCCGCACCGACAACATTTCTGATGTATTTAACAGACCTTTAGAAAAGTCAGACCCGTTAGTATCATCTTTTCGTTTAAATACGCGCATACATCAAAAAAAGCGCTTAACATTACCATCGGAAGTTACTGTTTTATTGAGTTGCGAGAATCTTCCTGAAATTTCAGCTTATAAAAAAAAATATAGCTAGTGAAGAAAATTCAGGCGATGAACCAGAAGAACAATATGAAGAAGATAATTTAATTTTGGAAAACGAACTAATTGACTAATTTACAAATGTATTAAAAGAATACCTCTTACTTAATTAACCAATTGAACATTTAATAGAATTCAAGTAAAAATCAAGCTTAAATCAAGTCCTAATTTCCAGATTTAGATTTAGATTTTTTAAAATTAAATAAAATTTATGTTTTTTTCTATTAATTATGTCTTTTATTTGAATTCATGTATATAAGTGACTATTTTAGTTTTGGCCAAAAAATGTGGGTCGCCAGACCAATGTGCAGTGGAGCAATCGAAAAATTTCTGCATGAAACTAATGAGATATTACCTTTAAGAGTAGACAAGAGCAATGGATAAAAACGAATACAAAATAAAAATATCGATGATTTTACGCGCCGTATGTGCATTAGGGTGACAGCCAAATATTTTTTTTTTTTTTGAATTTCAACACGTGTGGGTCGGATTATTGTGACATTGGATATAAAACTTTAGTGCAAAAAATTAGGGACAAATCAGACAATGCTTTCTGGATGACAAAGTAAAATCTATTATCGGTTGAAAAACTGCCAAGTTATATCAAGTACCCCAGGCAAAAAATGCGCCGCATCCCACTTGATTAAGAAAATCGAGCACACATTTTTAAAGGCATTGAAATAATATAGAGCAACAACATTTTTACATTCTCCTGATCCCTTAATAATCATACGTAAGGAATTTTGCATATCGCCTATTGTTATGCCATTCTAAACTAATGCCTAAACGGTTAGTATTTTTTAGCACTATTTAAAACTCTCCAATTTTAATTTTTAAAAATTTTTGTTCAAGAAACTTTTAGAAATCAACGATTGGACTTTAAGGTCTTATTAACAAGATAAATGTGATTAAAAATGCCAAATACTGCAGCGTTCTTATTTCAGAGGATTTAAAAAAAATATGATTTTTCATACCTTTTCAACTTCTTGGCTACATCTTTTTGGTGTTTTCATATTTCAAACATCTTTTGCCAAAATATTATACTACTTGATATAAGTTCTCAATCTTGCTAAATTGGAACACTATGAACTGTCCCTCATTAAGGTCAAAACTTAAATTTAAGGAGATTTACATATTTTTAAAACAAAATATCCTAATAATATATATTTGTGGGAAGGCTTTCGATAAAACTTATCGACAATATTTTAACAATTCTAAAAAATTCTATTCTGGACTTATTTTCTGAAACCACCCCGTACTCTTGATGTCAAGAAATCTATAAATATTTACTTCATCAGGATTTTTTTTTTTAATAAAACAAATTTAATGTATTCATAAAATTTCGAGGGCTTATATTCAAAAATTGCTATCTACATTTGACAGCAATATTAATTTTTGATTTCAAACTGTTCTCTGATATAATTGTCATATATAATATTAATTTTGATATCACACACCTCAAAATTCGACCAAAAATTTTTTTTCATACAAACCAAAGTAAACTATTTGGTCAGTTATGAAGAAAATATATATATGCATTAAATTAAAAATAATGCTAATAAAAAAAAATTAAAACTTGCGTTTTTTCTAACCAACCTAAAATACCCAAAAATCCGTTTTTTTGTTGTAGCAGGGTTCATATGAATTCTCTTCTCTTTTACGCATGACCCGGATATGAAAAGCCAGATAGAAGTTGATTCTTTTTATGAAAAAACCATCACTGGTTTTATAAAAAAAAAAACATAAATAAGAAATTAAGATAAATTCCGGTCAAAACAGGAAAACTATTAAATGTAAATTTAAATGTTATTAGGACTTAAATTTCTAGTAACTGTATCAAAATGATAACCGTAACCGACGTTAGTTATAATATTAAGTTTAAGATACTGGAAGAAAGTATAAAAATTTCGTATAAATGAAAATTAACAGGCTTACCTGTTTATGTTCTAATCGGGCTGTTATGAAAAACATTTTTATCGAAAAACTAAATCAAAATTTAGTCAAAAACAGTAGAAATTAGGTTTTTTATTTGCATATTTAAAAGCTTTACTATTATTTCAAACTTTTTAATGATATAGAAATGATAGACGTCAGATACTAAGTTTATTTCAGTGATATTTTCAAACTGAATTTTGACTTTTGTAAAGGAAATTCCCAAACCAGTGAAAATGGTCAGACCGGCCATTTGATTTATCGCTATTTGGTTAGCCTAATTTAACAGTTTTTGCAATTAAAATAAGTTTAAAACAAATAATCAAAAACTAATTCTTGACAATATTGAGTTTTGAAAAATTCTAACAAATTATTTTTGTTTCATTACAGGTACGTTGGATCCTCTATCACATTTAATGTATGTATTCAATACTTAAATATTTTATCTTTATAAATAACTGAAAATTTATATTAACCAAATGACTGCATTTAGAGATCGGCCATTATTTTTTCAAATGAAACAAAACTATTTTTAATTAATTTGTAAATAAACAATAAACAACTGAAAATCCCTTTTAATGACTGATAAAATTTAAATGATAAAACAGAAAAAATAAGCGATTTCTCATTTTTTAAAAACAAAATAAAAGGTTGAATAATGTTTATAAGCGTATTATGTAGCTGACCCGACAGACGTTGTTCTGTCCAGATTTCAATAAATTCCTTTTTGATAAAAAAAGCAAAAAAGATAAATCCGCTGAAATAAAAACGCTGCCCTCGCCAAATTAAGAACAGGATACCTACAGTATTTAGCACTTTTAATCAGATATATTTTGTTAGTGATCGTTGGTTTCGGAAAATTTATTGAACAAAATTTTTGAATAAGTTAAATTGGAGATTTTGAAATAGTGCTAAAAAATACGTACCGGTTTAGCAATAATTTAGAACCGCATAACAATAGACGAGATGCAAAATACTTTACATCAGATCATTTTGGGATCTTCTGATGCAAAAATGTTGTTGTTGTAAATTATTTAAACGTCTTTAAAAATGTGAGCTCGATTTTCTTAATCAAGTGGTCTGCAGAGCATTTATTGCCTGGGGAACTTGATATAACTTGGCTGTTTTTCAACCGATAATAGATTTTGTTGTTTTATTTGATTATGGTTTATTAATTAATTTAATTAAAATGCAATTATAAGCATCAAAATTTTTGTTGAAAACGTTTTTATTTTTTTGATAATTTTTACATGTATATGCATATTTGAACTTGGAACCCATTATTGACATTTTAAAGAGTTTAGCCAGAAACCTCAAATATAATGTTAAAGATGCCAGAGAATTTAAATCTAAGATTGAAGATAAGCATAATCAGAACTATAAAATACTAATATCATTCAAAGTAATTTCCTTATTCCTAAGTCTAAGTAATTATTTTTTTTTAATTATAAAAGCGACTTCAAGGTTTGGTAATCTGTTCATCATCTTCACCAGCGATTGCTAATATTTTAAGGGAAGAACTACTTGACACGTCGCACAGTGGCGCCATTTGAGTTTTTTCGTTGCAAAAATCATATCTTTTGAACCGAATAACATAATTGAACAGTTTAAACTGCATATGATAGATAACTGTTCAGCCTATGAAATGAGCGTTTGGAAAGGGTGCTATGCTTTGTAGGGGCCTACTTATGGGTTATCAAAATTAAAATTTGTAGAAAAATCAATTTTATGGTAACTAAAAAAAATTATTTTTACATTTTTAGATTGTTTTTATTTTTTTTCTTTAGGGTTTTATGTTTTAAATTATTACCCAACAAATTAAAAAAAAAATTACTTCTTTTTTAAATTTATTTTTTAAATTTTCTGCTAAATATTCATCACAATTCGTAAGAGAATGTATATCTAAAAGACTAATCATTTCTAAACTATAATTATTTTCTAACTCTATTCGTGACTTCACATGCCGCAGGGAAGAAATAAGTGGATCGGAAGATGCTGCCAACATGTTGAAGAGGTCTTTATTTTGCCTTACCCTTGATGCTTTGAATGTGTTCTGCAATCTATATTTTTTATAAAATTTGTTAAGAGACTCCTGTGCTTCTTCAGAAAGCTCTCCAATTGGCAAAGACTGGTACTCAATTATATCTTTGCCATGCGCCAATATTTTATGGACGGTCGGGGTCAACTTCTTCTGTGGATACATTTCTGCTAAAAGAGATGCAGTTTTCGGTGCATTTTCTCCATATTTTGTAGAATTGACATTTTCTTTGTAGTTTAAAACATTCAAGATCGTTCTCAATCTTTTCACGATTTGATTGTCAATTCCAGTGATTCTAGTTACTGCCTCATCATTTTCAAAAAATCTCCTAGAAGTGTTTCCATCGTTTGAGTTACCGTATCCGTGCTTGGGACAGTCTACTTTTAGTCCAACTTGTTTAAAAACAGCATTCTGTATTTGCTTCTTTCTGATCTTTTCCTTATCCTTTATTGATGTATTTTCATCGAAGTTTTCCTCCTCTTCTGGTAGGGTAAACGCCAGTTTTAGCAAGAACTCCATACACCTTATCCTTACGTGCAATGGTGACATTCCATATTCGTAATTCTCCTCGTTTGTAGAATCGTTTAAATTACCAAAGTTCTGCTGACTCTTTTTGCAAATCATAACAATGTTGAGGTTGTTCCTGTCAGTTCGTTTACGACTTTGCCGTCAACCATGGTCAGGTGGAACTCGTAATTGCATTCAATATATTTTCCTTCTCCAATTTGCAGCTTTGTAGGCTTAATATTGCTTATTTGTTCTTCAATGTCCTTCACCGTGGTCCTTATGAGTTCTGCCGATTCCCTTGCAAACTGAAACATTATTGGTCGGCAATAATGCACTGATGACGGACGTGGATTTTTCCAGTGTAGGGAAACATCAGATTTTAGCCGCAAAGGAACAACAGATGCCATAAACATATTTCCGTCCAATATTGCTTATAAACGCTTTGTCCGGATGATCCATCGCAGCTCCATTTGCTGATCAATGTCAGTTTCTCAGGAAGAGTTTTCACCTCATTTTCAGAAAGACTCTCCAACAACTGTTTTGCTGTATGGCCCATGAGCTCCTGCAGATTGGATTTCAAAGAGACTTCCGTAAACTCCGTATGCAGTGGTCGTGAATTTAATTTGGCTTGCGTAATATGCTTGTATCCTGGTAAAACGTCAGCCCCGTGTCGCATCAAGGATGCCCGTAGTATCTCATATTTTTCTTTGGAAAGTTGTAAGTCCATAAACAAGGCCAAGGCTTCTTCGGAACCATACTTTTTAATGTGAGCGTTTGTGGGCATGGGAATGCTTTCCTTAATCCTTTTTAGTCGCAGTGGGCTTGCATCAGCAACAGATTTTGTAATCTGCGACCTAACTCTTTCACTATCCTTTGTAAATTTAATAGACAGCGCGTCCGATAAATGATTCGTGGTCAAGTCATTGGTGGCATCGGCAAGTTTCCTCTTTCTTGTGAAAATTGAACACTCCTCAATACTTTTTTTTTGGCCTTCCTTTTGCTCCTCTGGTTGATGTGGTGGGTTTATCTACTGCCAATATATCCAAGATGATGTCTCCGTTAAGCCAGTCCTCGTATTTGGAGTTGAAGTTCTGAACGGTTCGATTAGATTCCACCCGTTTTGCCTTAATATTTGCATATATCAGATAAAAATTATTTTTTATAATTTCGCTTCTCTCAATATTGCCGTATAAGCTATAAAGTTCTTCTAAAGCAGCTTCCGTGAAAAACTTTGGTGTGGTTAACCTTCTAAACAGTTCAAATAATTTTAAACTGTTCAACGCCATGTTTTCAGTGCTTAAATTGTTTAACGCCATGGTTTCAGTACTTGTTGCGCCAACTTTCAGTTGTAGACTAATCCAGGCATTACGCTTATTTTGGAATACATAGGCTTATGCTACCATGCCTAAAAATTTACCTGTTCCCTGCATACATATGGATTTAGGCTGAATTGTGCAATTTTGATATTATGCTCGTGTTTAAATAAGATTTGTGCCTACCTGGAGGGATCATAAGTCAATATTGTTCTTGACCATTTGTACTCCAAAGTAATTTTTAAGTAAGGTGCGTAACCGCGAATTTCAATCAGTAGTTTATTGTGCATCCTGTGTCTGTAACAGAATATTGGGAGTAGACTTTGGCAGAGGCTCACAGGTAGACAACCGACTTAAAATGCAATTTTCAAACTATTAGATCAAACTACTGTCAGTCAAAACATGTAAGGGATGCACGCCATACAATTTCTGCAACCTTTTTTACCTCTAGAAGCCAAACGGGCACGTATAGGCAGATAAAACCTTTTGAATTATGTAAAGAGATAATCAAAACACATGTTTTGCAAATATGGCTAATATAGAAAAATATAGATTATTTTTTATTTTCCGTCAAAGTTGAAAAATAATTAAAAAAACGGATAGTTTTTAAATAGTGATTTACGAGGAGAAACACAAAGCAAACAGTTAATTTTTTTTTATCATTATACATCTAGTAAATACATCAATCAATACAAACAAAAAATAAGGCGATTCGTTACCTATTTTTCGTGATATTACACCTGAAATCGCAACAAATTGACTAAAAATTGTGTGTTTTTTTGAAAACCGAAAGTCGGTCAACTTTGAACGCTTATATCTTCTAAACTAAAAATGTGATATTATTAAGAGTAGCATATTTGAAATCGCTGAAAAGTTTCCTATAACATGGGTTTATTCAAAACTTTGTCGGCGCACATGAAAATTTTGATTTTTGCAACCTCGTTTGCTCTACGGGCGCCACTGTGTGGCGATGGAACAAAGGAAAAACCAAGAATTTTATACTAAATATGTGGAAGATTTACTTGGAATTACAAAAAAAAAAAGACTATGTTTCAACAAAATCAACTTACAGTGGAAGTGGAATACGATGGAAAATTACCTTATCTTGACTCGGTAATGTTAAGACAAGGCACCTTGCTAAAATTAATGCGATAATATCAATAATAAATTTAAAAAATTTTTATATTCATATTAATTTTTTAGCAAATGTGTCAAATGTTTTTGTGTAAAAAATGGAAGCTTGCAAGCTATATATTAAGAGTTTTTGTTATGTTTGTAAGTTTATCCCAAGATAAGACAGAAAATTCTATGGAAGCATACGAAGCTTTTTTCAACGGGAAAGTAATTTCGAAACTTACATTTTCAATATAAGAAAATACAGACTTAAAGAAAAAAATTCTGGTACCTAAATGGGTGTAGAAACTTTAAATGAGTTTTTTTCTCAAAACTTAATTTTCACACACTAGGTCCCTCTTCTCGGAGAAGGTTACATATATGTATTGCATATATGCAATATCAGAATCATTAAAATATTCATATTTACATTATTTTTGTTTTGCTGTCAGAAACTTGGAGAAACCGTGGACGCCGCACAGTGGACCATATGACGAGAAGGCGGTCAAAAATCTATACCTTTTGATTGGATAGGAATTTTGATATGCGGTTTTTTTTTTTTGGTAGGTGAGACTTTAGCCTTTAAGTTTTGCTATAAAACGTAATTCTCAACCGAAAATAAAAAAAGTTACGGAGGGTTTAAAATACATTTTCATTTGTAGTTGAATTTTAGTACAAAAGTGAAGTGTTAAAAGGTAAAAAAAGGTTTTTTTTAATATAATGTCTTATTTTTTCAGTTAATTTTACAACTAATACTTTTTAACAATTTTTTAAGTTAATTTTTTCAGAAAATGCCAAACTTTGGCCCCCGTAAACTTTTTAGTCCTAATGTGCACAAGGGCCAAAGTTTGTTTTTTTTTTTTTTTGAAAGATCCCGACTAAAATATAACACAAGGGAACAAAATTGAACTTTTTTTGTGTTGATTTGAAATTTATAGCAAATTTTTACTAATTTGAGGTCGCTGATTTCAAATCTGCACTTGGTTTTTTTCTATCAGCTCGACTTTTCGAGATATACCGTTATGTTCAAAATTAAGGCACTTCCGCTACATATATTGGAATAACTTGAAAACGGTTCACCATATTAATTTAAAAAAAAAATCCGAAACTCGCAAACAATATTCTCTTAAAGCCGTGCTTACTTTGTTTTTAAATTTTCAAAGTAGTTTTAGAGATATCGTTCAAGTTTTGAAAAAAAAATTAAAATTTTTTAAAAAAAAACATTTTTTTGTTCTTTAAAAATTCCTAAAAAATAAAAATGGGACAAAAATCACAGTTTTGGTCTACAACCAGTTAGTTAAATATATTTCGAATAAAATGAGCTTTATTTCATTGCAATCGGTGCACAACTTTTGATTTTGTTCACGATTTACTGAATTGATATAAATCGCGATTTCCATACAAAAATAACATTTTCTAATGTGTAAGTGTTTGTATGTAATAAGTTAGTTTTTTATGATTCTAAGAATTAAAAAAATTAAGTAATAAAAAAAGATTATTTCATTTTTATGGTTGCGGTAGCAAACTCATAACGCCTATAAATTTTATTGTCCCTTTATGACACCTAGTCAGTTCACAGTCAATTAAAGAGAAAAAAGAAAAGTCCACTTGTTTTTATTGATGTGTGGTTTACCGTTGGTAACGGATGATTTTTTAAAGGAATTCCCCTGAACACATGTGTTCATTCATAAGTGACTGTCAATAAAATTGTGGATATAATATAATATAATATAATAATATATAATATAATAATATAATATAATATAATATAATATAATATAACAATGGATATAATAACGGTAATAAATTGGGTTCGTTGCCCATTGCACATTCAACTAAAGCTAAAGAAGAATATTCTACAATTGCCTCAGTTATAAATAAAATAAAGTACAACGAACACCGCTGGCTAATTTGTGTGGATCTAAAAATGGTGAATTTTCTTCTAGGCCAACAAGGTGGCTACACAAAATATCCGTGTTTCATTTGTTTATGGGATAGCAGAGCCAGATCTGAACACTGGAGTAAGAAAGACTGGCCTTCGAGGGAAGCTATGGTTCCAGGAAACCACAATATAGTTAATCAACCACTTGCGCCCAGGGATCGCATAATACTGCCACCTCTCCATATCAAGCTAGGACTTATGAAACAATTTGTCAAAGCTCTCAACAAGGACGGTGATTGTTTTAGATATATCAGTAAAAAGTTCAACAATTTGAGTTCGGAGAAACTGAAAGCTGGCATTTTTGATGGCCCTCAAATCAAAAAATTAATCAATGATGAAAATTTTAGTAATTCCATGACAGATATTGAAAGAAATGCTTGGAATGAATTTGTTTGGATAGTGCGCAATTTCCTGGGAAACAAAAATGGTGAGCACTATTCGGACCACGTGGATAACATGTTGTCACATTTCAAGCAGCTTGGTTGTAATATGAGCATTAAGGTGCACTACCTACACAGTCATTTGGATTGTTTCCCTGAAAATCTTGGAGACTTCAGTGAAGAACAAGGTGAACGTTTCCATCAAGATATCCGCACTATAGAGGAGCGGTACCAGGGTCACTGGGATAAGCATATGATGGCGGACTATTGCTGGAGCATTAAAACATATCCCTCTAAACAAGGTTATTTAAGAAAATCTTATAAAAGAAAATTTTTCGATGAGTTGTTATTACATTGTAATATTTGTGTATTAAAATTTTTTATTTTTCTTTAAAATTCTCTTTTTGTGTTAAATTAAAAAGTATAGCTGACCATAAAAATGAAATAATCTTTTTTTATTACTTAATTTTTTTAATTCTTAGAATCATAAAAAACTAACTTATTACATACAAACACTTACACATTAGAAAATGTTATTTTTGTATGGAAATCGCGATTTATATCAATTCAGTAAATCGTGAACAAAATCAAAAGTTGTGCACCGTTTGCAATGACATAAAGCTCATTTTATTCGAAATATATTTAACTAACTGTTTGTAGACCAAAACTGTGATTTTTGTCCCATTTTTATTTTTTAGGAATTTTTAAAGAACAAAAAAAATGTTTTTTTTTTAAAAATTTTAATTTTTTTTTCAAAACTTGAACGATATCTCTAAAACTACTTGGAAAATTTAAAAACAAAGTAAGCACGGCTTTAAGAGAATATTGTTTGCGAGTTTCGGATTTTTTTTTTAATTTAATATGGTGAACCGTTTTCAAGTTATTCCAATATATGTAGCGGAAGTGCCTTAATTTTGAACATAACGGTATATCTCGAAAAGTCGAGCTGATAGAAAAAAACCAAGGGCAGATTTGGATTCAGCGTCCCAAATAACCTTAAAAACAATATTCAGTTCTTAATCAACAGAACCATTGTTCCCTTGTGTAATTTATTAAGCAGCGAACGTAAAAGTTACCTTATATTGGTTCAAGATAGAGAAGTTTCAATGAAAAACTCGTATGCTTTTGCTTTAGTTAAATTTTCTTTTTAAATATTTCTATATCAATTTTTATGGTAAATTTATGAAATATAACAATTTTTATTGTAAATTTACAAGATATATAAATTTTTAAATCAAGAAAATTTTTTAACTATATAAAAAAAAGTGTAACTTATTGTTAGTGTAACGAAAAAGTGCTTTAAATCAACCAATTTTAGTAAAAATTTCTTCTAAATAGCCTTGATTTTCATCTTCTAGAAGTTGTTTAGCTTCTTCATCTAATTCAATAGAGGTAGCTTTCCATTTTTGACGAATGTTGGACATATATGGATCTGAAGTGCACAACAAAATTGTGATAAGGTCTTCATTAGTACAACATCTGGACATTTTCCTTGTGTTGTGCTCGCGAAAGCATCTGTAGTGTTTGTTCCTTTTTTCTTGCGCTTATTCAGATAGATCTCCTATTGGTAGCATATTGTTTTGAATTATTTGTTCCCCATGGTACAAAATTTTATGAACTGTGGATGGCATATTTCTCCAAGAGTATTTTTCATTATAAAGTATAGCTCTTTTATTGGCGTACTCTCCAAATTTTTTTGCATTTATCTTTCTGCTGCATGCTAGAACTTGTAATATGATTTTGAATCGTCTTATTAATTCATGATCTACACCTGTGATAGATGCTGCAGTTTCCGGATCGGAAAAAAATCTCCTTGCAGTATTTCCATCATTTGTGTTTCCTTCCCCTTGTTTATGTTGGTCGATTACGAGGCCTAGCTGTAGATATTTTTATTGAATTTGTTTTTTTTTTTTGCTTTATTTTTTCTTCATTTTCTTTGTTTTTTCTCACTGTTTCGCCTAATGGACCAAATTCCTAATCATAACCCAATTTAAGAATATGCTCCATGAAACGTATTCTAGCATGAAGAGGCGACATTCCAAATTCGTAGGCTTCTTTAAAACTATCGTCTTCTGGTGGAGGTTGGCTTAATTGACTTGATGTCTTTTGGTATATAATGCAGCTTGACATTGACTTTGTTCCAGCTAAAGCTTGGAAATTCATTTTTCCATATATCAATTTCTGTTGCTCTACTAGTTGACGGCTCTAAGACGTTATAACTTTTTCTTAAGCGCAATGGAACGAAAGATACCATAAATAAATTAGCATCTGATGAATTTTCGGCATTAAATTGCTTGTATTGTTTCTGACCAGAGGATCCGTCACATCCCCATTTAGAAATTAAAGTAATGCTGCCATTACCAATTTTGTTTAAATGATCAGTATCAAGCGTATTTAGCAACCGTTCTGCAGTATGTTCAAGGAGATCTTGCAATTTGTTTCTGCTGATGTTGAAGTGACACTAATAGCAGATTGTGAAGGTAAGCATTCTTTTTTGGCAGAAACTAAATCTCGATACTCTGGAAAAATCCCACAATTCTTTTCATTGGTTCGCTTCCGCAATTCCTTATAATGATTTTTGGTCAATTTCAAATCCAAAACTAGGGCCAACGCTTCTTCCGGCGTAAATTTCTTATCTTCAATTGGTGTAAGAATGCTTTTCAAAATCCTCTTTGCGCGCCTTGGGCTCGCTTCTACTATTTTTTTAATTATTTCAATTTTATTTTTTTTATTTTGGGTTGGTTGAATTTGGTGCAAAAATGAATCCTTAATAATTCTTTGAGAAATTTCTTCATTGATATTCTCCAGCTTGCGCCTTTGAGATCTTTCACTACATTCGTCAATTGGTTTTGCTGGTCGACCCTTTTTTCCACTTTCGTTGGCAGTTGTAGATGCACTCTCAAAAATAAGTTCCTTTATTAACCAGTCTTGGTAACGTTTGTACATCTTTGCCTTGCTATGAGAGCATTCAATGTACCGTCTTTTCAAATTCGATGCAAAATTAGTAATTTTTCCTTTGTGCATTTCAATGTCTTCTAGGTTACAATTCTGAAAGAAGTCGTTGCTCACTATATGCAAAATTACATCGTCTACATCATTTCGTTGAAAATAAATATCTGCCAGATCTCTGTAACAGTACTTAGCCATTGCACAAATTGTAATGAATAATAATTGTGGAAACATTATTATAAAGACTCTTTCTTGCAATTATGTAAAATAAAAATGTTTATCTTTTATTACCACTTTTAGAAGCATAAAAAACCCACACCCTAACCCCTTTTAAAAGGTGAAGCATACCTACTCATATCTTAAAGGGCTATGTCGCAATAGTTTTTTTTTTACCATTTACCTGTTATTTAAATTGTTTCCCATTTTGTCAGGTATTTAAACTATATAACTCTAATTCAGACTATTAATGTTTTTGAAAGATACCTATGTAAATGTACCTGTAACAATTAAGCGCATTGTATCTCAACCCTTTTTTATAAGTATATAACAACTCCTGACAACTCTACCGACACGCAAAAAAATACACCGCGGAGCACCGGTACGACCAACTTTTGTGTTCATAACACTCAGACGGACGGACAGACATCGTTTAATCGACACAGAAAGTGTTTTTGAGTCGATCGGTATAATAAAAGATGGATAAAGGTCCAATATTTTTGGCAGTTACAAACATCACCTCAAACTTAATATATCCTAACCACATAGTGGACAACTTTTGTATTCATAAATTTTGCAGAAAATATCTAACCTTGGGTCAGAAAAATTGTTCTGGTGCACACGGGCGGAAACTGGCGGGTGTCTAGTAGTGTATAGGAGTATGTGGGAGGGTTCGTACTATAAAAGAGTGCAAGACTTTTTCTGACTGCTTTTGACTGGCAGGAGTTATGCTCTATTAAGTAGGAGATTTTCGGAAAATTTTGACCTTTTTTAAAAAAAATTTTTTTTTTAAATTTCTGAAGGGCTCAGTGATTTTACACTTTTACAATTAATAGCATGGAAGCCACAAAATTATAAAAAATTTATTTCATTTCAAAATCTTTTAAATCAAAAAAGTTACAGTCATTCAAAAATAAAAATTTACAAAGAAATCTTTAATTTTAGCAAAATACTGAGAAAGCCCATTTTCGAAGAACCTGTTCGCTGTGATATTGTTGATATAGAGTCGCAATGTTTTGGCTCCCGAGGTTTATTAGTATTTACTTTCAAATGAATAACATAACTTTAAAATCGGTAACAAAAAAAAAAATGATTTTTGGCCGCCTTCTCAAAATATGGTCTACTGTGCGACGTTCAAATAATGCCACTCGCTTTTGAAAATTCATTGATTTTTAAATAATCTAATGATTTTCTATGTAAAAAAATAATAAAAACGTTTTTTTTTTTTGTATATCGAAAACCTGACGTGATAGAGATAAACCAATTACATATTCGAATTCAGCCCACCAAATTACCCTAGGAAAGATATTTTGTTGGCTAGTGTAAATGTAGCATCGAAGAAAAAATCCAAAAATATTGCAATCAATGAATTAAAAAATATAAAATAAGTTAATTAAAATATTTTAAATGCACAATACAAACTTTGTAGGAAAAATTGGTTATGAAATAAAACATGTCAATTAGTCTCGGTAAGGCGTAGCGAAGCGCGAAACGGCATACTAGTGTGTGGAACATATTTTACGCTGGTTAAAAAATTTAATTATTTTTCGGTATTTGGTTTCTATTAGATAATTAGTGGGTCTAAATTCACTGGAAGCTTTTACCATCTCAAAATTGGAAGAAAGTTAAATATCCTATCCATAGAACGAGAAAAAGGTCCCCTTCGAATTTCAGGCGAAGGACATGGGACACGTTATGCATAAAATGCACATCTGGAAAGGAAACCTATAGTCTAAATTTGTAAACTCAAATGGACCAATGTGGTAGAAATTAAATTAAAATTTTGAAAGCAAAATAAGCAACTGTCTCTTAAAGTTGAGTTTAGTTTACATTTTAATTGGTTTCAGTGGTTCTTATTGAACAAAGATGATAGAATTCGGAGCAAGAAAATTTATTGTTGACAAATGGAGGGCAGATCCAAACCGATCAGTACGTTTTTTCTAAAAGGTTTAAACATGGCAAGAAATAGTCTAGAATATGTTCTTCAACACTTTTTTAAAATATTATTAAAATATTATTTTCATCGAGGTCGCTAGGAAAGACTGCAAAAAATTACATATTCCAGTTGTTAACAAAAACAGAAAACCTTCAAAATGAAATGCGGAACATACGTCAATACGTTAACAAAAATCCAAGATGCGGAATGGCGTAAAAATCCGAAAGATATTAGAGAACGTTAGTAGATAGTATTATCTAATAGTCTTGCTATAACTACAGAAAAATTTATAATTTTTTGCCGTCAAATTTGATTCTGATTTGGATATGAAAATAAGGGCTTTTATTTTTTGAATCTTTCTTATTTATTAAAACATTTCATACATACATATGTGGGAACAAAAAACTTTACAAAAATAAGTCAGGTCTAGACCGACTATAATTTGCCCTATATCGTGCGTTTAGAGCCCCTTTCTCTTAGGTCCAACTAATTGGATATAGAAAATAAGCATAGACCAAATTTGAGTGGCATTTTTATTAATTTTTTTGGCTGCAGATTTAATGGGGACTCGGTCGAAAAATTAACCGATCCTGACCATTAATTTGAGAAAAATCTGTACAATATTTTTTATTTTTTGAAACATTTAAGTGAAGATCGGTAAGCATCTCTATATGGGGCCTATGACTAGGAGTTGTCCAATAGGGATCATTTTTGGACTACTGATTAATGGATGTAATAAATACATACAAACCCAATTTGACTGAGATCTGTATGATAACTTGGATCGTACGGCAATTTATGTCGATTTCATAGGGGTCATTTGTATGGGGACTAGGTCTGAAAATGCGCCGATTCTTACCGATTTCAATAGCGTTCATTCTTTGGCCGATAAAAGCTTACATACCGAATTTCATCAAAATATATTCATATTAGCGACCAGTAGTTTAATTAAAATGTTTACATGGACGGTTGAACGAACGGACGGATGGACGGATATCGCTAAGTCGACTCCAAAAGTGATTCTGGGTCGATCGATGTACTTGTATTGTATACTTATAAGGCTGTTTAAATTACCGTAATTTGAAATTTTTTGAGTAATTTCATTAAAATGAAAAAAAGTGTTCTATCCACGGATCGTCACGGGTGAAAAAGTATACATACTATTAAAGAGGACACTTTCACCTTTCTCTGGGTGGTATACGTTTCTTGTTCCCTTTTGTTCTCTAGAAGTTCTATTCCACTAAAGTTGAAATCTGACTCAAATATAGCAGTTTCATAAATTTTTCAGAACACCGCTAATTAATATAGGGTTGTGACCACCACTACCGAATGGTACAAGGTTTTGTAGAGAAGACCGCAGGTCATTATCGACGATAACTTGCGAGTAGTAACCATTTATTTTCGATAAAAAAAATACAAAAAAATCACCTTTTTCTGAAATTAAAAAAATAGTTGAGTTTAACAGCACGCCACGCCCAGAATTAGCAATAGTTGAACCTAATTTTTTGGCTACAATAATTTGTTTATATTAGCTACAAAATGGCATTAAAATTTTACAAATCGGTGTAAAATTGTGTAATTAATTTAATTTTTAAATATTTTATATGTAAAACAATTATGTAATTAAAACTTTTCACATCCCATACTTTAAATTAAAAGGGGGTTGTCAAATAAAATTCAAAAAAAATTTGTACTTTCGGCCAATGAAATCAAAATTTCAGCCACAGTGCGTCGGTCCGACCGTCCGTCTGTCGACCACAGATTAACCCTATTGAAGTTGGTGAAAATTGGTTGATGTTCAGACCTAGCCCCCGTACAAATGACCCCTACGAGATCGATTCAAATTGCCATAATATCCAAATTATCATATATCTCTCTCGCAAATGTTTATTGCATCAATTTATCAGTACTCTAAAAATAAACTCTATAGGATAATTTTTTGTCATAGCCCCCATATAAAGCTGATTCACGAACTTCAATTAAATCTTCCAAAAGAAAACAAAAATATTGCACAGATTTTTCTCAAATTTGGTTTTTATATGATTTTGCAAAAAATAGGTGACTTCATCCATTATAGTAAAGATCAAATTTTTTCATATTCGAAAGCAACAAAATTAATAACAATGTCACTAAGATTTGGTTTATGTTTATTTTCTATATTCAATTAGGTGGGCCTAAGAAATAGATTTTCTAAGTGCACGGTCTAGCGTAACTTTTTTATTTTGTATTGCTCTACATTCTTTTCTTTATTGGTTAGTAGGTTGTTAATATGTGACACGGAAAGTTAAAAGGGACCTATGGTCAGAAAATAAGTTTTGGAGAAAAACAACTTTTAAGTAAACAAGTTGATTTTGATGCGCCTGAACACTTTTATGACTTGAAACTCATTACTCGGGGGTTTTCTGGGTCGCTGATTACGAATCTTGTATTAGATTTTAAAAATTCAAAATGGTGGATTGAATATGACAGACTATTTTTGTAACATTATCGGATTTACTTGAGGTCACTTATTAGCAGATTAGTATCAGTATTGTAAAATTCAGAATAGTTGATTCAATTTGGCCAATGTTACTTATTGGCAGAAGCTGTTTTTTCGAATTGTGAAAACATTATAACTCCACAGGGTTTTGCTTTGGAAACACGGTTATATCTGTTTAAAAATATTCGAGACTTACTTTCTGACACCAAAAAATCCAACGATGTAGCAACACAATTGCAATGGAGAGATTCAGATTCAAAATCAAAACCGCAGAAAAGAATACGTAAGAAGCAGAATTAGTTTTAGTTAAGTTTTTTAAATTAGTGTGTTTTTTGATTTTTAAAATAAATAGTGAAGTTATAAATCTGTTATTCATTTCATTAATAACATCGGATATATATCTATTACAATTCTCCATCTTAAATTTTCAAAACTTATCCCGAAAAATTTTTTAAAATCTAATCCGTCAAATTGGATTCGCCTTTTTTATTTTTAAAAATCCGGCTTTAAATTCACAATCAGCGACCGCAAAAACCTTTGAGTAACGATTTTAAAAGAAATCTGATCAAATTTGCAAAAACTTAATCCGCCATATTGACTCCGCTATTTTGGATTTTAAAATCTAATACCAGATTCGTAATCAGCAATCCCGAAAACCACTGAGTGATTTGAGATCAATTGCAGAAAAGTTTGTCACATCGCATCCTTTTTTACTATTTTTTATCAAAAGTGTCTATTTTGAAGCTAAGTTATGACAAAAATAATGCAGTTAGAAAGCTGCAGTTTGCTGCATTAGAAAAAGTAAAAATCGATTTTTTCGACCCATAGGTCTCTTTTAACTTTCCCTGTCACATATACTAAATGAAAATTTTTAAATTAACCTTTAAAGTTTTTGTTAATCAAAAATAATTAGATATATCTTTAAAAAAAATTGTTCGAAATTATGCAAACTTTTTCTAGCAATTGTATGTTAGTATTAGTGGACATCGTTGGATGTTTAGATCTAGTCTTCCTACACCTGTCAACTATGAATTGAGCTTGAATATTTATTCCAGATGGTCGCTAAGTATAATATGGTTTAATCTTAATTAGTTCGTCTATGAGTAGGTAGGTAGACTAAGTTTTTCGCCCATAAATATGTTTTCAATATTTATCTTAATAAGAATTAAGGCATACTAACTAATACTTAAACTCATTTAATAATAAATAAGTTTCTATAGACATTATAAGTTTGAGAACCTTCTTCGTATATTCCCCATACTGCCCTTCAAAATAACTGGAGCCATAATATCTAAAAAGCAATTCAAATGCTCCTATTCAAGTGAATGCAATCAATAAAAACAAACAATACTAGAAAAAAAAAATGCCAACAAACAAGTAATCAATCAATGACTTATCATAATCACAATCTTTAAAATTACGAAAATAAAATCAAAGTGAATTTTCTTTTTATATTTTGCTACTAACGTATATAGGGCAAGAGCAAATCTCATTTCAATTGACAATTTTATTTATAAAAAATGACAATCTTTGTGGTATTTGCTTTGCAATAAAATAATCAAACATTATATAAGTAATGAAAAAAAAATATATAAAAATACTTTCTATGTATACAAACAAATTCTCAACGCACAAAGAAAAACAAACTGCAACAGGATAAATTGAAAAAAAAAAATAATAAAAAAAAATCTTAAAAATACAGCAACAACTAAAGACAAAGAGCCTTCCAAGAAGACGCCCAAGTTATAGACACACTTTAATAAGAAAATACCGGGAAAAAATAAACAAAAGCAACAACGAGACTCTTGATGATTCTGGTATAGAGAAAATAGTAGACTTATGCCGTGCGTAATAAGAATGAGGTTACGCAAATGTTAAATACTGGATGCGATGGAGCTGAAATGGAAACATATACCACCTTATTTACAATAAGTATGAGTTTGACATGAACATTGAACCGCAAAAGAAATAAAAAAATAATGAAAATAGAAAAAACAATACGGACAAGACAACTTAAGACAGGATATCTTAAGGAAAGCCCAAGAAAATAAAAGAAAACAAAACTACAAACTTAAGTTTAAATAAATAAAAATTAAGTGAAAAAAGTCATAAAGGAATGGCTGATGATAAGATGGCAGCTCGGGATGTAGATGGTGGTATGAGATACAAATAATGAACACCACCGCCAGCAACAAGTACAAACAAAAAACAACGTTAAGAATTTCGAGAGTACGTTAGACAAAAACATCGAGCGAAAAAAACGCGTAATCATGATTAATTGCTGGATAAATGACTCTACAGCTCACCCGTAAGGACATTAGTTAAGAGACGAATAGTACTGGAATACACATTCTAAAGAAAATGAACTAAATGCAGCTTTTAAATTATTTACTTGTAAACCACTTGTATGTCTGTTGATTGTTTTTTATTTTTTTATTTAATTTTTTTCTCAGCTCTACTTCAGCCTTTACTTCTTCCAGTATTTAATGGCATGACTAAATCTTTAGCTATCAACATGAAAAGGATATTAAATTTTTAATTTAGTTCTTTTTTTTTAGTTAAGTAATTTAAGGATGTTTTTGAATCATAAAAAAATTTTAAATTAAATTTTATCTTTAATATTAAAAATGAAAATAAATGATAGTCAAAATATCAACCTTGTTAAAAATTATCTAAACGATTAGTGGACCTGAGATTCATTTTTCAAAGCCGGGCTGAAGTGTTTGTTGTAGTCAGCCTAGTCGGCCTAGGCTAGCTATAATATTCTTACTGGTTTTGTTATAATTTTTTATTATGAAGGTCACAAAAAGTAGTTGATCTCTAGGCCAGTATTATTTGAATTTAAAATGTTATCATATTTTATTATTAGGATTTAGAAAAAATAATATTGTTCGTATTCCGTAACAAGTGGATAACATTTCAAAAACTAACCAACTCAGCCTCGTTTATCAAAACGTTCGAGGGCTAAATACGAAATTAATAAATTTATTAATCAAAAGCTATGATTCTAAATATAATATTCTTGCATTTTTTGAATTATGGCTAAGGCATAATGTTTTTAATATGGAAATACTTTGTAACAAAAATCAAATATATCGGAAAGACAGTCGCTAGCAGTTTTTCATCTGAATTGTTTCTGTCTGACACTTCTTCTGATACTGAATTTATTTGCGTAAAAATAAACCTAAAAAACAAGCAAACATTTGAAACCTGCTCTTATATCCCTCCGTGCGCTGATTATTTTGTTTATGAAAACCATCTTTGACCTATCAAATATGTGGTACAATCTTCAAACTCAACGGATTCTGTTTTTATACTTGGCGATTTCAATTTAGCAGCTATCTCATGGAATTATCCAACTGACTCTCCAAATTTTGTTTCTTTAAATTCTATTGACTTCTTAAACGATATTTCTCACCCTTGCCTGTATCAGCTAAATGGTATATACAACGTCAATGTATGTGCAATCCAAATGAATGCACATTATAACGATCCTGTCCGATCACTAAACCAGAAGACCGTCACCATCCCATTATTGAAATAAGATGTCCGTTTCCTCTTTCTCATGTCCACAAACAACGTGTAAAAAGTGGAAAAGTATTTTGTTTTAAGCAATCAAATTATGATTTGATAAGTCGTTTTATACGTAATACTGATTGGCATGCATTGTTGTTTAGTTTTAATAATAGCCCTTTTAATATTGATATGATGATTGATACATTCTACAGAAACATTTATTACATTATGGATAAACGTATTCCAAAACGGATTATTTTTAATCACACTGACCTTCCTTGGAGTTCCACGCAACCATCGATGTTAAAAAATAAAAAAAAAATAAACTTTGCAAAAAGTATATGGCAACTTGTACACTTACTGATTACGGAAAATATTATAAAATATCATATTTTATATTCTAAAAGAAGATCTCACGAATTTCCGCCGGTTATAAAATTTCAAAACTACGAATCTGGTGATGATATTGCTATAAGTAACATGTTTTTTTTTGTACGTTTATTTATTCACAATTTTGAAATTCTTAAACTATAATAAACACTACCCTTCCGAATCGTTATGAAAGGGCTCATGCAAAGTCCCAAGGCTCTCACTAATACAGTAATTCAGATATATCACATTTAATATTAAATTTGTGTGGGCGCATTTATCTAATCCCGCCCATTTTTTTATCTGACTACTCACGTTAGTAATAGGTGACCTCACACAAATTTGCAAGGCTCACCCTATCATAGTACTCAATATATATGATATTAAAAATTTACTTTGTGTGGGAGGTACCCCACCACTAAAAATATTTAAAAAAAATTAATGCCTGTAGCACTCCCATATCCGCAGTAAGATTATGTGAAAATTTCAGGAACATCAGATGAGTAGTTACGGAGATTACCTCCTACAAAGAAACAAACAAATATTACCTCTTTATTATGTTAGTATAGATTATTAGTATAATTTTTTTTATTTCAATACTTGCTGATGCTAATATACAATGTTTTTTTGTTTTTTTCATTCGGTACAACAATTGTCAGATTTTTCGGCGTTCCTACCCTGGAGCAAAGTACATGTAGCTGCCCATAAGAAGATGGATTATCCATGTTAGATCTGGCAACACTTAACTATTGGCCTTGAACTTAGAATATCATTTGGCAATTTTTCTTTTAGCGATTTTTGATTTTGCCCATTTTTGATATTGAAAATTTTTTTTTGGCGATTTTTATTTTTCGCGATTTTCGTTTTTGGCAATTTTTGAATTTGGCGATATATTTTCCACGATAAATCACATTGATAACTAATGTACTTGTTAAAAGACTGTCGCTTTCATAATACTTCATACTTTTTATATAGGAGGTGCCAAGCCCACTAATCCCATCACGCCCAATTTTTATTCTCTCACTTCTCACATTTATATCTGATGGACTCACTGCATCGATCACGCCCATTTTTTTGTTCGACTAATCATACAAAGAACCAATGGGCTCGCGCAGTACTCCAGATATATGACATTAAATAGTTACTATTGCATGGGGAGTGCCACGCCCAATGGTGTGAATCCGCCAATTTTTTGTCCGACTAGTCATAATAAGATCTGATGGGGTCGTGCAAAGTGTCTAAGTTTCCCTTTTTTAGTACACCAGTTATATGATACCATATATTTACTTTGTATGGGCGGTGCCACGCCCACTGCTCCTATCATGCCCATTTTTTGTCTAACTAATCACATGAATAACTTATGGGCTCACATAAAGTTCCAAAACTCTCACTATTACAGTACTCCAGATAAATGGCATTTTATATTTACTATGGATGGCAGGTGCCACGCCTATTGGACCGATACTGTCCATTTTTTTTCCGACTACTCACATTAATAATAGGTGGCATCAGACAAATTTGAAAAGCTCTCTCTATCACAGTACTCGAGATATATAATATTGAACTATTACTTGTATGGGAGGTACCACGCCCACTCGTCCGATCCCGCCCATTTCTGGCGTAGCTAGTAATATTAACAATAGGTGACCTCACACAAATTTTCAAAGTTCTCCCTATCATAGTACTCAATATATACGATATTATAAATTTACTTTGTGTAGGAGGTGCCACGCCCACTAAAAATATTTAAAAAATTATAGCCTATAGCACTTCCTACATCCGCAGTAAGACTCTGTGAAAATTTCAGGAAGATCAGTTGGGTAGTTACGGAGATTACCTCCTACAAACAAACAAACAAACAAACAAACACACATTACCTCTTTATAGTATTAGTATAGAATGATATCACATATTTACTTTGTACGGGCGGTGCCACGCCCACTTCTCCGATCACGCCCATTTTTTGTCTAACTAATCACATGAATAACCTATGGGCTCACACAAAGTCCCAAGACTCTCACTATAACAGTACTCTAGATATATGACATTTAATATTTAATTTGTATGGCAGGTGCCAAGCCTATTGGTCGGATACTGCCAATTTTTTGTCCGACTACTCACATTAATAATAGGTTACATCAGACAAATTTGGAAAGTTCTCTCTATCACAGTACTCGAGATATATAATATTGAATTATTACTTGTATGGGAAGTACCACGCCCACTTGTCTGATCCCGCCCACTTCCGGCGTAGCTACTAATATTAACAATAGGTGACCTCACACAAATTTGCAAAGCTCTCCCTATCATAATACTCAATATATGTATATGATATTAAAAATTTACTTTGTGTGGGAGGTGCCACGCCCACAAAAAATATTTAAAAAATTATAGCCTATAGCACTTCCCGTATCCGCAGTAAGACTCTATGAAAATTTCAGGAATATCAGATGGGTAGTTACGGAGATTACCTCCTACAAACAAACAAACAAACACACATTACCTCTTTATTATATTAGTATAGATATACAAAGTCCCAGAAACGAGCTCTCTAGTATTTTTAATATAGGAATAGGTATTGTTTTACAATAATTAGTATTTTTATTTTGTATACACAAATACACAACAAATATAAACTTATTTTGTAATGAAAAATTTTTTAAAAACATTACTTGTATCTTGGCAGAAGGATAAAACTAAGGTCTAAATGTTAAAAGAAAAATTATAGTTAATTGTTCATGTAGGCACCAAAATTTTTTGGCTTTCGATCTTTGCAGTATGTGAAGTTCTTTGCTAGATATACTTGTGTCATACCTGATATTATTATTTGGAGAATTACGGACAATTACTTTGATATTGGCCCGTCTGAAATTATGATATAAAATAGGAATGCCATTTTCATCCTGAATTATATTTAACTTATCTAAGTATAAAAATGCCTCGGGTGGCACAAAAACTTTTTCTAAAGTATTTATTATATAAATATCATTTGCATAGTACGGTGCCATTATTAGATTATTTTCAATGCACGATGTGCACTTGAAAATATTATTATTCCTGATTAGATTAATTATAAAGTTATCTATTCTAATTATATTAGATAAATTGTATAGTTTTTTATTTGAAACTTATTTTACATAATTACTGTGTGACGATCTAAATAATGACGTACAAACCCTTAAGCATTTCCTTTCGAAGACTCGTATTTTTTCCATAGAAGAAGGTGAGATATTGAACCAAATTGAGCATCCACATGTGAGGATTGGTCTAATAAGTGATTGGTACATAATTATTTTTATCTTAGACTAGAGGAGCCCTGCTGCTCCGCAGCATTATATTATATTATATTAATTTTTATAATATAATACCAAAATTTGCCAAGAGAAGTTAACGTACAGTAATGTCAAAATATGCCATGAGAAGTTAACGTACAGTAAAAGTAAAGTTGATTGTCCACGCATAACTTTCCTCAAACCCAACGAATTTGCCAAGAGAAGTTAACGTACAGTAATGCCAAAATATGCCAAGATAAGTTAACGTACAGTAAAAGTAAAGTTGATTCTCCACGCAAAACTTTCCTCAAACCCAACGAATTTAAGCAATTAATAGCTCAAAAGAAGGAGTTTGATCCACTGAGTGTTCATTGACCTATGTCAACAGCCTACGTTAATTAGAACTCTAGTTATAGAGGTTTGAGAGAAGAAAAATATTGAAAAAAAATCTTGCATGCAAAGCTTATTCATAAATTCTTTTAATATATAAGATTTTATATGTTTAGAATAAAATAAGGATTTTTATACAAAAAATGCCTTTCGTGCTTTCGTAGTTTACACGAGTATTGAAGTATAAGAATTTGTCTAAGTGAATGCCTAAGTATTTGACTACTTGTTTATTGGGTATGTTGGTGTTAGTTAAATTCGATTTAATTCCAAAATATTTCCAGTTTCTTTTTATATTATTGTTACATTTATCGACAGAGGGCCTGAATAAAATCGTTTCACATTTTTGTGCATTTATTTTCATGTTCCAGTCAACTGAAAATTGTTCTACTGTGTTAAAAGATTCTTGTAAGTTTGTATTTATTTTATCGATTGTGCTATCGGCGTGGTATATGACAATATCATCTGCAAATGCTATAGTGATTTCTGTTTTGTTAAGCAGATCTAGAATAAAAAGATTAAATAAAATGGAAGAGTTTAAGTGGCATGTTTGCTGACTTTTTTGCTACAACTTATTCATATGCCCAATATGATAAGTCTAGTTGTTATCCTTTTGATCTTACTTCAATTGAAATAATTGGTTTACCATTTATTGAATTAAATAGATTTAATAGATTAAAAGCTTTATTTAACCATGGACTTGATGGTTTTGCCAATTGTCTTTTAAAGTATTGTGCTGAGTTTATCTGTTCCTTCGACTATCATGTTTAGCACTTCCACCAAATATGGTTACTTTCCTAATTGCTGGAGAAATTCATATCTCTCATAAGATATATTCATATTCGTATTTATATTAATATAAAAAACTATAGAGGAGTTGCAAAACTTAGTTCAATTCCCAAGCTTTTCGAGAAATTCATCACAGACTACCTGAGCCATAAGGTATCATCTTTAATATCACCGTTTCAGCATGGCCTTCGGAAGAGTTGCTCAACTCCAACTAAACTTTTACAATTAACTACTTTAGTCAACCGAGGATTTAAAAATATTAAACAAACTGATGCTATATACACCGACTTTAGCAAGGCGTTTGATATAGTCAACCATAATATTCTTCTAAAAAATAAAATCTGTTGGGTTTTACTTCCAATAGTCTAAAATGGATCAAGTCTTACTTATGTGATAGACAGCAAAATGCTAGATAAAACTAAAGTGTAGATGTCCTTTCAGGAAATCCGCAAGGCAGCCGTCTGGGTCCAGTTCTTTTTTCCTTATTGATAAATGATCTCCTGAGCACTATTAAATTTTGCAATATATTAATGTATGCTGATGATGTTAAAATCTTCCTCACTTACAATGAAAAGAGCGATCACTTATATCTACAGATGCACCTTGATAATTTCTATGATTTGCGGAAAATTTCCCGAAAACAATTTCCCGAAATTACAATTTCGCGAACACAATTTTCCGAAATGACAGTTTCCCGAAATTACAATTTACGAACACAATTTCCCGAAATTACAATTTCCCTAAATTACAATTTCCCAAAATACAATTTCCCGAACACAATTTCCCGAAATTAATATTTCTTCAAAGAGCTTGTTGATGGCATTTCCGAAACAATACCATCAGAAATTCCGGCCGAAGCGCGAGCAATCAGCTCACGACCACTTGATGTAGTTTTCCGGGCAAGATCTTTCAGCGCATTAACGATTTTTTCTTTAGCAACGAAAGCCGCTTCGGAACTGTGACTGTGAAGAGCCTCTTTTTTTATAGTATCGTTGTTATGACCCTACCGGTACAATGTTTTCCTTGATACAACGCCAATAAACGCTATCAACGGACTGACCGTCGTCATGATACAAGAAACCATTCAAAAGCAACCTCGGTTTACCTTTTTCGCTATCCAGGAATTCGAGTGGCATATTAACTGAGTATTACAACCCAAATAACTAAAAACCTTCGCTATGTAAGACGGTAACGATTCCGTAGCAGCTACTGCATGGGCAGGATGTGATGGAGTGAGCGTTATCCGTCGGGAAGTCTGAATACCGAAGTGTTCAAAGTCACAATGAAACAATAAGCGTATGACACTCCAATAAATAGGTCCGGATGAAGAGGGAGGGTAGAAGAGGAAGGGCGCGGTGCGGGGTGGGGGAATTGTTTTTTCGAGAAGTCGTATACTCGGGAAATTGTTTTTTCAAGAAATCGTATGCAGCAAGTTTTTTTTTATGGGGGAAATCAAGAATATATGGGAAGTTGTAAACTAAAAATAGGGAAGTTTTAATTTCGGGAAAATTTTTTCGGGAAATCGTAATTTCGGGAAATTGTTTTCGGGAAATTGTTTTCGGGAAATTGTAATTTCGGGAAATTGTGTTCGGGAAATTGTTTTCGGGAAATTGTAATTTCGGGAAATTGTTTTCGGGGAATTGTTTTTTCAGGCAATTGTTTTCGGACAATTGTATTTGGGAAATTGTTTTCGGGAAATTTTCCGCAGACGAACTTCTATACGTGGTGCAATATAAACTTATTGGAAGTGAATATGAAGAAATGAAATTATATGCGATTTTCAGGAAGAAACTACATAAATGGAGACAACTCGTTGGGTGGGCAACTGTTGGTAGCAGTTCATACGTTTCTGGATCTGGGGATTTTGTTTGATGCAAAATTGAGTTTCATTTCACACATAAATATGACGGTCAAGAAAGATAGAGATGTGCTGGCTTTTTTAAGAGCGATGGGCCAAGGAATGTACTGATCCCTATATCACCAAACAGTTATATACATCCCTCGTAAGACCTATACTTGAATATGGCTTAATTTTCTGGGATTCTTTATACTACATCCACATAGATCATATTGAATCCATTCAAAAACAATTTCTTCTGTTCTGTTTGCTGTATTTTTGCTGGAATCCGGCTACAAATTTGCCATCTTATGCCAGTAGAATAGCGTTTATTAAATTGTCAACACTTAAGAACCGTAGAACCATGCTGAATGTGTCGTTTTTGCTAAATCTGATTAATGAAGGTGTATCGTCAGAATTCTTGGTACGCAATATTTAATTTAATGTTCCTCAGCGACTTACATGCTACTTTCATCCACTTTCAATTCCAGTTATCCGTACCAACTATGCCAAGATTTTATACTAACTTTAGTGAATTGTATCAATTTGCTGATTATTCTCTACACATTAGTATTGTAAAACGTAACATTATTCTGTATTTAAACCGTTACATTTACTAATTAGTCATCTCATGTGGTAAAATTTTTTATATTAGATTCTATGATTTTAAGGTCTGAAAGAATTTATTCGACAGACTAAAATAAAAATAAATACTACTACCAAATTATGGCATTTTAGTTTAACCTTTAACTATGGAGGTAAAATCTTGGGACGTAGTCGGTGACGTAGTGGTAAATTTTACACCTTGTAAGTTCACCAAAAAATATTACTAAAAAACATTTCTTTATGATTATTTGTTTTTTAATATTAAGCTACTATATTTTTAATGTAAAAAAATAAAAAAAATTTAAATTTTTGTCATATAAATTTCAACACGGCAGGCACTTTATTTCCCAGTAAGAGACGGTAAAATTTACCACCACCTCCACAGTTAAAAGTTAAAGTGCTACAACAATTGAAATCTAGTAGTAGTAGTAACTGTTTGTTTTCAAAAATTCATTATAAAGATACATATAATATAAAAATTACATAACTTAAAGAACAACATACGGCTTTGACTATATCGTTAGCCGGAAAATCGGATTTAATGAGTATAATTCTATATACAATGTTTAATGTTAAATGTTTTTATACCCTCCACTACAGTGTGCAGAGGTTATATATAAGTTTGTCATTCCGTTTGTAATAATTATAAAAAAAATTTTGGACCCCATAAAATATATATAATTGTGATCCTTATAACAGCCGGAGCTGATATAGCGATGTCCGTCTGTCCGTCTGTGGAAATCACGATGACGGAATCAATCGGGCAGCTAGGGGGCTCGCTGACATAAAAAATGATTCACTAATATCCTGAAAAGTTTGCTGTTTAAAATCGTCCAAATCGCTCGATTTGGGCCCGAGATTTGAATGAAGAACTAAAAAAAGTCTCGAAAAAATATAATTTTCTACGTTGTTCTTGTCATGATCACGCCCTGAATAGTGCAGCTACAGTGATCAATTTTAGTGAGAATGATTCACCAAATTCATGGGAAGATCTATATTTCAAAAATCATTAAAATCGGTGTAACAGGTCCAGGGAAATCTCTGAAAAAGTATAAAAAAATATAAAATTTGATGTTTCTATATTGTTCTTGTTGTTATTCTAAATGTTGTGTTGTTGTCATAGCTGGACCTGTTGTTTTTGTGGTCGTTGTGGTAATAATATAATAAAAACTAACCCTTTGTACATTTTTTTATTAACTCTGGTAGAAAAATTTAAAAGTTTCCATTGTTTTGGCGTCACTCTAAAATTTTTTTAGATCATTTCTGTTATTACCACGAGCCTGCCTGGAAATTTCAGACCGAATGGCTCACGGGAAATTGGTTAAAATCGATCCAAAATTTTTTCGACCAGCAGACACTACGAGTTAATATAAAGGGAGTAAAAATTCACCAACATCTTACGCAAATAATGCTAAAATACCTAGTTGTTAATACAAAAAAAAATAATGTAAATATAGCAAAAAAAAAATTTATGTATAAATTTATTTATAAATTTATATAAACACTAGCTGAGTCCGGTCCGCGTTGCTGGCCCGAAGAAAACATCTGGATTTTATATTGCATCTAAATTTTAATACCGAAAAAAATATACGTTTTCTTGAATATTTTAACACCAGCGCCACCTACAGGTGAAAAACTTTGTCAGCAACTTTAGTTTTATGTACATAATATATGTTGCGAATTTGAGCTAAATTGGACCGTAAATAAATTTTTTGGGAAAATCTCGACCCCAGCGCCACCTATCGGGTACAAAAAAAAGTTATGCAAATCGGAGAACCAAAGGAACATATGGTATGAATACGAAGTCGCTAGCATTAGTGGTTCAACAGTTATTAGAGTACCAACATACGCACCAACGTTTTTATATATTAAGATATTAAATAATACAAATAATATACATATATTATATATATATATACCTAACAACTGCATGTTAGAAATAAGTCGGTATATTATTTTATTTACATAAAATTCTGCAATATTTTGTTGTGGGGAAAATACATTTCTTTTGCATTAACAGAGTGTCACTTCATTTTGCTCAGCGTGACTATGCCACAGTAGATGGCGCCACAATTTTTGTTTGTTCTAATTAGCTTTGCAATAGTTATTTCTATTTTAACATGAATCTTAATATTTTCAACTGGATATCATACAGAACAATGTTAAGAGTATACACGGGCTGGTCTTTTATTTCATACGTATTTTCATTATTCTTTTACAAATATGAATATATGTTTGGCATATTAACTTTTTGTTGTCTTTAAAAAATAGAGTTACCGAGTTCATCAATGAGTTTTTTGCTTTCAAAACAGTTCTACATAGTTATATAGAATTATTATTCTGCTTTACCTACAAAATATTTGATTGCGATTACATCTAATTTTTAAAAACTGTTTATAATTACTAAAGCATTATTATTCACATAAATACAAAATTGCACTTTTTAAATTTTCCATACAAATTTAAGAAAATATCAATTCTAAAAACTGGAATTAAAATTTCCAATTATAAATTAGAAAATATTAATTGAATTTTAGAAAATCATCTCAAAACGTCGGAAATAATAATTTTAAATTTAGAACACATCAATTGCATCTTTAATATATAAATTTTATTCGTTAAACACAAATTGAAATTCCAAAAAAAAAAACACCAAATTCCTATGTTTACATTTAAAAAATTTTTACATTTAAAAAAAATATTGACATTCAGGAGAAATTAATAGCTTTTCAGTATCGCGATTCAGTAACTTCTTTTAACGATAGTCGAATCGTTAAAAAAAGAAAATTACAAACTTATCAGTAAAATTTTTAAACGATATTCGCTATTGTTAAAGCCAGCTGTTGTTGTTATCAAAACGACAACCATTTTTGTGTTGTTTATTCAATCAATAAAAACTTAAATTTTTAGGTTGAAATGTCATCATACATAAATAAAAATCATAAAATAGTGAAAATATTTTGCTTTAATTAAAAAACTTTTTTATATAAATAAAAAAATTAAATAGCATATTCAATTCATTATTTCATTTTCATTTTCATTTTCAAATGATACAGAAATATTAGTAAACCAAATAAAGATATTAAACATAAACATAAAATCATCCTGTCAAACACGAAGTAACTTGTTTTTTTCTATTCTTCTTTGTGTTTTCGCTTATTTTGACAGAGATGCCACTCGTTTACAATTTAAATAAATAAAAAAAATAGATTTGTCGACTGTCGTTAAGATGTATGTACTTCGTGAATCACTTAATCCTTAGTGCAAACAACAATAGCTGTCGATATATTTAGCGATTGTCGGATCGTTGAAATTTACAGAATCACACTACAGAAAATATTAATTTAAATTCAATCAATTTTAGAAAACCTCAAATGATATTTAAGAATTGCGAACATAAAAATTGTTACACAAATAAACGCAATTTGATGAGAATGTTATTTTTTATATATAAATTTTCACAATTTTTTTTGGATGAAAATTTGAACTTTTTCAGAAAATAAAGAGAACAAATTATTTTATTTAAAATGTTTGGGACATTTGGTTTTTTGCGTTTGGCATCCCTAATTTGAATATTTATTATTATAAATTTATTCTCTATGTTTTCCAAATATGGCAATATTTTAATAAAATAAATTGAGAGAGTTTTTTTTTTGGTTATTATTTTGTTACTCCATCCGACCTATATGTCCGCAATGAAGAAATATTTGGCCAGTTAAAAGAAACTATACATCCATCTCCAATTAGCAACATTTAGTTCATATAGCCACCCTACACAACCATTATGTTTGCAGTGGAGGTTAGAGCGAGCTATTTAATTAGCAAAAACTAAATTAAACGAGAAGTTATGTCATATAACCGGAAACGCATACATATAGGTACATAACCTAAATGCATGCCGATCAGCAACCACGATGACCAAAAAGCAAACACCGAAATAAATCCGAAATAATAGAAAAGACGAAAACCAACCCAAAGAATTTGCTGAAATAATTTGGTATTAAGTTTAACAAATTGTTTACTTTTTCATTAACATTAATTATCAAGACTCAAATGGAGGGTATCAAAGATTCGGCACAGCCGAATTTAACACTCTTAGTTGTTTTATAATATAATTATTATATTCATTCATCAAAAAATTTCGATATCGTAAAGCCTTGATAATGTATTTAACCAAAGTTTCCAATTATACAACACTCCATCCAAGATTTTAATATAATTCTCTTCTGATATTATTATCCAACCAAATTGTTGCAGTCTGAAGCAATTTAAAATGGGACATCTGCATATAAAGTGTTGAGTTATTTCAATTTATCTTCTATTGCACAACGAGCATTCTTAACTATTACTGATTGAAAATCATGTACCACTAATTTTATTAACTCACAGCGTGCTTTCAAGATCCACATTACATAGCCTTGATCAGTTATTTTCATAAAGTAGTATTGTCCTCTTGTAAAATTTTGGTTTTTATAAAACAGTTGTGTTTAAGATGCTCTTCTTAAACGTTCGTGCTAGTTGTTAATTTTTAATTCATTTAATAAATAATAGTGTTTTTGGTTCCATTGTTGGACATTATGGCTGATAGCCACTGTATGTCAAAGCTGTTTCCCAATTGGTTTAAATCTAAGCCCCATACGACTGTATGGAACGACTCACTGCTTCCAATAAACTATTTGTAGAGATATGTGGTTTTTGCTTAGAAATGATTTCAATGTAACTCTTATGCTGTTTTTTTCCGTTGCATTTCTATTTTTGGATATGTTTTGAGAAAATAATTTTTGGTGCTAATATCATACCTATGTAGGTGTACTCATTTGCAATTTCAACCGCTTCTCCCTTCCACCATTTCTGAATACCATTATTTTAGATCTTGTAAGAGTCACCTCTAGATTCCAGTCATCACAGAATTCTTTAAGCCGTTTAATCATTTTCTACAAAACCTTAATCTCTTCAGCCAATGTCATCCATGTACATGATTAGCCTTACATTGAGCTGTTTAATTGTGATGCCATGGCCTGGATCATCATGAAGGTTGTTTATGTAAATTGAGAATAGTAGAGGAGATAGGAAACATCAATGCTTAATGCTTGATATTGTTTCGAAAGGTTCTGAGAGTTCAATGCCATTCCATACAGTGCAACTTGTTGTAGAATAAACACTTTTTAAAAACTTAACCATTTTTGTTGATACTCCAAGCATATTTATTTTATATGTAAGGGATTTCTGAGCAAAGGCTGCCTTAAAATTAACAAAGTAGACGTACTGTTTTTTCTTTTCATTAAGTTTTAAATGAGCAATGAAGTAACCTTTTCTGAATCCTGCTTGAAATTCAGTAATAATGTTGCATTGCTCAGTCCATTTGTATAGACGTTCATTTATGATACACATCAAAATTTTTGATACACAATTCATTAATGAAATGCCTCGGTAGTTACTTGTCAAATTTGCATTACCTTATTTAAATATTGAATATATTAAACTCAAAGGTAATGTGTCATCCACTTGCATTCTACTAAAAAGATTATTATAGCATAAAGCCAGTTCTACAAATAGTTAAACATGCGCATTTTTAAAAAATTCATAGGGTACTCTATCTTCAGCTGGAGCTTTGTTTATTTTTGCCTTTTTAAAAACTTGTATTATGCCTAAAGTTGTTATTTCAGAGTCCAGAACAGAATCTGCATGACAGAAAGAAGCATAGTTAATTTTTTGAACATTTGTACAGGATTTAATAAGTCCACAAAAAACATCCTAAATTCAGACGATGAGACATTGGTTGTTTGGGTACATGGCTTATTGCGAATTTCTCTTGCTAATTTCCACCAAGTCTTGCTGTTACTAATGCAGTTTAATTTAATTTTTGTAGAATTTTAATTTGCTTTCTTCGCAGATGTCTTTATATCCCTTATAAGCTAGTAGGTAGCGTTTTTTGTCATCAACATTGTGCATTTTTTAAAATTTTTTCAAAAGTTTAAATGATTTTTTTTTCTAGCATTGTGAAATTTCCAATCAAACCATGGGCTTTCAGGTACATATACCTCTTTCGAGTCATTTTTTTTTTTTTGATGCAGAATGTTTAATTACCTCAATTATGGACGTTGAATCTGTATCGTTTTTATTTTTTTTTTCAATTGGCTTATTCGTGTTTTAATTGAAATTTATAGATTAAATTTATTTATTAATTTTATTGATTTATTTAGTGATTTCCTGCATAACAAGACTAAGCCTTATAATTATAATACGGGATTTTAACAGTGTGCAACCATGTTTTGCAAATTAAGTTCAACAAAATTATTACTAATATAGAAAAATTAATGCAAAGAAAATTGTAACATAAAAAATTATAAAAATATGACAAAAATAATAATATAAAAATAATGTAATAAAAATTATAACATAAATAATTTAAAATTACAAAATAAAAAATGTTGAAGGAAAAATTGCCTGAAAAAAAAAAGAAATTTAAAAAAGCATTTTATTAAAATGCTTAATAAAAGCATCAAAAATTGGGAATTATGATATTTTTGCCTCTTGACGATCTAGCCAAGCATTTCTTTTGAAATGGGTACTTCGGATTTTGAGAAAAGATTTTCAAAACATACTCCATGAAAAGTCTTCGAATAAAACAATACTTGATCTTGGTTTTTAAATCCATAAGAATATCGTATGATATTGTTAAACAAAACTTCGAGTTTTCTTCTTACTTATGGAGTCACTGTTATAAAACTATTCGCAACCGTGAATTACACCAAATAGGTTTTCGCAAGTAGTAGTATTACCTTCAATGGCTTAAAGTACTACATCTTCTGTGTGAAGATGTGAAGTTGGAAAATGTGGTGGTATATTGTACGTCATTTTTTGGAACTTATCCTGCCTAAATTGTGAATATTTCAATCTGATGAATCGTGACAAGCAAGCGCAGCATAACTTAACTGTTAGCAATTTTTTTCAACACTAAAATTGGATTTCCGATTTATAAATATTAAAACTGTAGTTTTATAAATTATTGTAATAGCTTTGGCTTCAGTAATCATATTATTATATTTACGGAGACCTGGCTAAGTAAAAAAGTTAACAACTCTGAGATTTTTTGCCCTAAATATCAAATTTTCAGAAAAGATAGAGAAAGTTTTGAAAGAATTGAATCTGATAAAAATAATAATCAGTGTAATAATGTAATAAAAAAAGTCTGGTGGCGGCTTATTGGTTGCTATACTAAACGAATTTTCGTCTGAAGAAATTATTTTAAACGGCTTTTACATATTGAGATTATATGTGTTTTAGCTAAAATTAATAACAGGTCCATATACATTATTTGCTCATACATTCCGCCTAATTATCCGCTTTCTGTTTATAAGGATTATCTGAAAGCTGTTGATTTAATCCAAAATTATATAAAACCATCTGATTTATTAATGTTAATTGGAGATTTTAACATGCCGTCTACATCCTGGAAAGCTGATCCTGATACCAATTATTTAGTTCCATCTTATTACTCCGATTCTTCAGTTGCATTTATTCATGGTTTATTGGAAAATTGTCTTTCCCAAGTCAACTCCGTCACAAATGCATTTGGTAGACTGTTGGACCTTATTTTCGTTAATGAACCTAATGACTTTTCAATATTGCGGAATAGCCCTATTTCTAATCCGGAAGATATACACCATCCAACATTTGAGATACCTTGGTTTTGTTCCTATCCTCTTAATAAAAAAAATTAACTCACAGCGATAAAATCTTTTACTTTAATAAAACTAGTTACCAAGATTTACAATTCCATCTATTCCAAATTGACTGGATAAATGTGTTATCTCGTTGCAATGATAACTTGGACTTGTGTTTGCATATATTTTATCATCACCTCTTTGAATGTTTCTCGGCATCTGTACCTAAAACGTTACCTCCTAAATCGAATGGTCCTCCTTGGAATACAAAACACCTATCTCAACTTAAAAATAAGAAAAACAAAATGTACAAAAATTATAGAAAATATGGAACATTGATAGATTATATGAAATACTCGTTATTAAGATCGGAATTTATTATCGCTAATCAATTGGCTTATAACAACTATTTAATTAAAGTAAGGAATAATCTAAAAAAATAATCCAAAATCATTTTATAAATTTATTAATTCTAAAAGACCTACTGCGGACTTTCCTTCGGATATGAAGTACGGTGATTTAGAATCTTCAAATGATAACTCCATAAGTAATATGTTTGCAGACTTTTTTGCATCAACTTATTCTTCGACAGTATTTAATAGCAATAATCTGTATCCATACATAATATCGGAACCTTCAGTTATTAATATACCATCCATCACTCAACATACAGTTCTGAATGCCCTGAAAAAATTTAAATTGTCGTACGCTGCTGATCCTGACGGTGTTCCCAGTTGCATTTTAAAGCGCTGCGCGCATTTATTGTATATTCCTTTGACCTATATGTTTAACATATCCCTTAAATTGGGTTACTTTCCTTCCATTTGGAAAGAATCATTTATTATTTTATTACATTTATTATATGACACGTTGTCACATCATGTGTCCTCTATCATATCTTCAACGCAACATGGATTCTGCAAATCACGCTCTACAATAACAAATTTTTTGGAGCTTACAACTTTGGTAAATGATGGTTTTATTAATATGAAACAAACAGATGTTATTTATAATGATTTTAGCAAGGTATTCGATAAAGTAAATCAGATCTATTGTTGTTTAAGCTTGACCTTATGGGCTTTGGTATATTGTTGATAAAATGGATTGGATCATATTTAAAAGACAGAACACAATGATATTGATCGTTTAACTACTTGGTGTAATATTAATCTATTGGACCTAAATGTCAAAAAATTCAAATATATGTAGGATTTGATAATGATATAGCAAATCCAAATGGTTAGTTTTATAAAAATTAAGTTTATTAACCGAAATTATTAAAATATTTACAAAATTAGAAATATTGAGACAAAATTAAAAAACGAACTGACCATTGAAAATAACAAAACGAATATTTTTTAAAAGAATTAAATTGAAAATTAAAAAATATCAAATGAAATATTTACATCGGATAGTTTGATTAAAATAATAATAACAATGTAAAGTAGAAATGAGTATAGTATATAATGTCATTCCCACACTCGGCCATCCTACACAATATCCGACCCAGATGTTTTATTCATCATGCCACTCTACTCCAAGGTTTCATGTGGTCTGCTAAAATTAATAACAGGTCCATATACATTATTTGCTCATACATTCCGCCTAATTATCCGCTTTCTGTTAATAAGGATCATCTGAAAGCTGTTGATTTAATCCAAAATTATATAAAACCATCTGATTTATTAATGTTAATTGGAGATTTTAACATGCCGTCTACATTCCGTTATTAAGATCGGAATTTATTATTGCTAATCAATTGGCCTATAATAACTATTTAATTAAAGTAAGGAATAATCTAAAAAAATAATCCAAAATCATTTTATAAATTTATTAATTCTAAAAGACGTACTGCGGACTTTCCTTCGGTTATGAAGTACGGTGATTTAGAATCTTCAGATGATAACTCCATAACTAATATGTTTGCAGACTTTTTTGCATCAACTTATTCTTCGACAGTATTTAATAATCTGTATCCATACACAATATCGGAATCTTCAATTATTAATATACCATCCATCAATCAACATACAGTTCTGAATGATCTGACAAAATTAAAAATGTCGTATGCTGCTGGTCCTGACGGTGTTCCTAGTTGCATTTTAAAGCGCTGCGCACATTTATTGTATATTCCTTTGACTTATATGTTTAACATATCCCTTAAAGTGGGTTGCTTTCCTCCCATTTGGAAAGAATCATTTATTATTCCCTTCTTTAAGTCTGGATCTAAAGCTGGTATTTCGAATTATAGAGGTATTGCTAAATTAAGTGCTATTCCCAAACTATTTGAAAAACTTATATATGACACGTTGTCACATCATGTGTCCTCTATCATATCTTCAACGCAACATGGATTCTGCAAATCACGCTCTACAATAACAAACCTTCTGGAGCTTACGACTTTGGTAAATGATAGTTTTATTAATATGAAACAAACTGATGTTATTTATAATGATTTTAGCAAGGTATTCGATAAAGTAAATCAGATCTATTGTTGTTTAAGCTTGACCTTATGGGCTTTGGTATATTGCTGATAAAATGGATTGGATCATATTTAAAAGACAGAACACAATGATATTGATCGTTTAACTACTTGGTGTAATATTAATCTATTGGACCTAAATGTCAAAAAATTCAAATATGTGATTTTTACAAGATCAATTCCAATTAATTGTCGGTATATCATGAATAATGCTGTGCTTGATTTAGTGGATTCATTCAATGACCTTGGCGTACTTCTGGATAAAAAATTAGACTTTAGATGTCATATTTCGCTAACAATAAATAAAGCTACTGGGTGTACTTGTATTCACTAAATGGTGGGCTAAAGAGTTTTTGGATCCGTATACGACAAAACAATTGTTTACTACCTTGGAAAGACCAATACTCGAATATGGGTCTGTTGTCTGGGATCCGCAATATCATATACATTCGAACAAAACTGAATCAGTTCAAAAACAATTTTTGTTATTTTGTCTTCGTGGTTTGGGCTGGGATCCTAATATGAGGTTGCCATCTTATGAAAATCGTCTGGCTCTAATTAAGCTTCCTACATTGAAAAGTCGCAGACATATGCTAAATGCTACTTTCCTGTTAAAACTGTTAAATGGTAGTCTTAAATCTGACTTTCTTATTAACAAAATAAATATAAATATTCCTTTTCGATCATCAGGAAATTATAACTTTCTAACTATTAAATATTATTGTACAAACTATGCTAATTTTAATCCTCTTTGTAGAATTTGTGATGAGTTTAATATGCTGAATCAGTTTATTGATTTTAACAAAAGTTTGGATATTGTGAGAATAGATATTATATTACACTTAAATGCATTAAATTAACTGAATTAAATAAATGTTATACATCAATTTTGTTAAATGTTTAATTATATATATAAATTATAATATATAAATGTATACCTTAAGTAGTCTGTAAGGATGATGCCATAGACTGAATAAATAAATAAATAAATAAATAAATTGATCTATGCAATTGTGTTTATGATATGATTAACATGTTCGTTAAACAAGATTTTTTTTATCAAGAACAACACCGACATAAATTGACCTTTGTTTTCTCACCAAATATAATATTATGCTCCGGTAAGAATTAGTCCTTTCTTTTTATTGAGAAGGATATTGATTGGTTTTTAAAAAGCTAGCCATAATTTTACTTCTCTTGAAGTAAGACATAACATTATTTACCGACATTTGCAGATTACTTAAAACTTCATTGGACACAGGGCCTGAACATAAAATTACAGTATCATATACCAAGATTGAAGACTCGAAATCGGTCAACGATATTATACAGAACTGGAAAAAAACATGAGCTTTGAGGACAACTAGCAAGAATAACATATTCTTCGAAAAGTTTATCAACAACATAAAATCTAAATGAGCGATTTGACAAGAAACATTTAATAAGATGTACTGTGGGTATATCTAATCCTACTGTGTATTTCTTGTGTAGAGGAATGTCATGCCAGACCGAGTCAAATGCAGATTTTCAATTACCTTTTGCTATTTTCTTTATTCTGACTAATGGTTGTGTTGTGTTGTGCTCAAATCTAAAACCGTAAAGTTGAATAAGGAGAATGTTATCATCAATGAAATTAATAATTATTTCCAGAAATTCGCTCAATGAGTTCAAAAGTTCTGTAGGTCTATATGAGTCTGGACTTGAAATATATTTCCCTGGTTTTGGTATAGCAATTATTTTTGCCTTTTTTCAAATAAGCGCGAAAGTATTTCCAAACCTCTTCGTGGCAGAGCTTTAATACATTTACTTCTAATGGCATCTATAGTTTTTTATTTTTGTAATTTTTTTATAATATTTTTAATACAACTAGTATTTACAACGTTTGGTGCTTTCCACAGTCTCTAATGTACAGATTTCACTTAAGTTAGAAGAAATTAAATGACTTCAAAGAAATATCTGAGCCATTATTTCAGCTTTTCGGTGATTTTTAGTTTATAAATTGTCGTTAAGCTTGATAGTTGGGAGATAGTTAGCCCTTTGCCTAATAATTTTTGAAACCAAAAATACGTAGATGACTTATCCAGACTACTGAGCAAATCATTTCAATTAAAATTTTTAAAATTTGATATATTTTTTCGAATAACATTGTCTAAATATGTTGTTTGCTCTTTAAAAAAAGGAATTATAAATCTTATCTAGTTTCTCCTAGAACTACTTCTTAAAGTTTTCAAATTAATAGTGTTTCGTGGCAGCCGTTTTGTAAAATAATTTGTTACCTTGTTCTATGGAAAAGTAGCGATTTGATCAAGACAGATCGACTACAGACGGACGGATATCGCTAAAGTGACATTGAAAGTGATTATGAGTCGGCCTTTATAATAAAAGCTGGGTAAATGTCAAATATATTTGGTAGTTACAAACATCAGCATAAAGTTAACGCATTCGATATCGAGTAAGATCAATCGAAATTCCATATTTTGGTTTATTATTTAAAGAAGACGAACAAAAATCAACTCTCGCTTCACTTTAACTCCTAACTAGGGGCCATAATTCGTTAACTGTGACAGAGCAAAAATATTCTCAGTATTTCAGTTTGGAAAATCAAAAAATTATTACGATCGAAAAACTTTAATAACGATTGCGGTAATTTGGCCACTGAATACATCGACACACAGATAGACGGATAGAAAGACAAAAGGATGGACATCGCTACATCGTCTCAAAAAGTGATTCTGAGTCGATCGCTAAATAAATATCTGGCACAGATTTATATTTTTTATATTGATTCCAACCTGATATCCTGAATTTGCTAACAGTGCCAGAATTTATTTATTAATTTTAGTACTACAAACAAAAGCCAAACAAGAGAGAAGAAGAGAATTATTGAACATATATCCAACCAGAAATGAAGGAGAATACCTTAGACAACATTCACTAGAAATACAAAGTGTTGCTACCGACTAAGCAAAAATTATTTTTAGTCTAAAATCAACAATAAATGTACTCGTTTACTGTAAATAAAATACAATTTCCCATAAGCCTTAAATACTCTCACTAACTAAAATCTTTGTCTTTCTTGATTAACTAAATTTAATTTTGGCATCAGTTGTTATTTCCAAACAAGACAAAAAACAAAAGAAAAACAACTCTTGACTGTTGGGCACTTTATTGTTTTTGAAAAGTTTGTGTGTGTTTTTTTTTTTGCTTTGCCTTACAACTTAGACAACTGAAAAAAATGGATTATGCCACTAGACACTAATATGAAAAAAGAAAAAGCAAAAAAAAAAGAAGAAAGACGAAAAGTACAGAAAAAAAAGGAAATAAAAATTTCACTGGTAATGAATCAAAACAATTTTCATATTTTTCTTAATTAATCTTCTTTCTTTTAACGCAAAGAAGAGGAGTGGAAAAATATGACTTGAAATATGAAAAAAGTACTCGTACTTTTACTCGTATCAACAGTAAAGTGCGTATTTTTCTGGGAGTTGTTTTTTTTCAGCCAGGGTGTCAAATCTTAAGAAATAATGCTGTTATAAGTGTAATAAGCACAAAATAACGAAGGAATGTTCAAAACCGTAAGCGAAGAAAGGGTAGAAGAGATGACTTTCGACAAGTGGGTGTATAAAAAGAGAGGGTTTGGTTAAACTAAATTAGCTAAACACAAGAAATGTTGATATAAAAAGAAAAGCAAACTCAAGACGAAAGGAAGTACAACTTATAAAATGAATGAATGAATGGATGGCGAAGTTGATGTTGATAACCAAAACCATCATCAGAAGGCAAATTCAAAATAACAGCAGGTGAAACATGGGCAACTGTCTGAAACTTAATGCGACCAACTAATATGATTTCAAAATAAAAACAAGGTATTTAAATTAATCGAAAATCATTTGTATGTCTTAATGCGTTACATAAGGGGATACCAAATATCTGGTAATTAAATATCAGTACGCACTACTGTAAATTTCAACGATCCGACAATCGCAAAATATATGGACAGCTATTGTTGTTTGCACTAACGATTAAGTGATTCACTAAGTACACCTTAACGACAGTCGACAAATCTATTTTCCTATTTATTTAAATTGTAAAAGAGTGGCATCTCTGTCGAAATATGCGAAAAAATAAAGAAGAATAAGAAAAAACAAATTACTTCGTGTGTTTGACAGGATAATTATATGTTAATGTTTAATTTGTTTATTTTTTTAATTAATATTTTTGTTTATTTATCCGAAAATAAAATAATGAATTGAATATGTTATTTATGCTGTTTTCTTTTCTGACAAAAAATGTTGCCCATTTTTTGCCCTTTTTTGGAAAAGTGCAATTTTTTATATATTCTGAATTAAGAGCAACCTTGTATTATATATCAATCGAAAGGTCTCAAAGTGGTGTGTGCATAAATATAAAAAAAAATTGATTATTACCCTCTTGGAAGTCATAGGGTGAAAATATTCAAAAAAGGGGATCAATGGGGAAATATTCTCCCACTATGACCTGAAAGAAGTCAATGGCTAAAATTTTTTCTGATTTATGAGGGCTCCACTTTGAGGCCTTTCGATTGATATATAAGATAAGGTTGCTCTTAATTCAGAATATATAAAAAAATACACTTTTCGAAAAAAGGGCAAAAAAAGAGCGATATTTTTTGTCAGAAAAGAAAACGGCATTAATTTTTTTATTTATATAAAAATTTTTTATAATAAAAGCAAAATATTTTCATAATTTTACGATTTTTATTTATGTATGACGACATTTGAACTTTTTGAACTTTTTATCGATTGAATAAACAACACAGAAATGGTTATCGTTTAGATAACAACAATAGCTGACTTTAACAATAGCGAATATCGTTCAAAAATTTTACTGAGTACCATCGTTAATTTTGTTGTTTTCTTTTTTTAACGATTCGATTATCGTTAAAATAAGTAACTGAATGGCCCTACAGGACTGCTTTTCTTGGCGCTATACTACTATATATTATTTATTTTCAGGTTTATGGTCCTTTATCTTCTTATTCTATAATATGAAAAGCGATAACGTACAGGGGAGTATCTGACCTCAAAATGTGACCAAAATAATTTGTTTTTCTTTTGTAAAAAAAAAAGAGAAACTTTCGGCAGCTTTAGGGGGTTGTTGAACACCCGACCACCAGATTTTCTCGAACAATGAATTTTTGAAAATATAATTTATAATTTGGGCCTATTTTTTCGAATTTCATCAAACATTTTTTTGTCGGATCTAGGCGGTGGGGAGTTTTTAACTCCCTTTCCAATCTGATTTTTATCGAATCCTATCAATCATTTTCTAGCGGACGACTTCTTAGGGAGTCTGAAACTCCCTTTACAATCTTATTTTCCGGTAAAATTATTAAAATTTTTTATTTTACTTTAGAGGAGTATCCCTAGAAGTTCCTCCCTTGTCAAACGAATTTTCAAGTAAAATATATTTTTTAAAATCTTATATAGAGTTAACGTATCGAATACCGTTTTATTTTAATTCTGATCAGAAACTTTTTATAGGACCACTTTGAGCCCCGTCCGATATCCGATATTCCAGTAAAATTAATTTAAATTTTCTTACACTCTCCACACCACTCTGCGTCAGTTTGTCAATCCGTTTGTCAACTAATCGAAATAAATTGCGGGTACTCCATGAACTATATACATTCCTTGTCACTTGAATAGGACGCCCCCTAAGTCTGTTTGCGATCACCCACTGCTCCCAAACCAATGATAATAGACTTATTTTTTTTTTTTTTTTTTAATTAAAGATCATTTAATTGCTTTGTCTTAACCAGCAGGAATTCTTCATGGTAAAGCTTTAATCAGTAAAAAAAAAAATTCTGAAACTCAATCCGTCAAATTCAGGGGCTCAAATTTTGCGTCACTTGAATAGGACAGTTAAACAAAAAAAACATTTCAGAGATCTCAGATTATTTTTAACATAAAAATGACTTAAATATAGGGTAATAGGTTTAATTTAGTAGAAAAAAAAAATTGTTTTAATAATACGTCGAGCCACCTTGATGTTCCAAAACTTCAGTCATCCGTTTTGAAAGAGATTGATACAATCTAGCCAAGTAATTTAATGAAATCGAGTCCCAAGCTAATTCGATTGCTGTAACTAGTTCGGGTACACTCGAATATTGCTTTCCTGCGTCATATATTTCACGTGTCAGCCATCCCCAAACATTTTCGATTATATTTAAATCGGGTGAGTATGGCGGCCAGCTTAAGAGGTCCACATTTTGGCTCTGTATATAAGATTTTACGACCCGAGCTGTACGTATCGGCGCATTATCTTGTTGATATATCCATGGGAGAGGCCCGAAAAGATTTTGAAAATATGGAAACGCCTCTTTTAATATTTCTTTGTAGCACAAAGCATTCATCGTTGATGACATAAATTTTAGTTTGCAGGTGCCATAGTAGGAAATGGCCCCCCTCACCATAACACCTCCAGCTCGGCTATACAGACGGTCCATGTGATGGGGTTCCTTGCGGAGATCATATAAATAGTAACTATAACCATCTGGGCCTTCTAAATTAAACTTTTTTTCGTCTGAGAAGACGACTTTATGCCACTGAAAGTCCAGGCCACATGTTTGCGACAAAAATTGAGGCGTTGCGCTTTTCTTGCCGGGTTACGGGGAGGCTTCTTCTTTATTCTTAACCTCTTTAGGTGTTTAGCCTTCATAATAACGCAATGGACAGTGGATACACTAGCATTTACATCACAATTTGCACGAATTTTCTCCACAGAGTCGTGAGAATTTGACGCTTTTCTTAATATGAGGCGTCTTTCCGATTCGGTGAGCACACTGCACGTGCGGCCTTTCATATTTTTTCCATATTCAGACTCATTACTTAAGAATCCCGATATGACATGTCGGCTCCTGTTGATTTTTTTGGCTATTTTTGCAATTGATAGGCCAGAGTCCTTGTATGCCTTTATTTTTCCTTTTTCCTCTTCAGATAAGGCTTTTCCTCGACCCATTTGAACTTTATATTAAAGACAATAGCCGAAAATCACAAAAAAAATTCGATCAGCGAAAACTCCGTGAGCACGTGCCAAAGTAGACGATCAAACAAAACGCATGTTCTATTCAAGTGACACAAAATACTGACTCAATTTCTAGCGGATTCCAACATAAAACAAGAAAAAAAAATATAATGGCTCTTTACCACAACTTGCAGCTTGTTGCTGAGAGAGATAAATAATTGCACAAAGAGAACGTGCAAAAGTTGAGTTATTTTATCATTTCGCTTTTGAGTTAGAGGCAATTGAAAAAAGAGTGTACTGGGTGTCCTATTCAAGTGACAAGGAGTGTATATTCTTGATCTTTATAATTTACAGATGTCCATCCGTCTGTCTGTCTGTCTGTCTGTCTGTTTATTCAAAACATTCTCCTAGCAGTGGGCCGAAAATAGCTAAAACTTGTATTATTTAGTTTTAAACATCATTGTAAGAAATTTAGCCATTGATTTTCTAGATTGCATTTATTGTCTTTTAATGTTTGTTATAATATTGTGTTTGGAACACGGGTGGGGTATCAATTATTTAACACTCTTAATTGTTTTTTTTTTTATTTTATGTATCGAAACGAGTTTTTTTTCTAAGTTCCACACAATTTTTTAAAAGACCACCCTCTGAAAATCGTTTTTCATTGGCCAAAATTCTGTAACTTTTGAACCGATCAAAACATTTAAGTAATTTTTTTTTAATGGATAGATATTTAGTTCAGCTTGACTCAGTTTTAATTACATTAAAATTGATTGAGGACTTTTGAAGGAATTCTAGGTCAAAGTTGAACTATTGATTTTTTTTAACTCTGAGAGTGTGTCCAAACAACTTTGGACCTCCAAAATAATAAAACAAAAATGAATTTTTAATATTTATATGAATTTTTAATATTTATTATTTTTAATATTAATTGTAATATTAGCTTAAGACAAATCGCTAAAACTTGAAAAATGTATATATTTGAATTATTAGTTGCCAACCGTTAAATTTAGTAATCGCTTAAATGTAATTTCGAAAATATATTCAGCAGTTTCAATTTTATTAAAACAAAAAAAAACAAACGAAGTACATTAAAACGAAGTATAATAATATTGTACAGAAAATTTCTAACTTACTTATCATTTGGATTTACAATCGTACACAACCTAAAGTTGAATTTATTAATAAAAAAAAACCTTTTGCATCAAAAAAATCATAAATTTCTTTTAAAAAAGGTGTACGATCCCATAAAGGTGAGCATCACAATTCCCACATATAAATTTACATAAAGAAATCTAACTCTTCTTTTTCTTTATGTCCCATAACCCCAATTATAATTACTCCAACTCGAGGAATTATAATTACATCTCTTTAAAGATTGCGACATTTCCCCTCCAACCAAAAGAGATTTTAACATTATTCACTCAGAATAATACAGAGTGAAATATGTGTTTATTATTTTTTTATTTATTAAAAAAATTATTATTTGGATTTTAATAATAATTATAAATAAATAATGGGATTTTTTTAATGTTGCACCCAAAAAAAAATTTTACACTAAAAAAAATAATAGGTAAATCAACTGGAGATTTTGCTATTATTACTGAAAAATTAAAAATTTTTTGTTGTAAAATTTTCAAATTTGTTTACACTCAAAGAATATTTACAATAAAAAAAAAAACGTCAATAATATTATCTAATAATCTTGCTATTACTACAGAAAAATTTATTATTTTTTGCTGTCAAATCTGACAATTTAAAAAAACATTTTAAAAATAAAAACTGCAATAAATTTTAATTGCATTTGTAACAGTGGTAGGTTCTGTTTATTATTATTTTTTACTAATACTATGTTTTTCGTACTTAAATAACAATAAAAGGCAAATATAATTATTATTCATTTGACTCAAATATTGATTGCAAATATTCCATATTTTGTTCTGTGTTATTTCTGTTCTTTAGTAGTTTTTCGACTTCTTCATCTAAATCCCGGTGATCCACTTTCCATTGATTTCGAATACTGGAGATGAACGGATCTGACGTTGCATTGCGTTGACCTACTTTTCCATCTATCATTGTCAGCACTTCAACTGCTGCCCATCTAACTGTAATTGTAATGGCTGTAGTGCTGGAATTTGAGCCTTGATATCAGCAGCTTCTTTGTTAATCGCATCATAAGTTTCTTTTTAGAATTCAAATTTGATTGTCCCGCAGTATTTCGTAGAAGATGGTGTCTCAAATATCCATTGTTTGCGTTGTTTTAGCCGAAGGCTCTGAATCTTCCAAAATCTTTTTCAATCGCAATGGTACAAATGATACCATGAACATATCAGAGTCCAAAATATTTCCATATACTACTTGTTTGTATTGTTTCTGTCCCGAAGAACCATCACATCCCCATTTACAAAAAAGAATTAACTTTGTGTTTCCATATGTCTTTAACTCATTTCCTTTTATTGATTGTATCAAGCGTTCGGCTGTGTGATAATGTAGAGATTGTAGTTGTACCTCTGCCGAAATTGGTGTAATTGTAATAGTGACCTTTGATGGCAAACAGTCCATTTTAGCAGCGGTTATGTGATGATATGCTGGACACATATTTGAGACTTTTTCAATCGCACGCAATCTGAGCTGAATATATTGCTGTCTTGTTAATTTCAAATCCAGAAATAATGCTAATGCCTCCTCGTTTGTGAACTGTTGTGCATCGCTTCGTTTTTTTCTCACTGGACTAGCTTTAAACAACTTTTTCAAAGATATCCACTTTTGTTAATTGGTTCTGTGATCGTAATTGATGTAGAAAAGATTCTTTTATATTTGTACAACCAATTTCATCATTAACATCTATAAGTTTCCGCCTCTTAGATCTTTCGCTGCAGTTGTCAAATGATTTGCGTGGTTTTCCAGCCTTATCTTGCTTTGCTGTTTCTGCAGCGACAGTAAGTTGGCCTTCTAACCAGTTTGCACTTTTTATATAAAAATTTTTTTTACTGTAGCTAACTTCTTTGTAGCGTTTTTTTAGTGCTTTGATGAAATTAGATAATTGGTCTTGTATTTCGGTGCTGCACGAATTTAAGTTTAATTTTATTTTAACGTAACTAAGAATAGGTGGTTTAGCGAGCTGCAGCAGGGTAGAGACTCCTGCACAAAACTCTTTAAAAAGGCAAAGTCTTCAAGAGCAGACGAGGATTGGTCGGCGTACAAGCTGCAGCTTAGGACCTATAAGAAGAAGATTAGAACGGCAAAATGCGATTCTTGGAAAAAATTTTGTGATGACATAGAGGACGTTTCCGAGGCATCCAGGCTGCGAAATGTTCTGGCTTCTACTCCTCACACATTAGGCTATTTGAAGGATCCAGTGGGTGTGTGGACCACCTCCAGTGGAGAATCACTTAGCTTGCTACTGGACACCCATTTTCCGGGCAATTCTCATACGTCACTACAGGCGTTGGAATACTCTGACGCTAGCACGGCGGATATTGCTTCGGAGATAGTTAATGTACCAACATTGACCTGGGCGATTAAAAGCTTCAAACCTTACAAATCTCCGGCACCTGACGGTATCATTCCAGCTGAATTGCAGCATGCGTCGGACTACATTTCCCCTTGGCTATGCAGTCCTTTCACTTGCTGCATAAACACAGCGTATATTCCTTTGAAATGGAGGGAGACAAGAGTGGTGTTCATTCCAAAAGCTGGAAAGAGCTCACATACTGTCAAAATGATTTCAGACCAATAAGCCTATCATCGTTCCTATTGAAGACAATGGAGCGTACGATGGACTCTTACTTACGTAGAATTATTGACCCTAAACTGCTATCAACGAGGCAAGATGCCTACAACAAGGGAAGGTCAACTGAAACAGCTCTATACGAGCTTGTAGGTACCATCGAGAAATCGCTCTCGGCAGGAGAATACACTATGACAGCCTTTTTGGATATAGAATGGGCTTTTAACAACATCACACCGTACTCGATAATAGCGGCACTATCTAGTCTAGGAGTGAATTCTGTGATGATCTCATTGATTGGAAATCTGCTTGTCAACAGGCGGATAACGTCTAAACTGGGAACGTCGGAAATATCCCGATTTGTGATTCTATCACTACTTCTCTGGAACTTGGCGCTAAACCCAGTGCTAGTATCGTTGGAGGGGCAAGGCTGCAGCGTAGTCGCATATGCTGACGACGTGGCCATGGCCGTAAATGGGAAGTTTCTATATACAATTAGAGATATCCTGCAACGGGCTCTCACAGAGCTATCTATTTGGGCAAGGGGTTGCGGTCTGGGGGTTAATCCGACAAAAACGGAACTTGTTCGTTTCACTAGGAAGTATAAGATCCGTACCTTCGATCCAATTTCTCTCAACGGCACTGAAATCGTCTTCTCTGATGGAGCCAAGTATCTTGGCGTATTCCTGAACAGGAAGCTGAACTTCAGACGGAATTTGGAGGTGCGGGTGTAGAAGACGACTATAGCTTTATACTCCTGTAAGAAGGCCATTGGTAAGCTATGTGGCTTTAGTCCGAAAATTTCGGCACTGGATCTATACAGCGGTGGTCCGTCCAATACTCCTGTACGGAGTCATCTTCTGGTGGCCTGCTTTGGAGAAGGCCACCAATAACAACCTTCTCGCAAGGGTACATAGAATGGCTTCCATGTGCATCACTGGAGCCCTTCGTACTACACCTTCGGATGCCTTGAACATCCTATTACACCTAATGCCACTGGACATATTAGGGAAGCAGTCGGCGGCCTCATCGGCCATTCGATTAAGAAGCACACTACAATGGCGGGGCTACAATTGTGGCCACGAAGTGATCCTGAATGATAGGAACTTGCCATTGAACGTGGATTACACTACTCCAAGGAGCGTATTTGAGCGTCACTACTGTACATAAATATTTTTTTATTTATTTATTTATTTATTTATTCAGTCTATGGAATCATCCTTACAGACTACTTAAAGTATATGTACATTTATATTATAATTTATATATATAATTAAACATTTAACAAAATTGATATATAACATTTATTTAATTCAGTTGATTTAATGCATTTAAGTGTAATATAATATCTCTTCTCACAATATCCAAACTTTTATTAAAATCAATAAACTGATTCAGCATATTAAACTCATCACAAATTCTACGTAGTGGATTAAAATTAGCATAGTTTGTACAATAATATTTGATAGTTAGAAAGTTATAATTTCTTGATGATCGAAAAGGAATATTTATATTTATTTTGTTGATAAGAAATTCAGATTTAAGAATACCATTTAACAGTTTTAACAGGAAAGTAACATTTAGCATATGTCTGCGACTTTTCAATGTAGGAAGCTTAATTAGAGCCAGACGATTTTCATAAGATGGCAACCTCATATTAGGATCCCAGCCCAAACCACGAAGACAAAATAACAAAAATTGTTTTTGAACTGATTCAATTTTATTCGAATGTATATGATATTGCGGATCCCAGACTACAGACCCATATTCGAGTATTGGTCTTACCAAGGTAGTAAACAATTGTTTTGTCGTATACGGATCCGAAAACTCTTTAGCCCACCGTTTAATGAATCCAAGTACACCAGTAGCTTTATTTATTGTTAGCGAAATATGACTTCTAAAGTCTAATTTTTTATCCAGAAGTACGCCAAGGTCGTTGAATGAATCAACTAAATCAAGCACAGCATTATTCATGATATACCGACCATTTATTGGAATTGATCTTGTAAAAATCATATATTTGCATTTTTTGACATTTAGGTCCATTAGATTCATATTACACCAAGTAGTTAAACGATCAATATCATTCTGTAAAAGTGATTGTTGATCAAGATTGTTGAGGGTAAAAATTAACTTTACATATTCGAGTATTGGTCTTACCAAGGTAGTAAACAATTGTTTTGTCGTATACGGATCCGAAAACTCTTTAGCCCACCGTTTAATGAATCCAAGTACACCAGTAGCTTTATTTATTGTTAGCGAAATATGACTTCTAAAGTCTAATTTTTTATCCAGAAGTACGCCAAGGTCGTTGAATGAATCAACTAAATCAAGCACAGCATTATTCATGATATACCGACCATTTATTGGAATTGATCTTGTAAAAATCATATATTTGCATTTTTTGACATTTAGGTCCATTAGATTCATATTACACCAAGTAGTTAAACGATCAATATCATTCTGTAAAAGTGATTGTTGATCAAGATTGTTGAGGGTAAAAATTAACTTTACATCGTCTGCATACATTAATGTAGTTGAGTGTTTAATTACAGAAGGAAGATCATTTATAAATAGCGTAAATAAAAGAGGTACACCAGATAATACTTTTATGTTGTTGGAATACGAGTTACGAAACTTAATACATTGTGTTCTGTCTTTTAAATATGATCCGATCCATTTTATTAGCATTATACCAAAGCCCATACGGTCAAGCTTAAACAACAATAGATCATGATTTACTTTATCGAATGCCTTGCTAAAATCATTATAAATAACATCTGTTTGTTTCATATTAATAAAACCATCATTTACTAAAGTTGTAAGCTCCAAAAGATTTGTTATTGTAGAGCGTGATTTGCAGAATCCATGTTGCGTTGGAGATATGACAGAGGACACATGATGTGACAACGTGTCATATATAAGTTTTTCAAATAGTTTTGGAATAGCACTTAATTTAGCAATACCTCTATAATTCGAAATACCAGCTTTAGATCCAGACTTAAAGAAGGGAATAATAAATGATTGTTTCCAAATGGGAGGAAAGTAACCCAATTTAAGGGATATGTTAAACATATAAGTCAAAGGAATATACAATAAATGTGCGCAGCGCTTCAAAATGCAACTAGGAACACCGTCAGGACCAGCAGCATACGACAATTTTAATTTTGTCAGGGCATTCAGAACTGTATGTTGATTGATGGATGGTATATTAATAATTGAAGATTCCGATATTGTGTATGGATACAGATTATTAAATACTGTCGAAGAATAAGTTGATGCAAAAAAGTCTGCAAACATATTACTTATGGAGTCATCATCTGAAGATTCTAAATCACCGTACTTCATAACCGAAGGAAAGTCCGCAGTACGTCTTTTAGAATTAATAAATTTATAAAATGATTTTGGATTATTTTTTAGATTATTCCTTACTTTAATTAAATAGTTATTATAGGCCAATTGATTAGCAATAATAAATTCCGATCTTGATAACGAGTATTTCATATAGTCTATCAATGTTCCATATTTTCTATAATTTTTGTACATTTTGTTTTTCTTATTTTTAAGTTGAGATAGATGTTTTGTATTCCAAGGAGGACCATTCGATTTAGGAGGTAACATTTTAGGTACAGATGCCGAGAAACATTCAAAGAGGTGATGATAAAATGTATGCAAACACAAGTTCAAGTTATCATTGCAACGAGATAACACATTTATCCAGTCAATTTGGAATAGATGGAGTTGTAAATCTTGGTAATTAGTTTTATTAAAGCAAAAGATTTTATCGCTGTGAGTTAACTTTTTTTTATGAAGAGGATAGGAACAAAAGCAAGATATCTCAAGTGTTGGATGGTATATATCTTCCGGATTAGAAATAGGGCTATGCCGCAATATTGAAAAGTCATTCGGTTCATTAACGAAAATAAGGTCCAACAGTCTACCAAATGCATTTGTGACGGAGTTGACTTGGAAAAGACAATTTTCCAATAAACCATGAATAAATGCAGCTGAAGAATCGGAATAATGAGATGGAACTAAATAATTGGTATCAGGATCAGCTTTCCAGGATGTAGACGGCATGTTAAAATCTCCAATTAACATTAATAAATCAGATGGTTTTATATAATTTTGGATTACATCAACAGCTTTCAGATGATACTCATAAACAAAAAGCGGAGAGTTAGGCGGAATGTATGAGCAAATAATGTATATGGACCTGTTATCAATTTTAGCTAAAACACATATAATCTCAATATGTAAAAAATCGTTTAAGATAATTTCTTCAGACGAAAATTCGTTTAGTATAGCAACCAATACGCCGCCACCAGACTTTTTTATTACATTATTACACTGATTATTATTTTTATCGGCTTCAATTCTTTCACAACTTTCTCTATCTTTTCTGAAAATTTGATATTTAGGGCAAAAAATCTCAGAGTTATTAACTTTTTTACTGAGCCAGGTCTCCGTAAATATAATAATATGATTATTGAAGCCAAAGCTATTACAATAAATTGACGAAAGTTTTGAATTCATACCTCTAACGTTTTGATACAAGATGTATATTAGTTTTTTTGGATTTTGATCAGCGGATTTGGGAAGCCGAGCATTATCTTCTTCTCTATATATAAATTCACGTATTAATGCGTTTTTAGGCCAAAAACTGGCATCTACGATTTGTTCAAATAGGTATTCAGGAACAATTATTTTAAATGATGCTCTATTTCTGGAATTCATTTTGTAAACACTAATATCCTCAGGAATACAGTTTTTCATTTTAGAGATCACATAAAATTTCATCTCATCAGCTTTCGTATCATGTGCGAAACGTGTAGCAAATATAGTTTTCTTCGGAGGAATTGTTCGCAACCTAGGAGTGGGTATTGATTCAATACCAGTAGTAGGCACTATATTTGAAGTACCAGATGTTGAAGCAGATGGAATTGGTGATGCAGCATCAAAATTAATCAATCGACCAGCGTTCTCAGGATTATAAAGTAAATTATTAGCCGTAGCAGTTCTAGGCATTGAAGAAATATTTGGAGCAATAATGTTCAGAGCATGCTGAGTACTATGGTTATTAGCATTTGATGTAATCGGAAATGCTGCAGTTTCATTTAATATTGGAGTAGGTTTATTAATTAAAACTTGAACGTTGTTTGAATGAGAAACGGCAGGATCAATACCTGTAATATTTTGAAAAGGATTTGGTAAATATAAAGCAGATGCAGTAGCAGTAGTACTATTCTGATGTGCTCCATTAGGACCAGGATTCTGACTAGAATTTTCTTTATTCAAGAACCTTGGCGACTTACGACGAGTTGGGGATGGTGACAGAAATCCCTCTAAGGATTTGAAATCATCAAAAAGCTTTCCATAAGCATTTATTTGACAAGATAAATTATTAAGGTTTTGTTGAATTTGCAAAAAATTATCTTTCGTACTTTGAAAGAAACGATAAAAATCAGCACCAATTTTTTGACATCCATTACAGCGCCAGTGCAAGTTTTTATGTTTAGATATTGACTCAGCAACCAAACCAGACAGGCCACTACATTTAAAGTGACATAAACCATGACAAAGCCAACAGGTAAGCATTCTTTCTTCATAATCAACCAAAGAGCAGCCTTTTTTCAAACATGCCATTATTAAGCTCTACAGGTCAAAAATAGCACAACACAAAAAACGGCAACGGTAACGATTACAGTAAAGCTACGATCTGGCTACACACAACCAACCAGTATTTTGGGTATTCTTAATGAATTTGAAGTATTTATACGATTTTACACTCAATATATATTTAAATTTAACGTTTGTTCCGACAAATACAATACTGTATAAATTTCACCAGTGGCTTCAAAAAAAATACAGAAACAACAGACCAGGGATCTTGGTCTGGGAGGACACCAGGCAGTATGCGTTCCGTAAATTTCTATACTGACGGATCGAAATTGTGCGGTCAGGTTGGTTTTGGAGTCCTTTCAGGCGAGCTTGGACAAAATCTGGCTCGAAGGTTACCAGACCACTGCAGTGTATATCAGGCAGAGGTACTGGCAATAAAGGAGGTTGCTGACTGGTTGGGTCGGAATATTCTGTCTACGACCGCAGTCAACATCTATTCTGATAGTCAAGCCGCAGCGGTAAAATCCATGCGATCAATGTTCCTGAAAACGAGAACCGCCCTTAGATGCCGCACGTCCTTAAATGAGATGGCCAAGCAGTTCGACATCAGGCTCATATGGGTCCCAGGGCACAGGAACATACCAGAAAACTGCAAAGCGGATGAGCTGGCAAGACAGGGTACTACCTTACAGGTTCCAATGGATTTGGAATGAGTTGGTACACCCCTGGAATAGTCCAAGCTTGAACTTCGGCTTCGCACCGCTGGCGTAACGAATAACAGATGGACTAATGGATTAACGTGTAGGATCACAAGACAAATCTGGCCTGCTCTGAATCGAAAGCGTACAAATGCGCTATTATCATTCCCGCGTGGGGAGATCTCAACGGTAGTTGCTGTTGTTACTGGGCACTGCCTTATAGGGAGACACGCTGAGCGTCTTAAGTTCTCGTCAAATGATTTCTGTCGTAGATGCTTGGATGTGGAGGACGTAGAGAGCGTAGAACACTTCCTCTGCCACTGCCCGGCGCTATCCAGAACAAGACTACGGACATTGGGATCGCCGTTTCTTCACGATATCTCTGACCTCTCAAACGTGGAATTTCACATCTTAGGGGCTTCATCAGAAGCTCGAACTGGTTCTTCGGTGGGGACTGAGGGGAACACCCATTCGTCCCGTGGTATCACAACGGACCCCAGAGTCTAAGTGTACTGGTCCTTGGATCAGCAGCCACTTCCAACCTAACCTAACCTAACCTAACCTAAGAAAATCTTCCTGGTTTTTGTTTCTAAAATACTCTTCGGCCAGTTCTTTACAACTGAAGCTCTCCATATTTTTCTGAATATTTTTATTTGCGACTATTATTGCTGAAATATATTAGAGCAATTGAGTTTGTATTCAAATGTCGCTTTCTTATAAGCCTTCTCTTAAGCCGTCATACTATGTTTCTAAGTAAAATAAAAAGGTAAGAAAATGGCATTAGTGCATTGCTACCTAAAATAATATATAACAAAACCCACTATACAAATGAATTACCTGTGTGTGTTTTCTTTACTACTTTCATTAGTCCATTGTTAGGTAAAATAAAAAGGCACAAAAAAGGTATGATAATAAAAAACAACCCAGGTTACTAATGTGTATCGACATTCTTACTTACAAATATATTATGGTAATAGAACAAATAATGACTATTATAAGCTATAAAATACCTAAAGCACAAATTTAATTGTATACGAGTACTTATAGGGCTGTTTAAATTATCGTTATTTGAATTTTTTAGAGTAATTTCATAAAAATGAAAAAAGTGTTCTACGCACGGGTCGTCACGGGTGCAAAAATATAAATATGGTTAAAAAGGACACTTTCACCTTTCTCCGGGTGGTATACGTTTCTTGTTCCCTTTTGTTCCCTAGAAGTTCTATTCCACTAAAGTTGAAATTTAAGAAAAATATAGTGGTTTCATAAATATTTCATAACGCCCCTAATATTAAACGGTAGAGCTGTGACCGCTTACAACAACTAAAGACTATAATCCTACCAATATAATAAAAAAGACTGCAGGTCACTATCGATGACAGCTTGCGAATAGTAACAATTTATTTTTGATAAAAAACAAAAAAAAAATCACCTTTTTCTGAAATTAAAAAAATAGTTGAGTTTGACAGCATGCCACGCCCAAAATTAGCAATAGTTTAACCTAATTTTTTGGCTGCCTTAATCCGGATATACTAGCTACAAAAAGGGGTTAAAATTTTAAAAATCGGTAACAAAAGAATTAGACTTTTGGCCAATGAAATCAAAATTTCAATTTTAAATTTCTGCTACCTCCCAAAAATATATTTTAGTTATATAATTTTTTTCTAATTTTATTTTATATATTGAAACTTTAAGTCCTATTAGATAATTTTTTATAGAAATTTTTCAAAAAAAAATTATTTTTAAAAAATTTTACTTTATATATTGAAACCGTTCGTTTATTTCAAATCACGTTAGAAAAGTTTTTAGGGAGCCATCAGTTGTTCAAAACCTTGCCAATCAAATCAGTAAAATGACATTTTTATTTAATTTTAGCTTGATGAGTCAAAATCATTACTTGTTTCAAATCAGATTAAAGTCTTTTTTAAGCTTGAAGTTTGGGATACATTTCCTAATAATTTTAGAAACGTTCCAAAAATTTGGAGATGATTTATCCAGACTACTGAGCAAATCATTCCAATTAGAATTTCTAAAATGGAAAAGCATTGTTTATATATGTTGTTTGTTGTTTAAAAAAAGAAACTCCAAATCTTATGCAGCTACCAAATTAATAATGTGTCTTGGCAGCCGTTATATAAAATAGTTTGTCACGTTCTTCTTTGGAACGTTAGCTATTTCACCAAGGACTTACCGTTTTCTTGAGATTTTCGTGGATTTAAACACAGACCGTTTGCAGATACCTAACGAGTATAATAACGTTTTCTCGGATTGACTGAACTGAACTACTTAAATACAATTGTACATTATATGGATTTTGAAATTAAATAAATGTTGTGGCAAATTATTTGTGTAAATAGAAACTTGTAAGAAAATGCGTTTGGAGACCCTATCTATTAATTCTAACAAAATAGATATAGAAAATATGTATACACCAAATTTGAGGGGAATTGTTATCAATTTTTTTTGCATTTGGATATGAAAAAGTTCATATCGCGTGCTATATTTTTGTGGGGACTAGGTCGAAAAATCGACCGATCCTGACCATATTTGTTAGGGTCACTTATATCTTGAAAAAATATATACAAACTAAATTTGAAAAAAATCTGTGCAATATTTTTGTTTTTTGATAGATTTAAGTGAAGATGACTAAGAATTAACCTATACGGTTTATTTTTGGACTACTGATTAATGGGTGTAATAAGCACACACAAACCCAATTTTACTGAGATCTATATGACAGTTTGGGTTAGGTTGACCTGACCTATATGATAGTTTGGATCATACGGCAATTTAAGTCGATTTCATAGGGGTCATTTTTATGGGGACTAGGTCTGATCATGTACCAATTTCAACAGCGTTCATGCTATGGCTGATAGAAGTTTAAGTACCAAATTTCAATAAAATATGTTCACATTTGCGACCTGTAGTTTGATTATAAGGTTTAGATGGACACACAGACGGATAGAGGGACAAATGGACGGACATCTCCATACCGACTCAGAAAGTGCATCTAAGTCGATCTGTATAATAGAGGGTGTAAGTCAAATATTTTTGGTAGTTATTATAACCTGACCACATAGCGGTATAGAGTATAATCAACTGCGAAACCAACATTATATTTATTAAACTTATACTGACATTAACACTACCTGCCTTAACTCACATTTTCAGCCACATCGTTACTACATCAAATTTTCCTAATTATTGGAAATTCGCCAATATCACACCAGTTGGTAAAAATAATTGACCGTCAGCTCCCCAAGACTATCGGCCCATTAGTATTCTTTCATCGTTGTCTAAATCATTTGAGCGTCTAATTTCCAACCAAATTCTTAAAAATTTACTAGAAAAAACCTGCTTTCTGATAAACAATCGGTAGAGCTGGAGGGAGCTGTAGTACTGCCCTACTGAAGGTTGTTGAAGATATTCGTCCATCATTCGATAGAGCTTATCTCTTAATTGCAGTTCTAATTGATTTTCCGAAAACATTTTATACCGTAAGTCATGAAGTCTTGTTACTAAAACTTATAAAATACTTTTGGTTTAGTAAGTATGCTTTGAATTTCATCGGGCTCAGATGTCTCAATATTACCTAAATATCATGTTCATATCTTCGAAAGGCCTTAGTTTTTTATTTCTAAATCAACTGAGAAATAAAAAAATCGATTGATATTCAACAAAGTTACTGGCTTATATATGTAAAAGGGCCGAAAAACCAGGTTTTTTTACCCGCATCTCAAGATTTTGGAGGTATTTCGCAAATTTCAAGGACAGAGTCTTTTTTGTATCAGTGTGCTACTAGCCATCCGAAATCCAAACATATTTGCAGTGGAGACCTCTAGCTTGTACAGAATTAGTATTAATATGGAGTTAGTGTTTAGCACATTAATTACAAAAAACATTTAAACATGATCCAACTTTAAATACAGCAGTTGTCTACGTCGACTTAGTTGGAGGGCCTTCGTCCTTATAGTTTTCGGTCTTCTCACTACTAAAATAATTTGAGCAAAATACTTCTACAAGAATGTGATGATTTTAGGGTATCATACGGTCGCTCTAGTAGAACTAAAACTGTATTACTTGTTCTTTTTAATTATTTAAAATAATTTTTCAGGACAATTATTTTTTTTTTTTCTACAATTGAAATTAAAGTTGGTTCCCTTATTCCAAAAACATACCCATACTGCCAAATGCATCTGTTATATTCATTATACTTATATATGTGAAGGTGTATTATTGTCTACTCATGTCCCTGAAAAGAAAAGTATTTCATTCTTAAGTCTTAACTACGGAAATGAGACGCTGTAGTAATGAAGATAACATTTCCTGTTGTCAGCAGTTGTAAAGTTATGAGTATAAAAGAACAAAAACAAGTTGTCTTAACTATATAATAAAAAAAAAACAAAGAATGCCAAAAAAAAAGAAAATAATAAAACAAAATATAATTTAAGAAATTTGTGTGAATGTATTTAGAAAACTGCTGAAAAGTAAAACAATCAGCTGATTGAAGGCAGCTAAGTGTTGGCTGTATTTTTCACAAACAATAACATTATTTAAAGCCTTAAAGTGTAAAAGTTTTATATTATTTTTCCTGGGGCCAACACGAAATCAACATCCGTTTGAATAACATAAAGCTTAAGCTGCCTTAGTTATCTTAACAACCACCACCGCCTAAAAAACATCTGTCAGTATGTTGCTTAAAATCTATTTAATACATTTTTAATTTGCCAAATAACGAAAAAAATATATAAAGAAGTGTCAAAAGAACTTTTCTAATGAATGATGTGTAATAAAAAAATTCATTTTTTTAAAACTTTTTAAATAATTTTTTGTTACAAAAAAAAAAAAACTAAGACAACTTTTCATCATAAATATCTTTGAAATCTTTAAAAAGTTTTTTTTTTTTTAAACTTTTAAGTAACAAGAATATATTTCAACTAATTTCTAGTTAATTGCTATGATTATTATTTTTCACTCTCAAATGCATAAACTGTTAGAAAATTTAAAAATATCTAAAGTTAAGATATCAGAATATACAAACATTAATTGGATTGGCAAATAGCTCTTGGCTTTAGTTTGTGTAAGGTTTTCGGGGAGAAGGTCACCATCCTTTTAGTTAACCATTTATGGTTTGAATAGATAAGTTTCTACTTTACAAATATTTATAAATACTTGTACTGTCGTCAGAGTACAATAAGATTGTGCTGATGTTTGTTATACCGATCGACTTAGATTCATTTGCTGAGTCGTTTAAGCAATGTCCGCCCATTTATCTCTCTGACAGTCAGTCTCTCTGTCTGTCGGTCTGTCTGTATGTGAATATAAACCCTTAGTCAAACTACGGCTCGCAAATATGAATATATTTTGATGAAACTTTGTATATAAACTGATAGCCGATACTCTAATTTGGTAGTGCTCTAGTTTTTAAGATTTATTGTAATTTGGATTTTAGTATATATCAGAATATTAGAATGAACGGTATTGAAACTAGTGTATTCAAGCTACACGACATTTTTTAAAGAAGCTTTTGCTTTAAGAATTAGCTTATTAACTTTGCTTTTTATACCCTATACCTAAAGTGACCATATTTTGTTTTACCTGAAAACGGGACATCTAATAATTCAGATGGGTTCGGTTATATGAAATGGAAATGCATAGATAATACAATAATATTTTATTTGTCTATAGTGAGTGGCATTATTTAATTTACGTTACACTAAAAAAAAATTGTTAATAAATTGTTATATTTTTCAGAGGCACAAATTTGTTTCAAAATTTTAGGTGACGATTTCAAATATGGCAGGATTTTTTAATATAAACTTTAAAAATTAGCATAGGTTTAAGCACTGATACCCTTAATTGAGTTTTATCGTCGGTCCACAACTTGTTCATCAAAGAAAACACACGTTCAACCGTGGTTTAGGTAATTGCTATTAAAATGTTTAAATACTTCCACCCATCGATTTTCCGTAGAAATATTCTGTTGATTCCATTAATCAATTTTCTGTGATGTTACGTAGTTAGATACGAGTGAATATTCATCGAATACTTCCGTATCTTTATTGCAATCGATATGTTCTTTTTCGATCAATATATCCCACTGTGGTACTTCTGTTAAATTTGCCCAATTAAGTTTTTCTAAATCTTTGTTATAAACAGTCCATTGCTCTAAATACTCTCGACAGTTTTATAAAATTCTTTAGACTTAATTTTCACGAAATTCTCGTCAATATCGGTGTAACCATCTCCTTTTAATTTTTCAAGTAAACCACGGACTGAATATGGAAGACAGTGCGTTGTCCCTTTCTGAAACAAATTCCCTTTTAATTTGTTAATTTCCCTTGCTGCTTCAATTTTTTGGCAATTTATATATTACAAGTGACTACAGCAGCTGAAGAATCCAAGGGAGGCGGACACACAGAAAAAAAAGGTGTGACATTTATAAAAATTTTAGTAAAATTTTACAAAGTTTTGTGGTTATTATATGACTACATTTCAAGATAAATTTTGTTTCACCCCGTCAATTTAATTTTTTTAAGTCTTTTTAGTGTCTAAGCAAATCTGACTCAATTCGATAAAATTGTCTAAAAAAAAAGCAGAAAAAATTTTGGTACCGTGAGGATTAAAAAAGTACAATTTGTGTGTCTGGATGGTACAATAACAGAAAACATATTTTCTATCCTTGGGTAGGTTAGTTTTTATTCTGTACTGCACTTTGGCCTCTTCTATACTAAAACTCTTTGCTTAAGTACAAAAACTTTATTATAAAAAAAAAACAATTACTCTATTTTTGTCTCTTGTGTTTCGTAATATATTTATTCATATTAGCAGATTCCAGCGCTCGAAATTCGAGTGCAATTTCTAGGCAGCTTTGTTTTTCAACTTAGCCAATTCAGAAACCAACACTTTTATGGTTTATTATTATTGTGAATGAAGATAACAAACTCATTAAGAAACACATTAACAAATTTAATAAAACACATAGCATATGTATAATTTTATGTATGTGTTAGTAGCAACTTTAAATGCAATTTACTCAAAATAAAGCAAAGAAATAAAAAAAATCTATAAATCTATAAATCTACAAAATGGATAAATAGAAATTCCTTTCAAATAATATACGTTTGGTAAAAATCGGGATAAAACAATAGAACAAAACATCGGTTACAAGAAATCGCCTAGCCTATTAATATTATAGATTTATTCGTATTCTGCAACAAAGAAAGAAGAGAAGATGATTTTTGTATTGCTGCATTTTAACCAACCAAATTTATAGAACTGCAATTTCTATTTTTTGCAATGTTTTTTTTTTTTTGTTTTTGTTTTTTTTTTTTTGATTATTAGTAAAAGTAAAACGCAACGTATTCTTATTTTGAGAGGGGGTTAAATTTTTTATTTTTTGCTTTTTAAGAACAGTAATTTAAGTTTATGTACCCTGAATTGATTCAAACAAATTCATAAGAAATTCAGTTAAATCGTTTTAAATATTTTTTTGATGAAATTATTTTTCAGCTGACTTGTGATGTATTTTAAAATACATATATTAAAAAAACTATCTTTGACGAACTTGAAGATTTGCTCTTACATTTTTAAACAAATCAACTATCTCTTTTCTCGAATTTCTGAAAACGGGACATTTTTGCGTCCCCGAGCTGTTGTCGGGGACAACGGGGCAAAGTAGCTGAAAACGGGATGGTCAGATCAACTCAGAATCACTTTCCGAGTCGATTTAGCGATGTCCGTCCGTCCGTCTGTGTGTCCATGTAAACTTTGTAATCAAACTACAGGTCGCAAATATGAATATAATTTCAAGAAATTTGGTATATAAGCGGTTGTCGGCAAAAGGATGAAAGCTATTGAAATCGACATAAATTGCCATAAGATCCATATTATCATATAGATCTGAGTCAAATTGGGTTCGTATGTGTTTATCAAATCCATTAATCAGTAGTCCAAAAATAATCCCTATAGGACAATTCTAAGTCATAGGCCACATATAGTGTTGTTTCCCGATCTTGACTTAAATCTATCAAAATTTGGTTTGTATATATTTTTTCAAAATATAAGGGACTTTACCAAATATGGTCAGTACTGCTCCATTTTTCGATCTAGTCCCCATATAAATATAGCATCCGATATGAACTTTTTCATATCTGCAGCCAAAAAAATTAATAATAATGCCACCCAAATTTGGTTTATGCTTATTTTCTATATTATCGAATTAGTTAGACTGAAGGGATAGGGTCTCTAAACCATGGTAAAGGGTATCGTATAGTCGTCTAGACCGACTATAATCTCTAACTTGTTCTTTTTGATTTAGTTATTTTTTTTTCTCTGGTTTTAAATTAAATTTTTAATACCATTATTTATAAATTATCTTAAAAAAAAAAATAACCTTTTACTGAAAAAGTACATAACTTTAAAAAAATGCCTTTTCTTACAAATTACCTTTTCTTAAAGAAGCTTATTTTCTTAAAAAATTACCTTTTCCTAAAAAAGTACCTTTTTTGAAAAAAGAACATTTTATAACATACTAGATGTAACCCGGTGTGCTTTGCTACACCCTCCCCCTGCCCCCTACCCCCACGAATCGTTATGAGAGGGCTCACGCAACGTTCCAAGTTTCTCACTATTACAGTTATTCATATACATATATCACATTTAATGTTAAATTTGTGTAGGGGTGCTACGCGCATTTGTCCAATCCCGTCCATTTTTTTGTCTGACTACTCACGTTAATAATAAAGGACCCGAGACAAATTTTGCAAAGCTTTCTCTATCATGGTACTTAATATATATGATATTAAAAATTTAATTTGTATGGGAGGTGCCACGCCCGCTAAAAATAGATAAAAAAAATTACAGCCTGTATCACTCCCATATCCGCAGTAAGACACTGTGAAAATTTCAGGAAGATCAGATGATTAGTTACGGATATTACCTCCTACAAACAAACAAACAAACACATATTACCTCTATATTATGTTAGTATAGATTTTTTATTTCAATGGTTGCTGATGCTGATTTACAATGTTTTTTGTTTTTCAACGGTACAACAATTATCAGATTTTTCGGCGTTCCTACCCTGGAGCAAAGTACATGTAGCTGACCATGAGAAGATGGATTATCCATATTAGATCTGGCAACACTTTATCTTGGCCTTGAACTTAGACTATCATTTGGCAATTTTTCTTTTTAGCGATTTTTGATTTTGCCCATTTTTGATTTTGAAGATTTTTTTGGCGATTTTTATTTTTCGCGATTTTCGTTTCTGGAAATTTTTGAATTTGGCGATATATTTTCAACGATAAATCACATTGATAACTAATGTACTTGTTAAAAGACTGTCGCTTTCATAGTACTTCATATCTTTATATAGGAGGTGCCAAGCCCATTAATCCCATCCCGCCCAATTTTTATTGGGCTTCTCACATTTATATCTGATGAACTCACTGCTTCGATCGCGTCCATTTTTTTGTTCGACTAATCATACACAGAACCTATGGGCTCACGGAAAGCCGCAAAGCTCTCTTTGTTGCAGTAATCAAGATATATGACATTAAATAGTTAGTTTGCATGGGGAGTGCCACGCCCATTGGTGTAAATCCGCCAATTTTTTGTCCGACTACACATAATAAGATATGATGGGGTCATGCAAAGTGTCAAAGCTTCCCTTTTTTAGTACATCAGTTACATGATACCATATATTTACTTTGTACGGGCGGTGCCACGCCCACTGCTCCTATCATGCACATTTTTTGTCTAACCAATCACATGAATAACTTATGGGCTCAAACAAAGTTCCAAAACTCTCACTATTACAGTACTCCAGATATATAGCATTTTATATTTACTTTGGATGGCGGGTGCCACGCCTATTGGTCCGATACTGCCATTTTTTGTCCGACTACTCACATTAATAATAGGTGACACCAGACAAATTTGAAAAGATCCCTCTATCACAGTCTTCGAGATATATAATATTGAACTATTACTTGTATGGGAGGTACCACGCCCACTTGTCCGATCCCGCCCATTTCTGGCGTAGCAACTAATATTAACAATAGGTGACCTCACACAAATTTGCAAAGCTCTCCCTATCATAATACTCAATATAGGTATATGATATTACAAATTTACTTTGTGTTGGAGGTGCCACGCCCACTAAAAATGTTTAAAAAATTATAGCGTATAGCACTTCCAATATCCGCAGTAAGACTCTGCGAAAATTTCAGGAATACCAGATCGGTAGTTACGGAGATTACCTCCTACAAACAAACAAACACACAAACACACATTACCTCTTTATAATATTAGTATAGATAACCTTTTCTTAAAAATAGCCTTTTCTTAGAAAAGTATCTTGTTTGTGAAAAAGTATAATTTTTAAAAAAGTACCCTTTTACAGTAAAAACAATTTGTAGGGCACATTTTCTTAAAAAGTACCTTTTTTATAAAAAGTTACTTTTTTAATTACCTCTTTTAAAAAAATATGGTTTTTAAAAAAGTTCTTTTTTTTAAATACGTTTCTTTTGTTAAAAACAAACTTTTCTTTAGAATTACCATTCTTTACAAAAAAGCACCTTTTCTTAAGAAATTTATATTTCTTAAAAAAGTAAAATTTCTTAAAATAGAGCCTTTTTCGAAAAAGAATGCTTTTTTGAAAAAGTGCCTCTTTTTAAAAGAACCTCTTTTAAAAAGTTACCTCTTCTAAAAAAACTACATTTTCTTTAAGAGTGTGTTTTCTTAAAAGTACCTTCTATTAAAAAGGTAGTTTTAAAAAAAATACGTTTTATTAAAAAAATGCCTTTTCCTAAAATATTAATTCTTAAAAAATTACCTTTTCCTAAAGAAGAAATGAGTACCTTTTTAAAAGAGTACCTTTTTCCAACAAGCACTTTTTTTAAAAATACCTTTTCTTAAAAAGTATCTTCTCTTAAGAAGTTACCTAAAAAAATGCTTTCTATCAAAAAGGTACCAGTTTTTAAAAAAGTGCCTTTTCTTAAAAAAGTGCCTTTATTTATTTATTTATTTATTTATTGCAGTATGGAACTGATTATATCGAAACTTATAAAATCATTCAACAAAATATTTATTTTCTAATAGATACCTTTCTTCAAAAGGTTATATTTTTTAAGAAAATTTTCTTAGAAGAGTAACTTCTTTTTAAAAAGTTCCCTTTCTTAAAAAAGTACCTTTTCTGAAAAAATTACCTTCAGTTAAATAATTATTTTTTAGTTGGAAGGATACCTTTCTTAAAAAGTTATTTTTTTTTAAGTAAATTTTCTTAGAAGATTGCCTTTTTTTAAAAAAATTTAATTTTTAAAAAGTTCCCTTTTAAAAAAAGTACCACTTTAAAAAAGCTAATCTTGAAAATATTTTTTTTTTTTTAAGTACAGTTTTTAAAAAATAACCTTTTCTAAACAACTATATTTTCCTAAAAATACATTTTCTTAAAAAAGTTTTTTTTATAATACCTTTTTTTAAGTACGTTTTCTTATAAAAGTACTTTTTTAAAAAATGTGTCTTTTCTTAAAGCAGCCTTTATAAAAGGGTATGTTCATAACATTTCACCAATTGTATTTGGCGCTTAACATCTAACTAGATAATAATAAGGTAAATAAATATTTCCACATTTTAATAAAAATAAATCAGTTTTTATAACCTTTTGCAAAGCTCTCTATGTGGGATGAATTGCAGATATTCGTGTTTAAAATTGAAATTGATTTTTACTTTTTTTAGAAACGTTCTCAGCTTAAAAACAATAAGCATTTTAAGTATCATGTGGTATTATTTACGATTAGATGTTATTCTTTAATATTTGTTGGATTCTTATGTTTCATATGAAATCATTGAAAAGTTATGAAAATTTAATGAAGTCTAATGAACAAAATTAATTTCGATAGGTTTTTAAACATAATTAACTCAAATTGTTTGTCCTTACTTTAAAACAATATATAAATACAAACAAACTAACTGTGATATCAAATATGGAGATATCGTTTCTCATTTTACAATATCTAGTGGGCATCTTTTAAATATAAATAAATTGCTTTAAATCAAATGAATTTAATTTGGTAAAAAGTGTGTTTTTTAAGTGTAAATTTTTATGGAACATTTATGTCATTCCTAAATAAATATGTAATCAATTAATAATAAGTATTAACAATCGGATTATAGGATAAATGATTTCATTTTGATTATATCATTAACAAAAGGATCTATTATTCAAACTATAATTAAGGAAAAGGAAAATGTTATAAACTGTAACTGAAAGTGCAGAACGTGCAGTTTCCTTTGTTTTAACAAGAGCTTATTGAAATTTTGATATAGTTGACACTATGTACATTTTGTTGTGGTTATAATTTCTTTTAAAATTATGTACAAACCAAATCCCACAAAATGTATTCATCAGATTATATTTAATGCGCTTTTTAACTAGAATGACTTTTTTCTATAATTGTGACTTTTTTCTACAATTGCGAATCGAAATAAAATCGTTTATACTTAGATTGTGTTTTGAAATTAGCAACACTATAATTACAATGTAGAACAAATTCAGGTTAGCAAAAGTTAGGTCGATTCTGAGAGTGAGGGGTGAAAATAGAGGCTAAATTAGAAGACCCCTACAGATGCAGTGCATTGTGTTGATCTCAGGAAAGATATAGATATAGGAGGGAAGAAAGAGGGAGTAGTGTGTTCATTTTATTTATTTTTTTTTTTTGCAGCGACAGACCAAAGCCTCTTGTGGGAATCGAACCCACTACCCCCGCATGATAGGCGAGCACGCTACCTATTCACCTACCGGGGCGCTAGTTAATACAGATGCATATGAATTTGGATTATCACCACTACATGCAAAAATACGACTTATGGAACACATACTGAAAATAAGTTATGATTTGAATTTCAGGTCTTCAGGATCAGTAAGAAACCATGAAACCAACAAAGAGTTAAGAAGTTCAAAAAAGAAACATGTTTAAGATGAATATTATTATTAATAATAGATCAGCCAAAAAAAGGGTCAAATAATAAAAATGGTGGCAATACCGGAAGAAGATTCTTATCATATGCAGAAACAGCATCTTAAATAATAGAAGTCGACTTAAACCTTATTTTCAGATTCAAAATAATCGCGTGCAATGAAGAAATTGGATCTACAAAATTTGGAAACTGCAAAAATATATAGAACCAAGTACCCATGGACAGGTATTTCTGCAACAGTTTGCAAAATTCTTTATCATGCAGAAGATGTCATTAAATATCAGAGGATGCTCAGGAAAAAAGGAATAAGGATTACAGATTTTATAGAGAGCGCAATACTAGAAAAATTTCACGGCATTCCACAAATGAAAATCTTTTTAATATATTATTGGCAACGTCAGATACGTTCACCTCCAGTATTCAAAATCAATGGAAATGGAACATCGGGATTTAGATGAAGAAGTAAAAAAACCCACTAAAGAACAGAAATAAGACAGAACAAAATATGGAATATTTGCATTCAACATTTCAATCAAATGAATAATAATTATAATTATCCTTCGCAGTTTAGTACGCAAAACTTAGTATTAGTAAAAAAAAATTATAATAAACGAATCTCCCATTGTTACAAATGCTATTAAAATCTATGCAGTTTTTATTTTTAAAAGGTTTTTTTTACCCACATATGTATGAAATGTTTAAATAAATAAGAAAGATTCGAAAAATAAAAACCCAATGTTTCATATCAAAATCAAAGTCAGCAGATTTATTTAGCTGAAATTAACAAATTTGACAGCAAAAAATTACAATTTTTTCTGTAGTAATGGCAAGATAGATAATTATTATTATTTTATTATTGTTTATTATTTATTAATAGATATAAAAATTGAAAGTACATGTTCATATTATTACAAATTTTATTTTATCTATATTAGGCAAAACATTTATGTTGTAAGCCCGATTGGCATTATACTAGTATATATACCCCATACCACTATGTGGTTTGGCTATAATGACTTTGTACTGCTGTTTGTAACAACCAAAAATAATTGACCTAGACCCATCTTTTATTATCCGATCGAATCAGAATCACTTTATGAATCGATTTAACTTTGTCCGTCCGTCCGTCCGTCCGTCTATGTGTCCATGTAAACCTTGTAATCAAACTGCAGGTCGCAAATATGAATATATTTTGATGAAATTTGGGGTATAAGCTTTCATCGGCCATGGGATGAACGCTATTGAAATTGGTGAGAATCGGTCCATGTTCAGACCTAGCCCCCATACAAATTACCCCTATAAAATCGACATAAATTGCCATAAGATCCAAATTGTCGTATAGATCTTAGTCAAATTTGGTTTGTATGCGTTTATTACATCCATTAATGAATAGTCCAAAAACGGTCCCTATTGGACAACTCTTGGTAATAGGCCCCATATAGAGCTGCTTCCCGATCTTCAATTAAATCTATCAAAAAAATATTGCACTGATTCATCTCATGGTCAGGATCTTTCCATTTTTGGACCTAGTCCCTATATAGACATAGCATCCGATATGATCTTTTTCATATCTGCAGCCAAAAAAATTAATAAAAATGCCACTCAAATTTGGTTTATGCTTATTTTCTATATGCAATTAGTTGGGCCTAAGAGATAGGGTATCTAAACGCATGGTATAGGGTATAGTATAGTCGGTCTAAACCTACTATAATTTTCTTACTTGTTTTTATTTTATATAATTCATATAATTTTGTTTAAAAAAAGAAAAAAAATGTAAAGTGGATTATATATTTATTCAAATTCATTTAGTATTAGTTTTCGCTATTTTGAACAAATTGCAATGTATTGATAAAATTGGACCAATTGAGAACATATAGTACTTCATTCAAGCTAAGTTCAGATTTTCCAAATAGTTCTATTCTATGCCCCTTGTAAATGTGACAATCACCAGTAAAGTGATAGGTATTCTCAGTATCATCTCTGTTGCAAATTGTGCATACTACATTTGTGTTGTTTCTAAGCGACCTGACATTTAAGTCCAATAAACCACTTCTTGCTTTTATTAATACTACACTCGTAATGCGCGAAGAGCAATTGGAGGCAAGTAGGGGAGTCAAGTTAAAATTAAGTTGTGGTTGATTTGTATTGACAGGTGGAAGCTGTAGAGCTTGGCACACATTATTCCGCTCTTTTGCCCAGTATCCGTTTTGTAAAATAATCTCATTTGCTCAAATGTATGGTAATCTGTTGTGATCCATGTTTAAAATTTTGTATACGTAATCAAAGTGAATTTTAAGTGTGGTAAAGTATAAAGATTTGAGACCGGGTTCTAGACATATCATGTAATTGGGTATTGTTGTTACTTAGTCATATTTTTAAAAACCCCATACTTGTGCTGCGTAAAACATGACTGACCTTGAGGCGGCTTGAAATATTTTTAGTTGATTTCGGTTTGATATTTTCAGGTGATATACTCGCACATATTCGCAATATACTTCGCACATGTTGTGTTGATCGACAATTTTGCTGCAACCAATTTATTATTTAGGTGTTTCTTAAAGGACAAATTACATGTAATATCAACTCCAAGATATTTATAAGTACTGACGTTCTCGATGTTTGCTTCTCCAAAGTGCTACTGTAATTGCTTAGATATTCTTGTACCTGATCGAAATATCATTACTTTCGATTTATTCAGATTGACTGTTAAGCCTCAATTAATACAGAAGTTGTATAATGCATCAATCATACTTTGCAATTCCGTCGGAGTATCAGATAACATAACGATGTCGTCAGCATAAAGCAGAATTTTAATATGTATTCCCGCTACATTAACACCACCAGGTAGTTCATCAGCCAAGTCATTTAAGTATAGAGAAAATAATACAGGACTTAACATGCAGTCTTGTTTTACGCCTAGATTTATATCAAATGATTCGGACAAAGATTCGCCAACCCAAATACGGCTTTGTATTTTTTCGTAGGCATATTGCAAAATTGTGACCATTTTTGAAGAAAGAATTAGGTGAGAAAGTTTTAAAGACTATTTCTGGGAATCATGTCAAAAGCACATGACAAGTCAATAAAGAAGGCATAAGTATTTTTGCTGTTTAATTTACATAGACTTAAAACTTTAACGAGGTTGAAAATGTTATCCACCGTTGAGTAATTCTTCCGAAAGCCTGCTTGATATTCGTTTAATATCTTATATTTTCCTATCCATTCATTTATTCTATTTAAGAGAATGCTATTAAAAATTTTACATAACGTGTCAATAAGCGATAGACCGCTGTAATTTGTAGGTAGAGAAGGATCGCTTTTCGTAAAGAGAGGGATCAATATAGAGCTGCAAAATGTTTTTGATATTATATTTTGAAGTAATATTTTGTTGAAGACTGATAAGATTTCATTAATAAAGCAGACAGGAGCATGTTTATAGAACTCATAAGTAATGCCATCTTGACCAGGAGATTTGTTTTGTTTTAAGGAGTTAATAACTGATAAAATTGCACAAATTTCGATGGGTGAATCCAAAAAAGCATCAGTAATGTAGATAATATTACTAACGTTTTTTAAGTGTAAATATTCTTTGAGTGTAAACAAATTTGCAAATTTGACAGCAAAAAATTTTTAATATTTCAGTAGTAATAGCAAAATTTCCAGTTGCTCTCACGTTTTTGGAGTGTAAACATTTTTTTTTTGTGGTAAACATTCAAAAAACACATTATTAAAAAAAATGCTTTTAACTATAATATTAACCCATTAAAAACCAAGACCATTGCAAATTAAAATTTTTTAATTAATTTATTTATTTCAACTACAATGCAGTCAAGGAACATAAAAAATATAAAAAAATTAAAAAAAAAATATAAGGAACTGTGTTTTTGGAGCTGTACCCGAATGGGTACAATGGCGTAATGAGTATGCTATTTTTTTAATGTGTGAAATTTTTGAAGCATTCTTTTTTATGACATTCACTGTATCGTAATTCATTTTTTATTTTTTTAGGAAAGTGATTTACAGCAGTAGTTGCTACACCAGAAGCCAGTGACCATTTGGAAGTGTACACTTTCTGGGTATAATTTCGTAAGTAAAAGCGTACAATATTGCGTTGAAACTCTAGCAAGTCCACTTGGAATTTGTTTGCAGTTTTAAATAACTTCCATGTATTTACCATGGCAGAACTCAACATTGCTGTAAAAAGCGGCCACCACCATTTCTTTCCTCGGAATTTTATACGATAATTATTCACAGCTTGATCGTGAAGGTCAACGCCACGCATTCCCGAATTATATTCTGCAATCAACCTCGGTTGGCTAACACTAATTTTGGCGTTTTCAGTTGAACACCACCGATTAACCACATGCATTGGTTCGATACTTTCAAATAGGACCCTACGGTTACTGCACTATGGTCGTTCCATTTCACAAATACTTTTCTATTGGTCTTGTCAAATCTGTATTCAAAATATCCTCTCTTTTCCTTTTTGAATAATGTTTTTGGCTTTAGTGGACAGTTCTTTGTTCTTGAATCACGCACAGTCCCAATAGCTCGAAATCCTCTTTCTTTAAGTTCAACCAGGACATCATATGACGTAAAAAAACTGTCGAAAAACACAACATGATCTGAAGGGTTAGGAACATTGTCCAAAAAATCAAGCAAGACTCTGGATCCAAGTGGAATTTTTGACATATCTGCGCTTACATCTTTGGCACCACAGTAAGTATCGAACTGGTACAAATAACCACAGCTGCTTGTCAGCATCCAATTTTTGAAGCAAATCTCACTGGCTTACCTCTGATGAATTGTTTGGACGAGTGGCTACAAAAGTAACGTACCATTGATTCATCAACTGACAGCTTCTCATCCATATAACCATACTGACAAAAATTGTTGGAAAATAGTATGCACAAGGGTCTCAGTTTGGCCATTTTATCAGTAGCATCTAAATTTGTGTTAGCAGCCAAATTAATAAAACATTTTATTTCTTTGAATCTGTTTCGCGACACATTTTCTGTAACAATTGGGGTGCGAGTGTCCTCGTAAAGCTTCCAATACGTATCTTGGCATATAACCATATCCACTATAAAACAAAATACCGAAGAATATTTTCAAATCTTGTCCGTTGAAGAAGAAATTGTGCTCGTTAGCTTGCGACGCATAAATGCGAGTTTGCTGAACGATTAAACTAACTATTTTTTCATCAGACACAGTTTCAAAAATTTCAACTGGTAATTTGCCATTCAGGTCTGCGATCATATTGAGCTCATTGTTTAAAAAAAAGTTGTTTGAGACATTTGAACATCACATGGTGTTTTTGTCCAATTAGGAATTTTTTTGCTTAATTTTGGGGACATTATTTTCTGTCTCTACTGCTCAAGTGGAATATCGTCTTCGCTATCACTGCCTTATACTTCACCTGGTACATCATTTGGCATGAGATCAACAGCAATATCCTCAGTAACAACTTCATCTTCATCCGTATTACAATTGGGAGATCCGGTGGAATAATCGCTATATCAAAATTGTGGTGATATTCATTTTCCAAAAAATCAAGAGCGCTGCCATAAAAACTTGTCGTTTTGATGGGTTGAAATTCCATTTTAGAGTAAGGAAAAATTTAAAAAACTGAATACCTAATGAGCCATTATACTCAATTGGGTACACCGATTTTTCTACTCACCTAGCGTTGTCCAAAATATTTTTTTGCTTCTCTAAATTTATATCAAATATCCACACATTTTCTGTACTTCACAAAACTATTAAAAATTCTTTCTTGCAAAAAACAAGTTTTACTCTACGCAGCTTAAATGTTACTGACCTAGCTAATATTCGCAAAAGTGATACAGAATTATAAAAACAAGACAAAATACAAAGCAACGGTATTATATTAAAAAAAAATTGTTCATGTGTTTTTTTCAACCACGGTGTGTTGAATGCAAAACCAAAAGAAACGTTGTCTAATTTCTCTCGTTACAAAATTTATGCGTGTTTAGATATTGCCTTTTTTCGGTACTCAAACGGGTACAATAGCTGGCAATGGGTTAGTAGGCTAGGCGATTTCTTGTGACCGATGTTTTGTTCCCGATTTTGACCAAACGAACATTATTTGAAACGTATTTCTTTTAAGCCGTTTTGTAGATTTACAGATTTTAAAATTTTTTCCTTTATTTTGAGTAAAATGCATTTAAAGTTTCTACTAACACATACATAAAATTATACAATGCGATGTGTGTGTTTATAAATTTCTTAATGTGTTTGTAATAAAAATGGGTTTGTTTTTTTGTGTTGATTTGTGAATTGGCTGTAATTGATTAGCATACCTTTAGGGTTTTTATTTAATGAAAAAATAAAATTTCCTAGAATTCGCACTCGCATTTCGAGGGCTGGCATCTGCTAGTTATTACTAAAATCCAAATATGACATTCTTTAATAAATAAAAAGAATTCGTTAAAAAGTCCTCAATCAATTTTAGATTAAAATTGAGTCAAGTTCAACTAAATAATTAGCCACTAAAAAAATTGCTAAAAGATTTTGATAAGTTCAAAAGTTACAGAATTTTAGCCAATGAAAAACTATTTTCAGCCACCATGTGTCTTCAATACTAGTTTCGCCTTACAATTCTAGAAACACCCGGCTTTAAGTAAGTAAAAGTTTTGGACTTATTTATGAAAAATGTTAACAAAAAATTCATTCTAAATCAAATAATTTTTTTAAAAATATATTGAAAAATTTAAGCAATTACTTGTTCGATAGAATTCTGATATATTATTTAATATTATCCTTATTGAGAGTTATTTGACTGAGCTGCAAACTGATAAAAACATAAAAATTTTATTTGTGAAATATTTGTTGCATTTATTTCAATTACACTGCCAAATGCTGAGAATTTTGGGTGGTGATTGTTATTGTTGTGCCATTAAATTTTACTGAACCATTCTGTTCTCGAACTTATATCATAGCAATATATGATCCTGAATTAAATAATAAGCTATTTTCGAAATCATAAAATGATTTAAACTTTGCATATAATAATGATTGAATTTAAGGAGATTTTTTTATGATTTTCTTATTCGAAAAATAACATAATTTCTCTCAAAATCTGAATCAAAAACAATTTATCGATATTTTAACTATGAGCTTTTTTAATTAACAGGAATCAAAATTTGACAATTTAGAAAAAAAAAAACAACAACAATTTTTACAATATAAACAAAGCCCTACCACAAGATGTAATGCAAAAGCAAACAAACAACGAAAGAATATGAAACCAAAAATAAAAAAACACTTTACACTATACACTGTGGTCTTGCTAGCAATTAAGTTTCAATATTCACAAAAAAAATAAAGTCACAAAAATATACGGAGAAAAAAACACAACAACAGAAAAGTTGAAAATTATACAGGCTTCATAAACTTTTATATTAAGGCTTTAGTTTTTAGCACAATGAAAGAGAAAAAAACCCACACACCGACCGACTTTAGATACAAATTTACACAATCATAAAATCTAACAAGTGTTGAAAGAGAGAGAGAAAAAAACACAAAAACAGCTTTTAATATATGCAATCACTTCTTTGTTGATAGTTGGTGTGCGAGTGTGTGCGTGTGTGTGTGTGGACTACAACTGCTCATTTATTTCAATTGTTATTTTTATATGCCTTAAGTTATACTACAATTTCCTTTTGTACACCCATCCCAAAAGTATACTCTAATATTTCGTTTTCCTTTATATATTTTCGGGGTAACTTCATTTTTATGCCATTTTTTTTTTTAACAAGATATCCTTTTTTCTTTACTGTTTTTTTTTTTTTTTGTTATCACGTGTTTATTGTATTTTATTTTTTCTTCTACCAACGAAACACAAATGATCAAAGCGGTTTTTATATTCATCATTCGTTGCTGTGTTGGAAAAAATATGGAAAAAATACTACCAACAAGTAAATTGTATTTGTAACCATTAATGTAGTGTAAAGAGTAAGAAAAGTGACAAAATTTTGCAATTTTTAAGCTGTCACTTGACTTTGCAAATTACAGTCAAGTCATACATTCATATTCCTTTCTTTTTTTATTTTTCTTTATCTCCGATATTTATTTTCGTAGTCATTTTTTCTTTTTTAAGCGGAAGGGTTGTATGACTGCTGGCTTTATGTCGGCAATTTGTATTTATTTTCTTTTAGTGGTTTCTATACAAATATAAAAATAAAAAAAAGTAATAACTTTTTGTATATTTAACCCCATTCAATGTTGTTGGTTCGGGAAATTATGTTGAAAATGTGTTAATAAAAATTATTTTTTCAAGGATTTTTCAAATATGTTTATTTTTTTGTATCTGTAATGAAGGTAAATTGATTTTGATAACCCAGTCAACATTTGTATACTAGTTTTTAAAATAAATTAAATATCATTGAAATGTTTAGTTTCTTAAATAGCCCTGTATAACATGTGTACCATTATAAATATCATCAGGAGATACAAAATATGGATGGCCAGGCGGACAGACAGACAAATAGACATACAGGCAGACGGACATCGCTAAATTGACTAAGAAAATGATTCAATCGGTTATATAAATGGTGGATGTAGGTTAGATATTTTTGGTAGTTAAAAAGATTAACAGAAATTCCTCAATCGAGCAGTTTATCCAGATTGTTTTAGTATATAAAAATGGCAGACTTAAGATTTATAATTTTAAAGCGACTTTATTTTTTCGTTTTACTACATTTACATATTGCAAATGTGCTTATCCTCAAAGCAGATATTGATGATGTGGTCAGAATCTGATTGAAAAACGTTAGTTATCCACACAAAAAATATATCCATAAATTTGTTTTGAATACACGTTGGAATACATGTTTTATATATGGGGGGTTTCATGTCAAGTGCACCAACTTTTGAAACCGATGTCTTCCGATTTGAACCAAGGTTAGTCCTATTGGATAGTAGTTTAGACACAATTTTTCAACAAGATCGGTCAAGATGTTTCTGAGTTAGAGGGGATCAAAATTTGACATTTTGACCAAACAGGTGTTTTTTCTCATCCATGTAACTTATTACCTATTGTTCTTAGAAAATTTTCTCCCAAATATTTTAGATAGCTATTTCTTCAATATTTCGGAAAAAAATACTTTAAAAAAACAAAAAAAAAATTTAGACTTTTTTTTGCTAAATCAAAGCATTTTTTGCCTTTTTTTTTTTGAAAAAGGGCATTTTTTTCATAAAAAAGCTTAGGATTTTTCCTTTTAGAATTTTTTGGTCGCTTAGTGGGATGGGAGTGGGATATCTATCAAAACAAATGTTTTGTAACTCAAGACAACGGTTTTTCAATTTTTCACAAATGCACTATTTTCAATTTTTTCATATTTTTGTGAAAAACCCTACAAATAAAACCTTATTGAGAAACCACACAAATTAACCTTTCCGAAGGTATGTAACATACCTAACTAAAATTTCATACCCTCGATACTGTAATACCCAGAATATGTTAACCTCAGGAAAAAATCACGTTTTTTCTATAGAAATGTTGTAAAATTATTATTTTTTATTTATTTGTAATAATAATTAAATTAATATATAATAATAATAATATTAAAAATAAAAAGATAAATCTTAATATAAAAAACGTTGGTGCATATGTTGGTACTCTAATAACTGTTGAACCACTAATGCTAGTGACTTCGTATTCATACCATATGTTCCTTTGGTCTCCGATTTGCATAACTTTTTTTTGTACCCGATAGGTACAAAATTTATTTACGGTCCAATTTAGCTCAAATTCGCAACATATATTATGTACATAAAACCAAAGTTGCTGACAAAGTTTTTCACCTGTAGTTGGCGCTGGTCTTAAAATATTCAAGAAAACGTATATTTTTTTTCAGTCATATTCATAATATTATTAAATGCAATGTATTTAAGGATTTTCAAGGGAGTTCGTGCTTTACTTTTGCCCGACACTCGGTATTAAAATTTAGATGCAATATAGAATCCAGATGTTTTCTTCGGGCCAGCAACGCGGACCGGACTCAGCTAGTAATTTAATAAAATTTAATCTTAATTCCATTACATCCATTTATATCATAACTATTTTTATACTTAATTTATTGTAGCTGAGGAAGTATTTAAATCTTGTAAATTGTTAAATACCCAGTCTTTAATCCAGCTTTTTTATCGCCTTTATTTACTGCGTTTTTTTTTTGCCAATCCTTTCTTGGCGCTACTAGGTTCAGCTGTTGATTTCGCTGCTGGTTTATTTGTTGTCATTGGAAAGACATCGCATTGAATATAGGCAGAAAACTTTTTCAACTTGAGTCTTCCATCGACAAGCGGTATAAAAGCATGGTATTGGGCAGTGCTATCGATTGTTACCATAGCATCGAATCTGCTCTTCAGTGTTTTCAATGTTTCCTGATGATCCTCTTTGCTACTAAAAGCTATTTTAGTTTCTTTACAATAACTTTTTGCCTAATGGAATAAAGCAGTCGCATCTAAGATGCGATCTTGATAAGAGCATTGGAGGCTATACTTCGCTGCATTTCTTTTAAAGTTTGCTGCAATACCATCACATGCTCCTTTACCATGAGCAGTAGGATGAAAATGCCACTCAGCTGGCATTCCAAAATCTTTTTCATGGGCCATAAGATTTGCCAAGCTACTTTTGTTTTTAAAATGTTGACGAGCTCCGTCCGAAACGTAGTATACCTTCTTTACTGTAAATTTAGATTTTAGATATTTTAGTATTATCTTCTGGTACTCATAAACTGCAACGGTATCATGTTTTAAATCGTCGGATATGATTGCCATAATTTTGTGTTCCAGTTTTTCATCTTTCATGTAGTAGATAACTACTGTGAATATAGTTGCTTGGTCGTTATTGAAGTGGAATGCTTGTATGGCATCCTGAAGAACATATTTATAGTTTTCTGCGAAATCGTATGAAATAACGAATTCACCAGACTTCAAATGTATCTTCAAATACTTGAAGAATGTCCATTGCTCTTTGATTAAAAAGTCATGGGGTTCTCAAGTTTAGCAATCCTGTACACATTTCTTCCACAAAATCATCCACATTTAAAATGATTGTTTTCAATGTGCATCTGTCAGTCTGAATCCAAGAATCAAATTTGACCTCCTCTATATATTCTCGATCTAAAGAGTGGTTAACTTTTCTTTGATGAATGTGGTTCTCGAGCAATTGGTACATTCACCTAAGTGACAAGAAGTAGTTGCATTAAGAGACATAGTCAATTTAAGGCAATCGCAGTAATCGTGTAAATCTTCTGCCGAAGCATCTGTTAAATACTTTAAGTTGATTTCCTTCAACATTAGTTTAACATTTTCATGGTAAATGCAAACGCATACTGTGTGAGTTCCGCTGCTTCCTGCCAAAACGCAATGTTTTGGCCTCATTTGGGTAAACTTTGTGAATCCAATTTTGACATCCTCGTGTTCAGACTGAAATGTTGCAAATAACTCTTTCAGGTTAAAGAGAACCATTCTCTTCTGCATTTGAAATTTCTTGCCATCGATTTGTACAGACACATAGTCTTTCAACCCTGGCATCAGGCGACTCATATCATCTTGCAGATAAAACTGGGTTACTAGAGTTTCAGTTTCGCACTCTAAACTTTTTCCCTTCTTTTTGTTTGGGAGTGTGAGAATCTCATGCTCAGCAACCAATTTTTTTTTTAGCAATTCTTGCTTCTCGCTGAGATGTTCCAAACTCAGTCATTATTTTTGCATAACTCCATGTCGATGGAGCAAACGTGAGAAGTTGAATTCTTTCAGCTCTGCTCTGTGACGTTTTGTATTTCTCTTTTATATGTTCAAAAACTTCTACTGCATCCTTATGGTATTGGTTTTGACGCTCATTATTTGAACTCATACCTTCTACTGAAAAGATAGAGACACCATCATCATCAACGGTTCTGTCATCATTCTCAGAATTACTTTTGTCTTCATCTGGAATTTCTTCAACGCAATGCTCATTACTACTGAAATCCGGTAATTCCTTCAACATTCCGAGTTCTTTTCTACATGATTCACAAATTATTAACCGTTTTGACAGCATAGGGAATTTTTTTAATATGCCGGCGGAAATATTTCGCAAATCTGATGATCTGTGATTCCTTTTGTTAAAGGGATTAAAACAAAAAGAACCAATTTTTTTTTTTCAAGTTTAGCCTTTTTAGAAGCCGTAGACATTGTGAAGATTAATTATGTAAGAAATTATGTAAATAACACATGTCTAAACTTTAAGGCTGTTTCTAAAAATCTGATTTCCGAATGTCTTCAGAATGTCAATAAATAACTTTTTAAGATCATAGAGGTAGTAGATTTTAATGAATCAGTCTAAAATCTTTTATTACGGTCAAGAAGGGCTTAGTGTCGGTTAACCGCTTGTTACATAATAAAAATAATAAGGATAATAAAAATAAACTACCTGTTATTTTTTACCTTTTCAACATATTAAAATAAACTACCTTTTAACTTTTAAACCTCCATCCACTTTTTAAAGTCAAGTGTCATAAAATAATAAATAGCTTAATATTTCGGAGAATGGCCATAATATATTTCCACCTGATACAAAAACTTGTATCTTGGGCACCTGTTATTTTGACAATAAAAATCACGTTCAATATTACGTGCGCTCAAAACCACCTGTAGTATTGACGAAAAAAACCGCAATGAAAGGGGGTTTAACATATTCTGGGTACTACAGTATCGAGGGTATTTGTGAAAAATTGAGAAACCGTTGTCTTGAGTTACAAAACATTTATTTTGATAGATATCCCACTCCCATCCCACTAAGAGACCAAAAAGCTCTTAAAGGAAAAATCCTAAGCTTTCTTATGAAAAAAAAGCCCTTTTTGAAAAAAGCAAAAAATGCTTTGATTTAGCAAAAAAAAGTGTAAAAATTTTTTTGGTTTTTTTAAAGTGTTTTTTTCCGAAATATTGAAGAAATAGCTATCTAAACTATTTGGGAGAAAATTTTCTAAGAACAATAGGTAATAAGTTACATGGATGACAATAAACAGCTGTTTGGCCAAAATGTCAAATTTTGATCCCCCTCTTACTCAGAGAGATCTTGACCGATCTTGTTGAAAAATTGTGTCTAAACTAGTATTCAATAGGAATAACCTTGGTGCAAATTTCATCCCGATCGGAGGACATCGATTTCAAAAGTTGGTGCACTTGACATGAAACCCCCCACATATCAAAATAACCTAACCCATAAAAACAAAGTTTCTTGCCTGACTATCTGAAAATTAAGCTTTGGTCACAATAAGTCCATGGACCAAGTTTCAGATTGATTGGATGAGGGGAAATGCGGTTTAAATCACTCCGTAACTGTGCGTGACTGTGTGTGACTATCTTAAAATTAATCTTTAGCCACGACAAGTCGATGGACAAAGTTTTAGATCTATCGGATGAGGGAAGTGAGGATTTAATCTCTTCGTGACTGTACGTGACTATACGTGACTATGTCAAAGATAATCTTTTTTCACAGCAAGTCTATCGACCAAGTTTCAGATCGATCGGATGAGTGGAAATGACATTTAGAACACTCCGTAACTGTGCATGACTATGCGTGACTGTGTGTAACTATCTTAAAATTAATCTTTGGCCACAACAAGTCTATGGACAAAGTTTCAGATCGATCGGATGAGGGGAAGTGAGGTTTTAATCACTCCGTGACGGTACGTGACTGTGCGTGACCATGTCAAAGTTAATATTTTTTACAGCAAGTATTTCGACCAAGTTTCAGATCGATCGGATAAGGGGAAATGGATTTTAAATCACTCCGTGACTGTGCGTGACAAGTCAAGGTTAATCTTTGTATCACAGCAAGTGCAGGAACCAAGTTTCTGATCAATCGGATGAGGGGAAATTACATTTAGATTACTCCGTGACTGTGCGAGACTACTCCAAAATTTATCTGTAGTCACAACAAAGCTATGGCCCAAGTTTCAAATCAATTGGATAAGGGGAATGGGGTTGACCCACGACAGACAGACAGACAGACAGACAGAGAGTGCGAGTTAAAAGAAAGAGTTTTAAAAAAAAGAATTAAAAAAATTGCTTAAATATTGCTCACTATAGACTGTTCCATATAAATTTATTTGAGCCTTTCGTTATTTGAGATTTAAGCAAAATTACTCAAATATTATTTGTCTTAAATTTTTCTATAAATCGATTAGTTAAATACTAATGTTTTTCAGAAAAATCAATTAAAATTCTAATTGGGATAAAAATATCACTTAATTTCAATAACAAAATAAATGAATAATTTATTTTAAATATTTTTTGAACATTTTACTGTATCCAGATTTATTAAGACACTCATATGATCTAGGGAAAGTCCCTAATTCCAAAACAATGTACAATTGCTAAAATCAATAACGGTTAATTCAAAGATTATATGACTTTCACAAGTCATGTGACAAACACAAGTCGTTTGAATATACTGACTGTAGCACTTAATATTTATCAAAAATTTAATCCAATTGAAATAATCTGCAAAAAAAAGCTAAATCTACTTAAATTCAAATCCTCTTTTCAGTTTTCTAATTTATTTATAACAACATAAATGTTAGTGTAACCTCGATATGAGTGCAAACATTCATCAATAGTAATTACTTACAACGATATGTATTAATGGATTGTAAAATCAATCAATCTGTATATGAGAATTTCTATTCATAGAATAGATGTCTTACTTACCCTCTTTAAAGGTCTCTAAAATTATGACAAATATCGAACCTTACTCAACAAAGACATATTAAAAAGCTTTGACTTCTGACTTTTATAGTTGAAGAAATATGGAGGCATCAAAAGTGATAACATCAATAAATATTTGAAAAGGTGTCTCAATATTGGAGCGATTACACAGTGCAACAGCCAATTTTGTGGGTGAAAAAATTTCAAGCCAGGGTAAAAGTACTAGGTCAGTACAGTAAAACTTCCAAAGGGCCATTATGATCATATTTTCCCTATTTTGATATTTGTTTTCTTAGTTTTTCCTATAACACAAGAACCATTGATAATTTCTCATTTAATTTTACAACAACTATTTTCAGCAAATCAAGTTGGACTATTTTACTGAATGAAATCTTAAAAAAAAAAAATTAATTATAACCTTTTAAATACATTTTTTGAATAACAACATATTCAGATCATTATGTATCAGTAGAGTGGAAGAGATGTTTACGTATGAGTGATATTTCTAATATTAAATCAAACATGCATCAGTATTTTTTATACACTCCATGCCACTATTTGAAACGTATCAAAAAATTTCGGTGAACGCAAAGGGGATCTTGATCTTTATAACATGGGAAGTCGATTTAGTGTTGACCGTCTGTCCTTCTGCCTGCGGAAATCACGATAACACCCTCCATAACTATGATATACTCTTCATTTTCTCATAAAGACGTTTATTAACATCCCAAAGGAGTTGCTACTTAACATCATCATAATCGCTTTAAAGGGTCACGGGAAAGAACGAAAATGTGAAAAAACTCGTGTTGTGATACTTTTTATTGTTGTAGTCGCTGTAGTTGTAGGATTTGCATCATGAGGGTGTGTGTTTATGTTTATGCTTATAATAAAGAAAATCCCCAATAAGACGAACCAACAAGTAGAAAATTATAGTCGATCTAGACCGACTATTCGAACCCTATACCATCCGTTTACAGACCCTATCTGTTAGGGCCACCTAATTAGATATAGATAAGATAATAAGCATAACCCAAATTTGAATGGCATTGTAAATTTTTTGTACCCTTTTTTAAATAATTTTTTCAAAAACTATACATTTTTTTTTAAAATAGCTTTTTTTGAAAATAGTACCTTGTTTTAAAAGTTTCCTTCCTATTTTCTTCGTTTATATAAAATTTATTTTTCATATACTTAGCTAAATATGCAACAAAGCGTTCACATGAACTGCTCAGATGAAAAACAATCAAGATAATTATAGATAGTCTAGACCGGCAATGTGATACCATATACCATGCGCTTCGAGAATTGCTCTTAGATCCAACTACTTGGGAAAAAAAAATTTGTATAAACCAAATCTGAGTTGAATTTTTATTAATTTTTTTGCCTGCAGATTAAAAAATTTCATATCAGATGCTATATTTATATGGACCGACCCGGACCATATTTTGTACGGTCACCTAGCTTTTGCAAAAACATACGGGAAGTAAATTTGAGAAAAATCTGTACACTATTTTTGTTTTTTGATAGATTTAATTGAAGAATTTCCATAGCGTTCGTCTTATGACCGATAGAAGATTATATACAATTTTTCATTAAAATATATTTCTATATCCGACCTATAGACACACTGATGAACGGACAGACGGAAAGTGGTTCTGAGCCGATCGGTATAATAAGAGATGTGTCTAGGTCAAATATTTAAATATTTTTCGTAGTTACAAACATCAGCACAAAGTCGATATACCTTAACCACATAATGGTATAGGGTATTAATAGGCTGGCCCTTCATTATATGGAGGGAAAAAAGTGTTCGAATTTAAAGTCACACCCCCTAGAAATATGCGAATGGCTAAAAAACTCAGAAATGCAAAGTTTTGGGTCAATCAAAATAAATTTAGAAGCGCCCCAACGCGATTGAAAATTTCAAGTGTGTTTATTTGGAGAAAATATTACTTTTTTTTCAGATTTTACGAAAATTTCGTTCTCTAGTTTAATTCACTCGAAAAGTTGTTACGTGAATCGATATCAGTACTAAATTATGTTTTCAAAAAGCTATATAACTTCAAAATCGAATAAAAACTCGGCAAGAAATAACAAATGCCCCAGAGCACTTTTGTGACAAAAAACTCTAGGTCATGATATGTGATGAACATTTTTCAACTTTAACAGATTGACTAAAGCCATAATTTTTTTTTTTTGGCCTCTATACGTATAAGTACTAAGTATTGTTTTATTACCATGTTGCTAAAGGTGTGTTTACACTATGTGTATTTTCCATATGTAAATTCAGTTTTACGATCCATACGTAATTCCGTGTGTGTGTCAAAATTAGCGTTTTACATACGATTCATAATTTTTGCGTTCAAACGTACATATGTGTTTCCGAATGACATAACCTCTAAATGTAAACAACAGCTGATTTAATTTGTAAATTTACAAAAATTTATTGTTTAAAATAAAGTTATATATTTTATATATTTTTAAATTGTTAATTAATATTAAACAATTTATTTTTCTTTCAATATTAATCTTTATAATTTACTCTTTTTTTCTTTCGCCACAAGCAGTGTTGTATTTTCATATGTTTGTCTTGCCAAAATAGAACCTGCTCTAATTGAAAAATTTACATATGTCTTGCAAAATGTGTTGTACACAAACAATGTTTGAAAGGGTTCACACTATGTGTACAAATTACACGTGCTAAGAAACTAAGAAAAACTCAAGCAAAACACGTAGTGTGAACGCAGCTTTACCTATTGCGAAATGATACCAAAGATGGAAAATTTTGTTGATAAAATTTTTAAAACTCCTTTTTCAAGTTTTTAAAAATTTTCTTAAGCAAAATTTCAAAAGTTTTGTTAAATATATGTGAGAGATTAGCTGTGTGAATTTTTAATTAAATTCTTCTGCCAGAATTTTTTTTACAAAGAATTTTTTTTGCGGATTTCGAGAAAAATAAAATTTTCAGTCGCTTGAGGCACCTCTAAATTTTTTTGATTGACCCAAAACTTTGTATTTCTCAGTTTTTTTGCTATTCGCATATTCCTAGGGGGGTGCGACCGAGGGTTTGGACACTTTTTTTTAAGGGCCACCCTAATATACATATATATTTTCTTTTTTAAACTAACACATATACATTTATATATATATATATATATATATATATATATATATATATATATATATATATATATGTCATTATATATAATTCCAATTACAAAGCATAAACAAACTTTCACTCACTCAATCACAACAATTGCAATTAATGCATTCATACACTGAACTGCACTCAATCACGGTGACATGGATTTATAAAAACGTGAATGCGTGTTCAAATATGAAAAACAACGATGAACTCTCATACCATGCTGATGCCACCATCATCATTTATGTAGTGAAATATACAAAATGACAATGAAAAAAAACACACTTCTTTGAATGTCTGATATTGGTCATATTGACACCATTATGAACAGAAACCGAAATATGTACATAGTTTTGAAACGGACAGCAACAGTTCGGTATTGCCATCATTATATGAACCAAAATAGGCAATTACTGTTGGCCACTACTGTTCATTTACTAAAAATTTTTTTGCGGAATTTGTGACAGGTAGAAATTTTATCATTATATTCGATTGTATCAAGATGATGATGATGATGATGATGATGATGATGATGATGATGGTGGTGATGATGATAGCGATGTTCAAAAAAGCTTTTCCACATTTATGCTTTGTTGTTGATTTCTCCGTCATAGTTATTACCACCAAATTTGTCATGTTTATGCATTATGATGCGAGCACAATTTAGAGCCATACATATGTATGTATGCAACATCAATCACGGCATAATTATTAGTCCTGACAAACATTATGACGATGATGCAATTCACGAGGTTGTTGGACTTGTTGTTATTCATGCGAGCAGTTAGTCAGCATGTTTAAAAGTGGTTATCACAGCTACTTTAAAGCTTTAACCGTGTCTGATATTATGAATTTTTTTTTGAAAAATTCACTTTACTCATATTTACAAATTGGTAATATACATATGAGTTCTTGTTAATTTCATAGAATTTCATTTTTTTTTTGTTCTTTTTTCTGTCACTTCTATTTTACCTGATTTATAGTTGTAAAAATACAACAATATATTTTTTTTATATCTTATTTGCTTTAAAATATAGATTTTTTCATGTTTAGGGAAAGAATCATTATATAAAGAGTTATATACCTCCATCTTGATGTTTAAAATAAGGACCTAAAATCACCGTTATCAAAATTTTAGGAATCGAAAATGTTGCCCTTTTTAAACACTTTCTTTTAACATGTACTCTCTGTCTGTCTGTCTGTCTGTCGTTGGTCAACCCCATTCCCCCTTATCCAACTGATCTGAAACTTGGCGCAGAGTCTTGTTGTGACTACAGATTAATTTTGGGGTAGACACGCACAGTCACGCATAGTCACGCACAGTCACGGAGTGATCTAAATGTGTTATTGTAATAACGTGACAGGTTTGTTCGAAGAAATCGAAGTAGTTACCATGATAGAAAAACTAAAATATAAAGAATTAATAGGAGACATCAAAATGGTTGCTTTTTTGGTGAGTATAGGAAACACGCTTGTAACATTTGCTTATGGGATAGTCGTGCAGATTCAGTACACTATCAGCAGCGTACATGGTCTGATCGAGTTGAGTTTCATATAGGAAAACAGAACGTCAAACGGGAACCAGGTGTAGATCCAAAAAGTATCTTAATACCGCCATTGAATATCAAATTAGGCCTAACTAAACAATTATTGAAAGCATTGGATCAAAATTCTGAAGCTTTCGAATACTTAAAAGGATTATTTCCCAAATTATCTGGGAATCTTCGTAGAACCACAAATAAAAAAAAATATTGAACAGTGATGAATCCATAATATTACTCAGTGCTATAGAAAAACAGGCCAGAAGCAGTGTTAAAGAGGTAGTTAATGGTTTTTTCGGAAACAACAGAGCAGATAATTATAAAGATTTAATTGAAACTATGATTGAAAACTTTAAAGTCATGGGCTGCCGAATGGGCTGTCATGGGCTGCCATAAAGTTAATATGCTGTATGCTTGTCTGAACAAATTTAAGGATAATATGAGAAGAGCAAGGAGAGCGTTTACATCAAAATGTTATGGACTTTGAACGACGATACCAAGGGCAGTATAACGAAAATATACTGGGAGCCTACATTTGGGGATTAATACGAGAAAGTCCATACAAGTATAGGAAACTGACTAAAAATATTAATTTTTGAACTTGATTTTATTTTAGTTTCTATTTCTAAGCTAGTATTTATCATTATTCCTGAATTAAAAATATTATGAAGTTTAGCTAATTTTTTTTTTTTTTGCAATGATAAAATTGTAAGAAAACAAACACATCGGTTTGAGTATTGATAATAAATGTAAACAAAATATTGGAAAAAGTAAGCAATTTGTTAAACTTAATAGCAAATTATTTCAGCAAATTCTTTGGGTTGGTTTTCGTCTTTTATTTCGGTGTTTGCTTTTTGGTCATTGTGGTTGCTGATCGGCATGCATTTAGGTTATATACCTATATGCATGCGTTTCCGGTTATATGACATAACTTCTCGTTTAATTTAGTTTTTGCTAATTATATAGCTCGCCCTAACCTCCGTTGCAAAGGTAAGGGTTGTGTAGGGTGGCTATATGCATTAAATCGTGCTAATTGGATGGCTGTATAGTTTCTTTTAACTGGCGAAATATTTTTTCATTGCGGCCATATAGGTCGGATGGAGTAACAAAATAATAACCAAAAAAAGCTCTCTCAACTTTTTTGTTAAAACATTGTCATATTTTAAAACATAGGGAATAGATTTATAATAATAAATAAGCAAATTAGGGATGCCAAACGCAAAAAACCAAATGTCCCAAACATTTTAAATAAATTAATTTAATGTTATCTTTATTTTCTGAAAAACTTCAAATTTTCATCCAAAAAAAATTGTGAAAAATAATATATAAATTCTCATCAAATTGCGTTTATTTATCTAACAATTTTTATGTTCGCAATTCTTAAATATCATTTGAGGTTTTCTAAAATTCATTGAATTTATTGTTGTTTGCACTAAGGATTAAGTAATTCACTAAGTACATACATCTTAACGACGGTCGATAAATCTATTTTTCTATTTATTTAAATTGTTAACGAGTGGCATCTCTGTCAAAAGCGAAAAACACAAAAGAATAGAAAAAAAAAACAAATTACTTCGTGTTTGGCAGGATGATTTTATGTTTATGTTTAAAATCTTTATTTTGTTTACTAATATTTCTGTTTATTTATTTGAAAATGAAATAATGAATTGAATATGCTATTTAATTTTTTTATTTATATAAAAAAGTTTTTTTATGATTTTTATTTATGTATGACGACATTTCAACCATAACATGGTTGTCGTTTAGATAACAACAACATCTGACTTTAACAATAGCGAATATCGTTTAAAAATTTTACTGATAATTTTGCTATTTTATTTTTTTTAACGATTCTGAAAAGCCAATAATTTCTCCTGAATGGCAATATTTTTTTTAAATGTAAACATATTTGGTGTTTTTTTTTAATTTATTATTTCCGACGTTTGGATATGATTTTCTGAAATTCAATTAATATTTTCTAATTTATAATTGGAAATTTTAATTCCAGTTTTTAGAATTGATATTTTCTAAAATTTGAATGGAAAATTTAAAAAGTGCAATTTTGTATTTATGTGAATAATAATGCTTTAGTAATTATAAACAATTTTTAAAAATTAGATGTAATCGCAATCAGATATTTTGTAGGTAAAGCAGAATAATACTTCTATATAACTATGTAGAACTGTTTTGAAAGCAAAAAACTCATTGATGAACTCGGTAACTCTATTTTGTAAAGACAACAAAAAGTTATTATGCCAAACTTATGTTCATATTTGTAAAAGAAAAATGAAAAAACGTATGAAATAAAAGACCAGCCCGTGTATACTCTTAACATTGTTCTGTATGATATCTAGTTGAAAATATTGACATTCATGTTAAAATAGAAATACGTATTGTAAAGCTAACTAGGACAAAAATTGTGGCGCCATCTACCGTGGCATAGTCACACCACTGAGCAAAGTGAAGTGACACTCTGTTAATGCAAAAGAAATGTATTTTCCCCACAACAAAATATTGCAGAATTATGTAAAAACAATAATATACCGATTAATTTCTAACATGCAGTTATCACGGATATGCGCATATATATATAGAATATATGTACATATATTATTTGTATTATTTAATTTGTGTATGTATGTATATGTAAATATTACACATAAAAAATACAACATCAAACGTTATTTTTGTGTTTTTCTCTTTAAATATATTAATACATATTTTTTTTTTTTTTTTTGCTAAATCTACATTGTTTTTTTTTTAATAAAACTACGTATTTTAGCATTATTTGCTTTAGATATTGGTGAATTTTTACTCCCTTTATATCAACTCGTAGTGTCGAAAAAATTTTGGATCGATTTTAACCCCTTTCCGTGACCCAATCGATCTGAAACTTTGCAGGCAGCCTCGTGGAAATGACAGAAATGATCTAAAATATTTTTTAGTGATGCCAAAACAATGGAAACTTTTTAATTTTTCTACCAGAGTTTATAAAAAAATGTACAAAGGGTAGCTTTTATTATAATATTACCACAACGACCACAAAAACAACAAGTCCAGCTATGACAACAATACAACATTTAGAATAACAACAAGACCAATATAGAAACATCTTGTTTTTAATTTTGTTTTTTTAATTTTTCAGAGATTTCCCTGGACCTGTTCCACCGATTTTAATGATTTTTGAAACAGAAATCTTCCCATGAATTTGGTGAATCATTCTCACTAAAAATAATCACCCTAGCTGTCCTATTTTATATTATATTTTTCAAGACTTTTTTTAGTTCTTCATTCAAATCTCGGGCTTTAATCGACCGATTTGGACGATTTTAAATAGCAAACTTCTCAGGATACTAACGAATCATTTCTTATTTCAACGAGCAGCCTAGTTGCCCGGTTGATGCCGTCATCGTGATATCCACAGACGGACAGACGGACATCGCTATATCAACTCCGGTTGTTATAAGGATCACAAATATATATATTTTATGGAGTCCAAAGTTTTTTTTTTTTTATTATTATTAACGGAATGACAAACTTATATATACCCTTCGCACACTGGAGTGGTGGGTATAATTATTCATTATTCTTATAACTCCAAAAGTGGGTTTTATTTCCACAAAAAGAAACTTTGGCAAATAAAAATTATTTTTCGCTTTATTACATAAAAAAAAAATAAAAAATGATATTTAGAAGTCAGACCCAAAAATCGTGTCGACCAAAAATCGTGTCGGTTTAGTAGACCAAGTTAGGTCTGGATTTCGCAATACTAATGACGGCAATTCGGCTCGTCCATTTATTCGAACAGTGATGGCCGAAATAACCTGAATTGATGAGGTACTTATTGATAATTTTGCTATTGTATTGAGATCGTTATCTTGTGGATCGCCAATTAATGTCAAAACCTTCAAGAAGCTACTAATAATCACTAGAAATATGCATGTAATACATTATGGATGGTATTATATGCCTAGCACAGTTCATAAGTTTTTAGTTCACGGATGTGATGTTATTGAGTTTTTCAATTTACCAGTAGGCATTTAAACAGTTTAAAGAGTATAAAATTAATCAGTTATAGTTCGTACCAGAGTGTTTGGTGAAGAAGCATAAAATAAAATTGTGGGGAAAGTCCGATTGTCTCATATCAGATAAATGTCTACCGAAAGCACAAATAAAGATTTAATGTCATATTTGTTGTTGTCTTCAGATCGCTTATCAAAGAGAAACATTCGAAATAAAAATAAAATAATAGATGTAAAAATTGAAAAATATATACTGGGACAAAATGTTGAAATCGAAGATGAGATAATTGAAGATGAAATCAATTCTTCGTTAAGCGAAAATTGGTTTTGGACTGAATCAAGTAGCGATGATGCTTTCTTATAAGTTTGTCTTTATTTGTTTTTCTGTTAGCGATTTTTTTATTTTAGATGCTATTATCACTTATTGTTTCAAAATACAAAATATTAAAAATCTGATTTTAATAAAAATATTTCCCTTATTAAAATATATGCCGTTTACAATACTTTTTAATGACGTAAAATTTCGCTAGTTTTTCCCTTAAAATTTCTCTTATATTTTATATTTGACGATTCCGCCCATATTTTCCATTGGTAATTAATGTAATTGTCAATAATCCTGCCTCGCCCATTTTTTATCTGACTACAATATATTAATATCTAATGGAAACGTAAAGATTTTGTAGGGTTTCCCTTTTATAGTACTTCAGTTGTATGATATTGAAACATTACTTTGTATGGAGGTGCCACGCAAACTACTCCGATCATGCCCTTTTTTACGGTTAATCACATGAACAAGTTATGGATTCACTATTATAGTACTCCAAATAAAAGATCCACATTAATAATAGACGGCATCGTACAAATTTGCAAAGCTGTCCTTATCATTAGAACAACAGATATATAAGATTGGATAATTATTTTGTATGGGAGGAGCCACGCTGCTATTCAGAAACATTGTAGCTGAGGCCTAAATTAATTAATCCAGATTTCTTGTGACCGATGTTTTGTTCTACCGTTTTATCTCGATTTTGACCAAACGTATATTATTTAAAAGGTATTTCTTTTTAGCCGTTTCGCAGATTTACAGATTTCTAAATTTTTTCCTTTATTTTGAGTAAATTACATTTAAAGTTGTTACTAACACATACATAAAATTATACGTATGCTACCTGTGTTTTATTAAATTTGTTAATATGTTTGTTAACGAGTTTGTTATCTTCATTCACAATAATAATAAACCATAAAAGTGTTGGTTTGTGAATTGGCTAAGTTGAAAAATAAAGCTGCATAGAAATTGAACTCGAGTTTCGATCGCTGGAATCTGCTAGTTTTTATTAAAACATCCATGTTAACACGTTGTACTAATATTATCGAATAAAATCTTAAAAAAAATTAAAATTATACCCTTTTTTTCAATCAATTATTGTCAATAGCTCGCCAATAACTCAA